>CM038145.1:77311498-77652770 GCA_021437245.1 Aegilops speltoides | reverse complement strand
GATCCAAAAGAGAGAAGAAGCCATCTAGCTACTAGTTATGGAACCAAAGGTCTGAAGTAAACTACTCACACTTCATCGGAGGGACTATGGTGTTGATGTAGAAGCCTCCATGGTGGATGCCCCTCTAGCGGAGCTCCTAATAGGCCCCAAGATGGGATCTCGTGGATCTGTAAGGTTGCGGCGGTGGAATTAGGTTTTGGCCCCTGCTCGATCGCTTGGGGATACGTGAGGTATATATAGGAGGAAGGAGTACGCCGGTGGAGCAACAGGGGGCCACGGCGGGGCGCGCCCCACCCTCGTGACCGCCTTTTGTTCCTTGGAGTAGGGTCCAAGTCTCTGGACCACATTCGTGAGAAAATCGCGCTCCCAAGGTTTCATTCCGCTTGGACTCCGCTTGATATTCATTTCTTCGTAACATCAAATAGGAAAAAACAGCAATTTCGGGCTGGGCCTCCTGCTAATAGGTTAGTCCCAAAAATAATATAAAAGTGGAAAATAAAGCCCAATATAGTCCAAAACAAGAGATAAAGTAGCATGGAGCAATCAAAAATTATAGATACGTTGGAGACGTATCACCTCCTCTGGCTGGCTCCTGAGGGGTGGAGAGTTCTATGCAGGTTACCTCATGAGGCTTAGCTGACGTGAGCCATGACGACCAAGGCCAAGCGGGCGCCAGCAAAGCGCAGAGCATGTGTTTCTTCAAAGGCAAAGGAGGCAGGACACAAAAAGGAGTCCCGAGGAATCAACCAAAGGTTTCCATTCTGGTGCAACGAGACCAAGACCGCCATGACGGCAGGATGGAGGTCATCGACGAGCCCACCGTAGTGTCACGACTAGAGGCTTTTCGCAGGCGAAGACTACTTTTGTTAGGATAGATTGTACTACTTGTCCCCTTTCAAATTCGGCCGTTGTGGGATCCCTTCCCGCTCATATTTGGGAAGAGGACCAAGGCCACTATAAATAGGACTAGCCGCCACCATAAAAGGGGATGGGGATCAGAACAAGTAGAGCTAGCATACGCCGCACCAGCTCAAGAACACCTCACCTCATGAGGCTTGTTCATCCACTGTACTAGCTCATCCTCACTCCTTTGGGGCAATCCACCAAAACGCTGGAGTAGGGTATTACAACACAATGGTGGCCCGGACCAGGATAAAACTGCCGCGTCTCTTTTCCCCTTTGAGCTTGACGCGCTAGGCTTAGGAGGATTGCGAGTAGGCAGGCTGGGTAGGTTGAGATCTCCGCACGCACCCCAGAGTTTGAACCTCCCAAGGGTTTGCGGATCCCACAATCGGACAAACAAGAAACATGTTTGATTTGCAGGGTGATGCTGCAGTAATTCTTCAGTTTGTTGTCTTTCCAATCTAAAAGAACTAGGCGCTTGATTTGGACAAGCCATGGTGACACCAGCTCCCAGCCATAGTGAAAGTGCAACTAATCCCCGGGTGGTTTTGGTAATTAATAACAACATATATATCATTGAACTAATAGCTTCTTGAGAATCATTTCAGAAAGTTCAGTGATATGGGTATGTCTATGACTGAAGAAGTGGACCCCTCAAAATGCTAAGGCAAACATTGGCAAAAGCTCAAGACTCCATTTTTGGTTTAGTGATCCAAGATCACATTGAGTCTATAGGAAAGCCAATACTATTAAAAGGGGATGAGGTTATGTTAATGATCTCGTTGCTCAAAGTGCTTAGTGATACATCTCCCAAACCATCAGCAATCTTTCATTCCAACATACACTCATAAGTAATCTCAGTCCCACCGAATTCCTAAACTCAGTCACACCGAGATGAACCACCTCAGCCACAAAGCCAAACCCTAGATATTTCGGATTTTCCGATTCTGAACTCAGTCTCACCGAAACTAGTGTTGCCAAGCTTCTGTAACCTTCTGTCATCAAATCGGTGTCACCGAGATGATAAAGTCGGTCCCACCGAGATTGGCAAACCCTAGTCTTTGGAATAATCGGACTCACCGAGATTGTATTTTCGGTCCCACCGAAAATCCCAACGTTCACAAGATTTGAACTTTCGGTCTCACCGAGTTGTCAACTTCGGTCTGACCGAGATTGGTCAAATGTGTGTAACGGTTGGATTTTGTGTGGAGGCTATAAATACCCCTCCACCTCCTCTTCATTCGTGGAGAGAGCCATCAGAAAGAACTACCACTCCTACCTTACATTTCTGAGAAGAGAACTACCTACCCTTGTGTTGAGATCAAGTTGCTCCACTCCCACCATATGAAACTTGATTTCTAGCCTTCCCAAGTTGCTTTCCACTCAATCCTTTCTTCCACCACAGCCATATCAGTGAGGAGAGTTGAGTGTTGGGGAGATTATCATTTGAAGCACAAGAGCAAGGAGTTCATCATCATCAACACCATCTATTACCTTTTGGAGGGTGGTGCCTCCTAGATTGGTTAGGTGTCGCTTGGGAGCCTCCGTCGAGATGTGGAGTTGAACCAAGAAGTTTGTAAGGGCAAGGAGATCGCCTACTTCGTGAAGATCTACCCCGAGTAAGGCTAGTCCTCCGTGGACGATGCCATGATGGCATAGACAAGGTTGCTTCTTCGTGGACCCTTCGTGGGTGGAGCCTCCGTGGACTCTCGCAGCTGCTACCTCCGTGGGTTGAAGTCTCCATCAACGTGGATTGACGATAGCACCACCTATCGGAACCACGAGAAAAATCTCCGTGTCTCCAAATTGCGCTTGCTCTTCTCCACCTCTCTTTACTACATGTGCAATTTACTTTCCGCTGCCAATACTCTAGAATTGCATGTGTAGGGTGATACTTGACTTGATCATCATTGTGAACTTTCCAAAAACTTGTCTTTATCAAAAGGCTGAATTTTTATATTGTCAAGTAGTCTAATCACCCCCCCTCTAGACATACTTTCGATCCTACACATAGTGATATGTAATTTGACAGAACTTATCCCTGATTGTGTAATGGAGAAATCAGGGATGCCTAAGATCAGCAATGAGGCAGAGGCATGTGCTCGTCCTCTCAGCCCATGTTTTGCTGCCATGGTACCCTTCACTTTGGTCCGCCTCTAGCTGGCGCTGGTAGCACCTATCCCTTTCCGCAGCGCATCCATGTCGTGGGACTACACCACTAATGTGAGCACTGCCGAGTTAATTGTTTCTTTTATTTTTCGAAGTCGTCTTGGCTCCCTAATTCTAAGCATGATTGTATTTGTTTCAATTATGCTTGCTCTTTCATGTACTGCTAGCAGTGTTCTTCTTTTTTTCCTTCACCAAAGTGGTTCCATGAACTCATAAGTGCTACACTTCGGTGGCTATGCTATTTCCATGTGGCATCATGTCTTTTTCTATTCAGATCTCAACATGAAATTGTTGGACCAGTTCTAAACTTGATTAGTGGTCGAAGAACAAGAAACTTTGACTCATGTTCACAACATTGGAGGAGGGAAACATCAAAATTTCATTAGTGCAGGACTGTGCCAGGCAGCATGTGAGGCCCCAACCGACGCGGTCGTGCACCAAAGGCCCAGTACACATACACGCTACTTCCTGGACTATGGACGATGCGTCTCCTGGGACTACTTAGGTAATTTGAATTACCCTTGACTAAATTAAAGGCAATTTGAATTTTCTTCCAATCCCACATGAATGTCTGTAATAAGTACAATATTGGTAATGCAAATCTTCAGTGTCCAGTATTTTTTGGTAACGGAACATTTTGACCTACATAAATGGATTCTAGGAGAACATGATGCGAGCAGCACTAGCACAAGCATGTGCGGTTAGATATTTGTTCGAAGGAATCACTACAAGAAAATGTGAAAGAACAAGGTTTAGGAAGGATACGAAAGGAAGCACTAATATTCATGACGGGGTGCTAGTTATAGGATGACAGTCAGCTAGAGGATGAGGGTAGCTAGCTTTCTGTTGGTTAAAGATCTGGTGGATTCTCCCGACGCTGACTATGTCTATTATTGGTATGTGACCTACACATGCTATGTTTAGATGCACTTCTAATGTTCTCTCATGTGTATACAAATTTTATTTATCAATTTACCACTAAGTTCTACTACATCCTGGGTATTGATCTAATGCATGCTTACACATAATTACTATTGATTTACAACCATTTGTGATATATAGCAGGAAGATATATCTTGACGATGATCTCATTATTTGACACGAAATGGGGATATATGAGATGGTCTATGTGAGACTCGCGGAGATTGATGTACGATTATTTCATTTACTGATTCCAGAAGTGTTATTTCAACAATATGATAGCCTATGACTCTATTTAATCTTTGCTTATAAAAAATGTTCTAAATCATTTCATAATTTCATATGTGTTTAAAAACAATCATATGTGTTGTCAGTATTAGTTTGGTTTTCTCAAATGTGACAACAATTAGAAAATGATGTAAATTTGGATTAAAGGTTAAATTCTCCCGCCATTTTCGCCATTGTACCCGACACCCATTGCTAGGGTTGCTAGGTGCAAAAATGTGAATGGTGTTGAATAAAAATAAGAACATCATCGGGTACTTGTGGGCATAAAAAAACTTCAGGTGTTAAAATAAAAACACCTCACCTCCTAAGGATTGTTCATCCACTGTACTAGCTCATCCTCAGCCCATTGAGGCAATCCACCAAAACGCTGGAGTAGGGTATTACACCACAACAGTGGCCCGAACCACGATAAAACTGTCACGTCTCTTTGTCCCTTTGAGCTTAACGCGCTAGGCTTAGGAGGATCGCGAATAGGCAGGCTGGGTAGGTTGAGATCTCCGCACGAACCCCAGAGTTCAAACCTCTCAAGGGTTTGTGGATCCCACAATCCGACATTTGGCGCGCCAGGTAGGGGTGCATCAGAATCTTCTTCCTCGACCTCTGTGCCACTAACTCCTATGGCAGGCGCTCCTCCGTCGGCCCGGTCGACGCATGTTCCCAAAGAAGCATCGGGGCTGCGCTGCTTCACCCTCTCTCAAGCAGCAAGTGGCCGCCAAGTTCCGACCGAGATGCCGAAGGCCACGACAAGGCGGAAGACGGCCCCTTCCTTCAAGCATACGAGGAGGCAGTTTGGGCGGCCGGCGGAGATGACAAGGTGAAGGCCAACTAGGTCCCCATGGCCCTTGTAGGCGCACCACGCGCCTGGCTGCTCAACCTGCCGGCATCTTATGTGGCCTCCTAGGAGGGGCTGCGCGACCTCTTCCTCGCCCACTACGCGGCACCGGCGCCCCCGGTCGTCGCAGCTCCCCTGGGTGGCTCGCAGGCACCACCTTCCGACCGCCGCATCAAGCAGTTCTACCGGCGGGTAGGCACCACTCAGGCGAGCTCGGGGGCTCCCTCGGGCTGGGCGGCGCCCAAAGCTGACCTCACCTTCAACCCCAAGGATCACCCCGTCGCCATGACGGGAGCAGGCGCGCTCCCAATGCTCTGCACCCCCACCGTCTGCTACGTGGCGATCACTAGGACCCTCATCGACGGCGGAGCTGGCCTCAACATGCTCCCCACGTGCCACCCAGCCGGCTCCGCCCCTCAAAGCCTTTCTCCGGGGTCGGCGGCGGCTCCACCAGGCCCTTGGGGAAGATCCGTCTCCCCGTCACCTTCGGGACCCGCGACAACTATCGCACCGAGCTCATCGACTTCGACATCGCCAAGATCGACTTGCCGTAAAATACTATTCTGGGATACCCGGCATTGGCCCAATTTATGGCTACGACCCACCCCACGTACAACCTCATGAAGATGCCTGGCAGCAATGGTGTCCTCACGGTGGCAGGGGACACCAAAGGCAAGCTACATGCCCTCAAGCTCGCCTTTAGGAAAGCTGTGTCCGCGCTGCCCGGCGAGAAGAAGGGTCGGGAGGCCCCAGAAGAAGCGCCGGCCAAGAAGAAGCGGTTGTTCTCCCAAGACCGGGCCGAGACGAAACAAATGCAGGTCTGTGAGGATGGGACGGCCAGCGCCACCTTCACCATAGGGGCTGACCTCCCTTAGGATCAAGAGGAGGCATTGATCAACTTTTTGCGAGCAAACAAGGATGTATTTGCTTGGGAACCCAAACACCTGGTTGGGGTCCCAAGGGGGATAATCGAGCACCACCTGAGGGTATGTCCAAATGTGCGGCCAGTGAAGCAGAAGGCTCGCCACCAGTCCATCGAGAAGAAGGCCTTCATCGTCCAGGAAACCGGTAAGCTGCAAGCCGCAGGGGTCATCAGAGAGGTACGGTACCCAGAGTGGCTGCAAGCCGCACGCCTGGAGACACAAGACGGGGTCCCCATCCAGAACACCTAGAACATCCAGCACCTCCGGAAGTTCTACCCTTGAAGAAAGGCTTCGACCTATGAAGCAAGGCTCCGGCCTATGAAGGTCTCCGCTCGTGACACTCTCACGTAATAATGAGTGGGGATGTACACGCCCCGGAGTCTCCTGAGAGCCGCCCTGGGGCCTCATGGGGGCTCCCTCCCACGTCTTAGTGGCAGCACTTAGCTCCGCGCTGGTGAGAAGACTAGATTAGGTGCCGAACGCGGCTGATCATTTGCTTTCTGAAATTGCTTGCAGTTTTTTAGTAATCTTTTAATGGATTTGGTGTTCTCGAACACTGTTTCCTCGAGCTATTTCCTTCTCCTACGCTGTTTTTGGACTAAGGGCATGAGAGAGGTGGCATCGCCTCAAGACTTCTTCTCGGCGCTCGCTAGGCTAGGTAGGTGTGTGCGCCTGGCTTGCCTTTTCACAAGACGCACTGCGGCCGAACCCTGGTATTTCGGCTTCATCCTCGCGAGGAGCCCTCGATCAAGTCCAAGGGCACCAGCACCCCTCATGTCCAGGCCCCCCGAGTAGCACGACGCCGTGCATCAGGTCTGAGCTAATCTGTGTCAGGGGGCTCGCGTAAGGGGGAGTGAGCCGCTCGACAAGTTTTCTCTTCCTTCAAAGGACAACTCTGCCCTGCCGAGGCTCCTGAGAGCCCACGACATATCTTCCGGGGACTGCACCCAAGGCTCCCTGAGGAGGGGGGCCCGTCAAGTACCTGAGGTCAGGTTCTCGTGAGGCGGAAAACAACTACACATACCAAGCTAAGCTTTCCTACCTTAACTCACTCAGATCACAAACATTACAGCACAGCATCAAGATGGCGATTATAGCATAAAGGGCATAACTGCCACAGTTCATTACACGCCCCGTAGGGTACATCTTTCTTTTTTTCGAATTACAGGAGAAAGGGAAGGCTAAACAAAGAGGGGCCGAATGCGTACGAGCTCGGCACCAGCGCCGCATCCTAAAGCAGCGCCTCAAGGTGAACCGGCGCTCCACCAGTTCTCCCATAGGTGACCTGGGGTCACCGACCTTGAGTCCAAGTTCGTCGGCTCCCAGCATCACGTCGGGCTCCTCTCCAGCTTCACTTCAGCGCCGTGGCGGGACGAACCCCCGACATTCTCGACCCGAGCACGACGGTGCGGGGGACGGTCGTAGCCACTACTGCTCGAGCTCTCATCCGAGGAAGAACTGCCGCCGTAGGAGGAGGAGCGTGCGTCGCCAAGTCCAAGCTCGCCGTCGCCACCGTCGTCATCGCTACCATCCTCTGGGCAGCACCCCACGCGGCGGCCGTCCTCCCTGAATACCCTCACATAGAGGGTCGCCAGGCCGTCGTACTTGAAGAGGAGGGTACACCTTCCGCCTAGGCCACGCGCGCGAGCAAAGGTCTGCCAGCCGCGGGTCAGGACCATGCTGCCGGAGGCGTGACCTCGGTACCAACCCATGAAGCCCTGCTGCAGCAACCGTCAGCCTGCAGCCAGAGACTGTTGGGCCCCAAAGAAGGAAGCTCGCCGGAGAAGGAGCGCGGGACGCAAGCGAGTGCCAGCCAGGCTCTCCGGCCACACCACAAACTTAGGGAGCACGTCCAGCAAGCAAAAGCGCGGCCGAGGCGGGCACACGATCATGGCGTGCCTCCCTTCATCATGGGGGTTGCTCCGAAGCCAGTGGCCCACGCCGCGGGAAGAGGTGCCATCGTGGGCGCCTAAATCAACGCCGCTTCTGGGGGTGTGCGCTCGCGCCACCTAGAAGTTGCCGGAGGGACTGCAGGGTGCTTGCGGGGACGGCCGCGGCCCCTTTTGGGAGGAGGAGAGGCTGGCCCCTCCTTGGAGGCCTTCCCCCTCTCGGCTGCTGAAAACCTCTTTGGCGACGCCATGGGAGCAAGATGGAGAAGAGAAAAGTAGGCGGGAATAAGAAGAAGGAGAGATGGGTGGGGGCTCGGCCCCTCCCTCGCATTTATAGCCAAGGGAGGCCAACCGCCGGCCTCCACGACCTCGCGCCATCATGACCTTCTGTGTGCCGCATCGAGCAGTCAAGTCGAGCAGGTGCCAAGGCAGCATGGGGAAGCAGAGTCGCCCAAGTCCCATCAATCGCAACACATCATCAAGGCCGCACGCAGTTAGGGCCCGTGGTGCTCCGCTCTTGCCCTTTGGCTTCGCCTGGAAGCCAAGTATGAGCTTGCCTTGGGCCCGGGGGCTACTTTCGGTGTCCTGGATTTGGGGGTATCTAGCCCTACTTGCCTGCGGCCCACCATGTGGCTCCATCAACGGCCTGGTACAGCCCACCTTCAATATCAACAACACAAGACCCTCGCGAGGAGCCAAGCCTCGCGAGGCGGCCAGCACCAAGACCCCTGAGGGGACCAGCTTCCTCAGGCTGGCTCCTGAGGGGCGGAGAGTTCTATGCAGGTTACCTCACGAGGCTCAGCTGACGTGAGCCATGACGACCAAGGACAGGCGGGCGCCAGGCGGGCGCAAAGCGCAGGTTTCCTCTTTGGTGCAAATGAGGCAGGACACAGGTGCGGAGTCTCGAGGAATCAACCAAAGGTTTCCATTCTAGTGCAATGAGACCAAGACCGCCAGGACGGCAGGATGGAGGTCATCGGCGAGCCCACCGCAGCGTCACGACGAGAGGCTTTTCGCAGGCGAAGACTACTTTTGTCAGGATAGACTGTACTACTTGTCCCCTTTCAAATCCGTCCATTCTGGGATCCCTTCCCGCTCATATTTTGGAAGAGGACCAAGGCCACTATAAATAGGACTAGCCACCACCATAAAAGGGGACGGGGATCAGAACAAGTAGAGCTAGCATACGCCGCACCAGCTCAAGAACACCTCACCTCCTAAGGCTTGTTCATCCACTGTACTAGCTCATCCTCAGCCATTTGAGGCAATCCACCAAAATGCTGGAGTAGGGTATTACACCACAACGGTGGCCTGAACCAGGATAAAACTGTCGCGTATCTTTGTCCCTTTGAGCTTGACACGCTAGGCTTAGGAGGATCGCGATTAGGCAGGCTGGGTAGGTTGAGATCTCCGCATACACCCCAGAGTTCGAACCTCTCAAGGGTTTGCGGATCCCACAATCCGACATTTGGCGCGCCAGGTAGGGGTGCATCGGAATCTTCTTCCTCGACCTCTAGATCATGCCACTGACTCCTAAGGCAGGTGCTCCTCCGTCAGCCCGATCGATGCACGCTCCCAAAGAACCGTCGGGGCTACGCTGCTTCACCCTCTCCCTGCGGCAGGTGCAGTGGCCGCCCAAGTTTCGACCGGAGTTGCCGCCGTGCTATGACGGTGTGGTAGATCCGCCCCCTTCCTTCAAGCATACGAGGAGGCAGTTTGGGTGGCCGGCAGAGACGACAAGGTGAAGGCCAACTGGCTCCCCATGGCCCTTGTAGGTGCACCACACGCCTGGCTGCTCAACCTGCCGGCATCTTTTGTGGCCTCCTTGGAGGAGCTGCACGACCTCTTCCTCACCCGCTATGCGGCACGGTGCCCCCGGTCATCGCAGCTCTCCTAGGTGCCTCGTAGGCACCACCTTCTGACCGCCACATCAAGCAGTTCTACCGGATGGTAGGCGCCACTCAGGCCAGCTCAGGGGACTCCCCCAGGCTAGGCGGCGCCCAAAGCTGACTTCACCTTTAGCCCCAAGGATCACCCCATCAGCACAACGGGAGCAGGCGCGCTCCCAATCCTCTGCACCCCCACCATCTGCCATGTGGCGATCACCAGGACCCTCATTGACGGTGGAGTTGGCCTCAACGTGCTCTCCCTGGCATTCGGCCTGCTCCACGTGCCTCCCAGCCGGCTCCGCCCCTCGAAGCCTTTCTCCGGGGTCGGTGGCGACTCCACCAGGCCCTTGGGGAAGATCCGTCTCCCCATCACCTTCAGGACCCGCGACAACTACCGCACCGAGCTCATCGACTTCAACATCGCCAAGATCGACTTGTCATACAATGCTATTCTGGGATGCCCGGCCTTGGCCCAGTTTATGGATGCGACCCACCCCGCATACAACCTCATGAAGATGTCTGGCAGCAACGGTGTCCTCACGGTGGCGGGGGACACCAAAGGCGTGCTGCAGGCCCTCAAGCTCGCCTTCAGGACAGCCGCGTCCATGCTGCCCGGCGAGAAGAAGGGTCAGGAGGCCCCAGAAGCAGCACCGGCCAAGAAGAAGCAGTTGTTCTCCCAAGACCGGGCCGAGACAAAACAAGTGCAGGTCTGTGAGGATGGGACGGCCAGCGCCACCTTCACCATAGGGGCTGGCCTCCCTCAGGATGAAGAGGAGGCATTGATCAAATTTTTGCGAGCCAACAAGGATGTATTCGCTTGGGAACCCAAACACATGGTTGGGGTCCCAAGGGGGATAATCGAGCACCACGTGAGGGTATGTCCAAATGTGCGGCCAGTGAAGCAGAAGGCTCGCTGCCAGTCCATCGAGAAGTAGGCCTTCATCGTCTAGGAAACCCGTAAGTTGCAAGCCGCAGGGGTCATTAGAGAGGTACGGTACCCAGAGTGGCTGGCGAACCCCGTCATCGTCCCCAATAAAGGAGGGAAGGAGCGCATGTGTGTCGACTTCACCAACCTCAACAAGGCCTACCCACAAGATCCCTTCTCGCTCCCTCGCATCGACCAAATCATCGACTCCACCGCCGAGTGTGACCTGTTGTGCTTCCTGGATGCCTTCTCCGGCTACCACCAGATCAAGATGGTCGTGGAGGATGTGGAGAAGACGGCATTCCTCACCCCATGCGGGGTGTACTACTACACCTGCATGCCCTTTGGGCTGCGTAATGCTGGGGCAACCTTCCAGCGGTTGATGCATATCGCCCTAGGTTTGGAGCTCGGGAGGAATGCAAAGGCCTTTGTTGACGATATAGTGGTGAAGTCTCGGGAGGCCAGGACTCTGATAGAAGATCTGGAGGAGACGTTCTCTAGCTTGCGCAAGGTGGATCTCTGGCTTAACCCCGAGAAGTGTGTGTTCGGGGTCCCTTCCGGCAAGCTACTGGGCTTCTTGGTGTCACACAGAGGGATCGAGGCCAACCCGGAGAAGGTCAAGGCGATAGAGGACATGATCCCCCCACATACCCTGAAGGATATGCAGAAGCTGGCGGGCTGTGTAACCTCACTTGGGCATTTCATTTCCAAGCTGGGGGAGTGCACCCTCCCGTTTTTCAAGCTGATGAAGTGGAAGGAGCCATTCGAGTGGACCCCAGAGGTAGAAGCAGCCTTCCAGTACCTCAAGAGATATTTAACCACCCCGCCGGTGATGGTGGCACCGCGCCCTCTCGAGCCCTTGGTGCTCTATCTGGCAGCAACCCCTCACTCAGCTAGCGCCACCCTGGTGGCACTAAGGAAGGAATGCCCGATCAAGAAACTTCAGCAAGATGCACAACCATCAAGCAAGGCACAGCACCCTTAGGGTGAGGCATCTGGGGTCGCAATCGGCACAGTGGTCGACATTCCTCCTAAGGCCACGATTGGTCCCGTGGCTATCAAGGCTCCTAAGTGTGGGCCTCGTGAGGCCATGGAGGACGTGTGCCCTTGTGAAGAACAAGATTCCACTGATGCATCCCCACTTGTCGAGCACCCTGTCTACTTCGTTAGCACGGTACTGAGGGAGGCCTGGGCGCGCTACCCCATGCATCAAAAGCTCTTGTTCATACTTCTAGTCGCCTCCAGGAAACTGCTACACTACTTTCAAGGCCACCCCATCAAGGTTGTTCGAGTGTACCCGCTGGAGAGGGTGCTCCAGAGCTCGAACGCAGTCGGGCGAGTTGCTGAATGGAACATTGAGCTTCAAGCATTCAATCTCGAGTTCAGCACCACCAGGGTCATCAAGGGCGCGACCCTCGTGGACTTCATGGCCGAGTGGACTGACACCCCTGACCACGGAATAGGCGAAGACTGCTCCCTCTTGCTAGGAGACGAAGAGCCAGACGGATGGGTCATGTACTTCGACGGGGCGTTTGCGCAACAAGGCGCAGGAGCAGGGGACAACCTCATCTCACCCACCAAGGACAAGCTTTGTTACGCAGTACAACACTGCTTTCAGCAGGGCGAGAAGGTCTCCAACTGTCGTGGTGGGCGCACGGCAGATGCCAAGGGATGTCTAAAGAGAGGAGGCTCGAGGGCGCTGGTGGGCTCCAGAGGCGAGGTTGGCATGCACGGGCGTGAGACGCCGGACATACCCAGGTTTGGGGCTCTCCGGAGAGATAACACCCCTAGTCCTGCCGAATTTGGTTGGATGATTGATAGTACAATGTTCCTTCTGGAGTTGTATGGAGGAGGAAGGAAGCTGGCCAAGGCCTAGGCTGCTCCTTCTCTTCGGTTCTGCTATTGGGTGGCTAGTACTATGCTTCTGCTTCTTGCTTTTTGTCTTTGTGTGTCATATGATGATGCCGATGCGATGCCGATTGATCGATGCGATGCTGATTGATCAATCGATTGATCGATGCCCCTGTGGGTGTGGGTTCCTGGGGGGTTTTATAGATCAACCCACCCAGGGTTACAATGGTAATATGCCGAGTCGGTGGGTCCATATTGTCGGTGCCCAGGACTCCGAGCTGGGTCCCACTTGTGGGCTTGTGGTTCGCTGGGTTTCCCTAGGCGCAGGCCCCGCGTGCCTAGGGGGACCGTGCGCCATCTTGTCGATCGTCAGGGCGTGGCTGAGTCGAGTCGCGTACAGTGCTCTCCGTCAGGCCACCGCTTGCTGTCCTTAGTGGTGAGGGCGGGAGCACTGTTGCCATGCCAACCTTGGTCAGCGGGTAGGTGAGGGGCACTGTTGCCACGCCCCGGCTGACCACAGGCATGGTGGAAACACTTTTGTCTTGGTCATCGGTGGTTTAGGTCTCGTCCCATCGTACGGCCTGGATGGGATGGGAGCTGACCTGTGGCTAGGTTGCCGTGGACGCCACGGGTGGTGCTGGCTTGCCATGGAAGCCTTGGTTGCGCCGGGTCGAGTTGCCTTGTGCCAGTTGCTGTGGCCGGGTTGACATACCTTGCCGTGTCGGGGAGCTTGGTCGGGTCGCGGGCCCTGCCATGTCGTGCGACCCGGTCAAGCGCGTGTCGGCTTGCGGGGCGGTGCGGGCCCTGCTGTTTTTGAAGAGGATCCGGGTTCCGTTGCCTGCCCGTGGTTCATCCCCCTGACAGTAGTCCCCGAAGCTGTGAAGGTCCATCGTCTTCCGATGAGTGGGCCTTCGCAGTTTCCCCCTTAAGCAAGGCATATTCTGTGAACGCCGGGTCCCGCAACACCCGTTGTGTGCCGATTTTCTTGGAAACCGGATCGTGGCATCATGGCCATAGCGGGAACCGAGGAGTCCATCGAATCTTGAGGCGATCCCTTCGGCTTCGTGCAGGCGCCACGTGGCGCCCAGAAGTCGGAGGGGCCTAATAGGCCACGCGCGTGACGGGCTGGGGGCCTGTCGTCGTGCGCCCTTGGGCCACGCGCACGGATTTATTGTGGCATATGGGGGCCGGTTGCACTTCCCCGAGCAGTTAGTGCGCGCGTACGTGCGCACTTATTGCGGGGTAGTGGAACGGGCGCGTGCAAACGATCCCACTTCCCCACGTTTGAACCGGGGCTTATAAATTGAGGGGGGCAAGGGGGCGCCGGACACCATTCTCGCTCGCGCCCTCCTGTCCCCCTGCTCGTGCTCGCTCTTTGCCACCGACGCAATACCGCGCCGCAGCCCGAAAGCAGAGCTTCCTCCGCCGCTCGTCTTCTTCTTCCCGCTTCTATCCATGGCACTGCCGTCGGGCTCTTGGATGGGCTCCAACGTCACCCCCGAGGACGTTAGACAGCTTCGAGCTTCGCGGCGCTTGCCGCGGGAGACAGACGTCGGCGTCCGCCTGCCGCGCGGTGAGCAAAGGCCCCGGCCCAAGCGGCAGGAGCATGTCGTCTTCCTTACTCATTTTGAGCGCGGGTTCGGGCTGCCGGTGAGCACCTTCTTCTGCACCTTCTTGGAGTTCTTCGGGCTTCAACTGCACCATCTTGGCACCGACGCCATCGTCCAACTCTCTGGCTTCGTGACCCTGTGCGAGGGTTACCTGGGGGTCGAGCCGACGATCGACCTCTGGGCGCGCTTCTTCTCCTTGAAGCAATAGGGCCCGTCGGCCGGGGAGTTCGCCGACTGCGGCGCTGCCATCATCTCCAAGCGGTTGGGGGCAGATTTCCCCAAGATTCCGTTCGAGGATTCTGCCAAGAAGTGGCAGAATTCTTTCTTCTACGTCCGCAACCATGGCGCGTACCATATCAATCTTCCCCCCTTTTTCATCGCGCCGCCGCGGGCGAAGACGAACTGGGGCTACTCGCTCCGGCGCCCGTCGCAGGAGATCGTCAACCTCTGCGAGTGGGTGACAGTGATGAGGACGCAGGAGGGGCTCACCGGCACGGACCTCCTCGCTGCGTTCATCACCCGCCGGGTCCTCCCACTTTAGAGGCGCTCCTGCCTCATCGGCAAGATGATTGGCCTATAGGACCCCAACCGGATGGGGTCAATGCGGCTGTCTGCAGAGCAAGTCGCGCGCGGCGTCAACGACATCTCCAAGGCCAACCTTGGAGAGGATTGGCGATTCGGCAAGGCGCCGTATAGCCAGTCAAACCTGACGCTGTAGGTGAGCGTCTGATCTTCTTACTTTGCCGCCGTGCATCTTCTTGTTCGTCCCGACGCGACGCGGGAGGTTCTTTTGAACGCAATCCGGCACCTATACACCCGGGCTCCATCGCAGGTGGCGCCGGTGGCACCAGAGGAGCCCGCGGCCCGAGGCGGCGAGGAGGTGGCTGAGTCCGACGCCTGCGCTGGGCGCCGAGCCGGTAAGTCTCGCATGTTTCCTTCTTTATTTTGTCTTGAATTGTTGATCATGTCGTGGTGAAGGCGATGCTGATGCCGGTTGTTTGTGTAGCGGCGTTGGGCGGGGTAGGTGGCGACGCGGCCGGAGCTGGGTCCTCGCATGGCGCCGCCCGCATGGAAAGGACAGCTTCGCACCATGACCCCACGGATCGAAGCACGCGGTGGACCCAGCCGAGCCCGGGAGGCCGGCCAAGAAGAAGTGCGGGAGGCCGATCCCGGTCCCGGTCTTGATGGGGTAAGTTTTATTTCCTGCTCGCGCCTAGATTTCTTGTCTCTTTTGCTTATTTTGCCTTCTTCTTCAGGTTGCCCATCGCGCTGGCAAGGGCGGCGGCGGAGGCCGCGGCCGCCGAAGGGGCTGCGTTCTGCAGGAGCCGGTCCGACCTTGCCGGCCTGGCTGGGGAGGAGGGACGAGGCGACGCAGACCTCGGCCTGGATCCGGACGACGCCGAGGCCTTAGCCTGGCGAGACAGGAACCGGGCCGATGCGGAGCTAGGGGCAGCGTCGGTCCAGGCTTGGACCGACGCGGCGGAGGCATGGGCGCGATCCGACGTGGAGCCGGCCTGGCGCGAGATGCCGGAGGACATGATGGTGGCGGCGATGGTTTTTGAACCATCGTCGGTGAGGGAGCGCGGCCGTGGGGGCCGGGCTGAGGTGGTGTTCCTCGACTAGGAGGTCATGGAGGTGGGGGCGATACCCCACCGCGAGCCGACGTGGTCGAGCATGCGGGGGCTGATGGTGGTGGAGGTGGCAGCGTCCTGGAGGAGACGTCGCAGGCGGCGGCGCCGGAGGCGCCGTCGGCTATGGAGGAGGCACCACGGGCGGCGGTGCCTGAGGTGATGATGCAGGGCGTCCCAGTGTCCAGGTCGCCGTCGGTGCCGGAAGGGGCGTCGGAGGAGGTGCCGACACACACAGCGTCCAGCGGGCACGCTTGGTGCTCTTAGCAGGCCGGGCGCTGAAGTTATCGTGCCGCAGCCCGCGCGGAGCGGGGGCGCGGCCATCTTCGGGCCCCAGACTCAGGAGGAGGCGGCGCTGGATGCCGTCAGCCGCCATCTGCGAGGCCGGACGGAGCGGCTTGAGGCCTTCACCCAGGCCGAGACGGAGCAGACGCGCGACCTGGAGCGCGCCATCCTGGTAAGTCCTTCTTCTTTGTTTCCTTGCAATTTCTTCATTGTGGGGGCGCGCCAGCGCACCCACTGGGTGTAGCCCCCGAGGTTCGGGCCAACTACGTAGTAGTTGGGTCAAATCTTCAGATCGCCGGGCCTTGTTCTGACTTCTATCTTCTTTCAGCATCTTGACGCTTTCCGGGTTGCTGCCTTCAACCCGCTCCTGGGCAAGCATTGGGGGCTCAAGGAGAAGCTCGTTGCCAAGGAGGAGGAGCTTCGCGTCGCCGCAAGTACGTTCATGCTCTTTTCTAGTGGGGGCGCGCTAGCGCACCCACTGGGTGTAGCCCCCGAGAGTCGAGCCAACTGTGTAACAGTTGGGGCAAATCTTAAGTCTTGTCTTTTTTCTTCTGCTGAATTCTTCTTCTTTGCAGCCGAGGTGCTGACTTGGCGGACCCGGCTGCTCCGGGCTGGTCATCATTATGACCGGCTTGTTGCTGACGCCGGCCGCCTTGGCATCGAGGCGGCGCAGGCAAGGGCGGAGGCGGCCGCGGCCCGGCGGTCTCTTGATGAGGGCAACCGGCTGCATGAGCAGCTGGCGGGTCACAAGAGCCACCTCGAGGCCGAGGTGGAGCTTCTGAAGGCGGAGGCCGCCCAGGTGATGGAGACGCAGCGGGCCCTGGCCGAGGTGACCAGCAGCACGGCCAGCTGGCCAACGACAAGGGCCAGCTTTAGGCCGAGGTGGATCGCCTGCGGGAGTAGGCCGCCGCAGCCGAGGAGGCTCGTCAAGACGAGACCCGTTGCCGGTGGCGGCTGAGAAGGCGGCAGAAGACAAGGACGCCGAGCTGAAGGCGGCCCTTTCTAAGGCGGCCGATCTGGAGAAGGCACTTGGGGAGCGTGACCACGTCATGGAGCGGGAGCGGCGTGGTACGTTGCTCGAGGTGCAGCACCTGGAAGATTCCTTCTCCAGTAAGTGCAGCTTCTTGTAATTTGCCGGGTCGGGACCCGGCTTTTCTTCCTTGTAGTTCTTCTAATCTTGCTTCTTCCTTTTGCGGCAGGGGCCATCCCGGAGACGCTGCGGCTGGAGGAGGACGCCGTCCGCTACCAGCGCGACCCGACCGATGTTGTCGGGTCTGGGACGGATCCGCGGCTGGCCCGGACCTTCCCAGAGATCATTGCCGCTGCAGAGGCCCGCCTGCGGGTCCTGGGGACACAGATGGAGCGGTTTTCCTAGGCTGGCACCGCGATGACGGCGGCCCAGTGGCCGGACTCCATCCATCCGCGCAGCTTCTCGTGCCTGGCGCGTTGGTTGGAGATGGGCCCGGACTGTCCTGGCGAGTGGCGTGTTTCCGTCGCCCGTGCCGGTGCCGAGATGGCGCTTCGGTTAGCTGTCTTGGCATCCGGATCTTCAGCTGGACGCGCTGATGGGCCAGCGCGCTGGTTCGGAGCAGTTGTTGCAGGAGAAAGCCGGCCGGATTGCCTCCCGGGCCAGCTACATCGCCGAGTTCGCCTTCCAGGACGAGTTCCATCCGGAGCGGACGGAAGACGGCAGGGCCATGGATGGCGACGAATACGGCTTGCTTCTCCATGACTCGGAGGGGAGCTCAGAAGAGACGGGCGTCTACGGCGACGCGGATGCTGAGGAGGACACCGGTGTGACGCCAGACCCGGAGGCCGCCAGAGGAGGGTCGTCGTCGTCGCGACGCGGCGCTGGAGATGCCTGAGATACTTTACGCAGAATTTGTTAAGTAGTAGGTCCACCCACCCACTGGGGGTTGTTTTAGGGTGTAATGAACTCGGGCCGTGGGCCTTTGTTTTAAATATTTATGTGTGAATGTCGTGAGTGCTTTTTTGCTCTTTGCCTTCCGCTTTTTCGAACCGAATTCATGTGTTTTTCCTTTCTCAAAACCTCCCCCCCCCACGAGTCAGACGGCCGAGGCTCTGGTCCGTGACAAGGGGTTCGATTCTTCGAGAGGTGCACGTAGGACTTGGGTCCTTAGAAGCATTGAGCAAGAGCGAAACACCCACTTGGCCGGCTGGGGGCAATCCGGCTTGGCCGGTTGGCGAGCAGACGGTCGTACGGCTACTTGTTTGATGAGTGACGGGCCGGGTTGGTCAACCCGGCGGCCTTTGACTTAGTGTATGAATCGTAAAGGAGCTTTGGCCCGTTGTGCTTGCCCGCCGACTGCCAAAGTTGGATCTGCGGTTTTAGGGCGAAGTGGGGGACCGCGGCGTCCCAACTTTTTTAGGAATCACCAAGTAAGGCGGCGGGGTGGCGACCAAGCCGGCCTGCCCCCGAGCCCCCGGGTCGAGCGAGTGGAGCCGGTGGCCGGGTTCAGTGGTAAAGTGATGCAGATAAATATGGACGTAATAAATTGGTCGGGAAAAGGTAGCCCCCGAGTTTCGTTTGGGGACCCCGTAGTTTCATGCGTTTACAAAAGGCGACGATACATACACTCGTGTGGGTAACTGTCGTAAGGGCATATTTATCACTTAGGTGTTTTGGTGATTGATGACAATGCTTTTGCGGACTAATCGTGTGCCTTGAGTTTCTCAGATACTTCATCACTAGGCACGAGACGATTCGGTGCCCCTCGGAGACTATTGAAGTCGGCGTTGTTCTACGTTTCTCTTTGGTGGATTTGAGTCGTAGGAGAGCCGTACTATTAAGAGGGGGTCCGCGTCGGAAAGGTTTTGGTGGAATCAACACGTACACTTGCCCTACCTTTCCGCACTTTGGAGCTTCTCTTCGTTATCCTCGTTGCCGAAATCGACGGTTATCGCTGTACTGCGGTAGTATCAAGTACCAGCGGTAGTACCGCTGTGGGTCACGGTAGTACCGCTCCTCTGGAGCAGTAGTACCGCGGCTCCCAGGCCTAGTGCCACTCCGGTATGGTAGTAGGGGCGGATGTAATTTTTTACATCTGCGCCACCCACGGTAGTATCGCTCGTCCAGCGCGGTAGTACCGCGGGAGCCCACGATAGTACCACTCCCCAGGAGTCGTAGTACCGTGGCCCTCCTACCTAGTACCGCAGCGTCACGGTAGTAGGAGCGGATGTAATTTTTTACATCCGCGCCGTAACGGTAGTACCGCGCCTCGCGAGCGGTAGTACCACGTCGGATTTTTGCACCACCTCATTTTCAGCGGAAGTAGGCACGGATGTAATTTATTTCATCCGCGCCCTTCCCAGGCAATGACTTTCCTACCTTGCGGTAGTACCGCAAGGGGGAGCGGTAGTACTGCGCAAGCGGTAGTACTGCACCCTAGTCGAGCAAATCCCGCCTTCGCTGCTGTCATGAAGTACCGTGGTTCGCCACGTAGTACCGCGCAGCCTCGCTGATAGTACCGCTACCGAGCGTAGTACTGCGTGTCGCGGGCTGAACATGTGGATAACGGTTGGATATTTCCCATGACTATATAAGGGGCGTCTTCTACCTCTAGTTGACTACCTCTTCCACCTCTAAGCTCCATTGTTGCTCCAAGCTCCATTTTCGCCCGATCTCTCTCCCTAGCCAATCAAACTTGTTGATTTGCTCGGGATTGGGTGACAAGGGCCCGATCTACACTTCCACCACAAGATATTTGATTCCTCCCACTTATCCCTAGAGGATCTTGTTACTCTTGGGTGTTTGAGCACCCTAGACGGTTGAGGTCACCTCGAAGCCATACTCCATTGTGGTGAAGCTTCGTAGTGTTGTTGGGAGCCTCCAATTGTTGTGGAGACTGCCCCAACCTTGTTTGTAAAGGTTCGGTCGCCGCCTTCAAGGGCACCAATAGTGCAATCACGGCATCTCGCATTGTGTGAGGGCGTGAGGAGAATACGGTGGCCCTAGTGGCTTCTTGGGGAGCATTGTGCCTCCACACCGCTCTTACGGAGACGTACTTCCCCTTAAAAGGAAGGAACTTCGGTAACACATCCTCGTCTCCACCGGCTCCACTCTTGGTTATTTCGTGCCTTTACTTTTGCAAGCCTACTTGTGTTGCATCCCTTGCTTGCTTGTGTGCTAGTTGTTATTGCATCATATAGGTTGCTCACTTAGTTGCACATCTAGAAAACCTATTTTGTTGCAAAGTTTAATTTGGTAAAGAAAAGCTTAAAAATTGTTAGTTGCCTATTCACCCCCCTCTAGTCAACCATATCGATCCTTTCAATTGGTATCAGAACCTCGTCTCTTTTTAAGGACTTTATCGTCCGAAGAGTATGGTTGATGTCGTAGATGAGGTGGGAGAGCACTCCGGTGTGAATCCGATATCATCTACAGGAGATGGGGGTAACTCGATCTCACGTGAGGAATTCAATGTGGCTTTGGAAACATTGAAAACCTCCATGACGACCGAGGTCAAGGACATGTTTAAGGAATTCCTAGAAGAACTCAAACAATCTACCTCGCAGATGAAAGTGGGTGATCCCACCAACAAGGTGACGGATGCTACCTCCGACAAGGGGGAAGCTAACATTGAAAAGAGTCCTTCTATTAGTGGTAGAAATGGCATCGGCATCTTTGCCCATGTGGAACCCCCAATTTATGGAGGGCCGATCCCCTCCACTCATTTGAATCATGCCGGTCCTCCTCCTAAATATGAGAAACATGAAGATTTTGATTCTTGGGTTTATCACTTTAAGCGTCATTTAAAACATGTGAACTCTAACCTTTGGAGAATCATTGAAGAAGGTTTCTATCCTCATGACCCAAGCAACTTCACCCCTCAAGAAGCCGTGGACAATCAATTCAATGAGAGTGCTCTCTTCATCATCCAAGATGCAATCCTTCCTGAAGATCTCCCTCATCTTCGACCTCATGCCATGGCTAAAGAAGCATGGAAATGTGTTGAGTCTCTCTACCGAGGAAGTGCTAGCATTCAACGCTCCAACTATGAAGTGGTGCAAGATGAAGCCGATGAGTTTGCAATGAAAGAAGATGAAGAACCTCGTGAGCTCTTTCGAAGAGTGACAAAACTCGCGGTCTCACTCCGAGATCATGGAATCAAGGACACGGATGACAATTGGATCAAGCGCAAGTTCCTCAAGGCCATGATGCCCTACAACAAGGCCTTGTCCTCCGTCATTCGTCAAAGACCGGACTTCCACTCCATGACTTCAAGTGAAGTGTTGGATGAGTTCGTTGCAATGAGCATCTTGGACAAGACCGCCGACAATGCAGTGCTCCGTTCACAAAGGGCAAAGAAGCACAACCTTGCTTTGAAGGCCAAGGTCATCATGGAAGAAGAGGAAGAAGTGGAAGATGAGGAGAGCAATCCCAAAGACACCAAGTATGATTATCATGAGCACATGGCCCTTGCTTCAAGACAATTTTGGAGCAAGAAGAATACAAGACCCAACTTCAACAAGAACAACTCAAGTGGCGTCAAGGGAAAGCAACGAGTTAGAACTTGCTTCAACTGTGGCAATGTGAGCTATTTCGTTGCGGATTGTCCTTACGAGAAGCGGGAAGACAATGGTGGCAAATTCATTCGAAAAGACAAAGCCAAGTCCTTCCCCAACAAGAACAACTTCGCCAAGAAGACTCCAACTCGTGGGTTGGTGGTTCAAGAAGAATACCAAGAGGATGACGATGATGATGAAAGTGGAGAAGCAATGGCCATGGCATCCGTTGCCATTGCTACTACTCCCCCGGTGTCTCTCTTTGATTCACCCAATGAAAACATCACCGCCAAGTGCATCATGGCTAGAGCTTCAAACAAGGTAACCCCCAACATCACAACCACCATCATTACTAATTCCTCCTTGGAGGATTGCATTGATGAACATGTTGAGTCTAATGAGGAAGTGAATGAATTTGAGTCTTTTATGAGTAAGCTCAAGGGTAAGTCCAAGAAGCACTTTGTTGATCTCTTGGAACAACTTGGTGAGGCCAATGACATGATCGAGGATCACGAAGAAACCATCTCTAAGATGGAGGGTCATAGTCGTGACTATGTCGATGAGATATCGGATCTCTCTAATGCTCTCGAGGAAGAGCGTGTGCATCGCTTGACTTTTGAGGAGTCACACAATGATGACCATGCTAAGTTAAAGAAAGATCTTGATCATGCTCTTGTTGTGTCTCGTGTGCTAACTTCCAAGAAGGCTAAGCTTGGGGTTGATCATGCTAGACTCAAAGAGGAGTTTGATATACTTGACAAGGCCCACAAGGTCTTGAAGGGTGCTCACGCTAACCTCAAGGAGTCTCATGCTCAACTCCAAGTTAAGCTAATCAAAGAAAAGGCCACCTTTCCTCATATGGTATTAATTGATAATGCATGTGCTACTAACCCGTGTTGTGAGCATGTACATCTTGTGGAGGAGAATGCCAAGTTGAAGGATCAACTTGAGAAAGGCCTTGTGACATGCATTCAAGGTGAGAAGAACATCAATGACCTTTTGATCAATCAAAATGAAGTTGTGGCCAAGGAAGGAATTGGGTTTGCACCCAAGTCCAAGAGCAAGAAGAAGAAGAACAACAAGACCAAACGTCCTCCTCCTCTCAAGCAAACGTTTGTGAAAGAGGGAGAGGGTTCTCCTAAGGAGAGGAAGGAAAAAGTGAAGGGAGTTGACGTCCAAAAGGGCAAAAGCATTTCCTCAAACAAAGTCGGCGACTTTAACCCGTCATATGTGTTGTGTCGTGCTAGTGATGGACATGTTTATGCTAAATTTGTTGGTTATCCTTATGAGTACATTGAATGGTCTATTTGGGTTCCCAAGACCCTTGTTACTAACATCAAAGGACCCATTACTAAATGGGTACCTAAAACCAAGCATTGATCTCTTGTAGGTGTTTGCTTCCGGTGGGGGATCATGGTTGCTCGATAGTGGAGCAACAAATCATATGACCGGGAGCAAGGACTTGGTGGTGGACGTGCAAGAGATTCCATCTATGCCCACCAATGTCGAGTGGGGTGATGCATCACATTCTAAGGTATTGGGTCTCGGCAAGGTTGTCATTTCTCATGATCTAACGATCGAGAAAGTCATGCTTGTTGAGTCCCTTGCATACAATTTGCTTTCCGTTCGTCAACTTGCACTCATGGGTTTTGCTACTTTCTTTGACATTGATACCGTGGCCCTCTTGTGGAGCAAGACTCTTAAAGTAGCCTTTATTGGGCATGTCGAGAACTGTCTCTATGTGATTAACTTTTCGGAGCGACCCACTAAGACCGCGACATGCCTAATGGCCAAAGTTGACGTGGGATGGCTTTGGCATCGCCGTTTAGCCCATGTCAATATGAGATCTTTGCAAAGTCTTCTCAAGGGGGACCATGTCCGTGGACTAACAAATGTTAGTTTTGCCAAAGATCGTGCTTGCAAAGTGCTTGTATCAAGGAAAGCTTCATGAAAGGCTCACCCTCCATCAACCATCATCTACTCGAAGAGACCCTTGGAGCTCCTTCACATGGATCTCTTTGGGCCTCCATCTTTTGATAGTCTTGGAGGAAGAAAGTATTTCTTGGTGATTGTGGATGACTACTCATGATACACTTGGGTATACTTCTTCAAGAGGAAGAGTGAGACTCGACAAACAGTCATCGACTTTGCAAATGAAGCTCAACGTCAACACAATGAAAAGATCTTGACGATAAGAAGTGACAACGGCACCGAGTTCAAGAACTACACCTTGGATGAGTTTCTTAGTGATGAGGGGATCAAGCATCAATATGCTGCACCTTATACTCCTCAACAAAATGGTGTAGCGGAGAGGAAGAACCGGACATTGATGGATGCGGCAAGGACCATGATGGCGGAGTTCAAGTCTCCATACAACTTTTGGGCCGAAGCCATCAACACCTCATGTCATTCATCCAATCGGCACTATCTCCGCAAAGGCTTGAACAAGACTCCTTATGAGATACTCACCGGCAACAAGCCCAACCTCAAGTACTTCCGGGTGTTTGGTTGTAAGTGTTTCATTCTCAAGAAAGGTGTTCGTTTGTCTAAATTTGAGGCTAGAGCTCATGAGGGCATATTTGTTGGTTATGCTACAAACTCTCATGCTTACCGTGTTCTCAACAAGTCCACCGGACTCATTGAGGAGACGTGTAACGTGGACTTTGACGAAAATAACGGCTCCCAAGTGGAGCAAAGTGGTACTTGTGATGTAGGTGATGAAATTCCTCCCCAAGCCATAAGAAGAATGGGTATTTGTCAAATCCTACCCATTGAGGAACCCCTTGTGGCTGAAGGAGAAGGACAATGCTCCACTCAAGTGGAGCCATCACCTCCCCAAGACTCACACGCTTCCGAAGAACAAAGTGAAGGCCCTCATCCTCGTGAACAAGACCAAGGGCAAGATCAACCTCAAGATGGTGGTGAACCTCTAAATGATGCCCAAGGTCAAGTTCCCCCTCGAGCAAGTTCAAGATCATGAGCAAGCTCAAGATCAAGAACAAGCTCAAGACGGCGCTCAAGATAATCAAGTTAACCCTCCTCCTTCCACACCCGAGGAGGAATTAGAGCGTCGTGTCGGGAAGATTGCTTCCAAGCTCACCACCCAAGGCCATCTCATGGAAAACATGGTTGGAAGCCTAAGAAAGGGGGTAAGCACTTGTAGAAAGTTAGCAAACTATTGTGAACATCACGCATTTGTCTCTTGTGTTGAACCCCAAAAGGTCTATGAGGCGCTCGAAGACTCGGATTGGCTCAATGCCATGCATGAAGAACTCAACAACTTTGAGTACAACAAGGTGTGGAGATTGGTGCCAAGACCATCAGGGAACCACAACGTCATTGGAACCAAGTGGATCTTCAAGAACAAGCAAGATGCTCATGGGAACATCATTCGCAACAAGGCAAGATTGGTAGCATAAGGCTACTCCCAAGTCGAGGGTATCGACTACGGTGAAACCTTTGCTCCTATTGCTCGTCTTGAATCCATTCATTTGTTGATTGCTTATGCTTCCCAACACAACTTTAAGTTGCAACAAATGGATGTGAAAAGTGCTTTTCTTAATGGTCCTATTAATGAGTTGGTCCATGTCAAGCAACCCCCCGGGTTCGAGGATCCCTACTTCCCGGATCATGTGTATCAACTTGATAAGGCACTCTATGGCCTTAAACAAGCCCCACGTGCGTGCTATGACCACCTTACCGAGTTGCTACAAGATCGTGGATTTGAAGTAGGAAAAATCGACCCCACTCTTTTTACTAAGAAGGTCAAAGGGGAGTTGTTTGTATGCCAATTATATGTTGATGATATTATCTTTGGTTCCCCTAACAAAGCTTCCAATGAGGAATTTGCCGCTCTCATGACCTCCAAGTTCAAGATGTCTTCGATGGGAGAGTTGAAGTTTTTCCTTGGTTTTGACATCAAACAAAGAAGAGAAGGAACCTTCATCAACCAAGCCAAATACACTCAAGACATGCTTAAAAGATTCAAGCTAAGTGATGTCAAGCCGGCTACTACACCAATGCCTACCAAGTGCCAACTTGAAATTGCTCCCAATGGTAAAGCGGTGGATCAAAAGGTATATCGCTCCATGATTGGCTCCTTGCTTTACCTTTGTGTATCTAGACCGGATATCATGTTGAGTGTGGGGATGTGTGCACGGTTTCAAGCCGCACCAAAGGAAAGTCACTATGTGGCGGTCAAGCGAATCTTTTGATATTTGGCTCATACCCCAAACTTTGGCTTATGGTACCCAAGAGGGGCAAACTTCAAGCTGGAAGGTTTCTGTCACATCCCTAGTCTGGTATGCACTTAGGCTAGCTAGTTATGCTTGCATCATGTCTAAATTTATTTGAAATTTGAAATGGGGACTGATAAACCCTAGCAGCAAATGAAATACAACTAGGGTCGAATTAAATCTTTTCCATCGACCCAAAATGGCCTTTAGAAAAGTTCATTAATTTTGGAATGGGTGAAAACTTCTTCCAAAAATGATGCACACATTTCTTGGACATTTCTGGATTTTGGAGTTAATTCATACGTATTTGAATTTGGACAATTAAATGTTATATAATATTTTAAATGTCCAAATAATTACGAACAAGTGGGGGCTGTTGGAAATATTCCAAAGCAGAGCCCACAACTATTCAGGGTTTTTGAAAATGCCTTAGCATTTTAATTAAGTCAAAACAATTGCAGAAAAATAGAAAAAATGAAACTAAATTAGAAGAGAGAGAGAGAGTTACAGCCACCTACATGCGTGCTCCAAAGATCGAGCCAGCCGGCCTAGCCAACCTGGCGCTGCCAGTCGTCCTCCTCCTTGCGCCAGAAGGACGAGGGTGTGCAGTTCAAGGGCGCGCCAAGCGCAAGACGGCCACCGACGGCCACCTCCTGCTTGCCGCTTCGCCCTGGCCTTCTCTGGCATCGCCACGCACCCCCCCTGGACCACTCTCACTCTCCCCGTGCTTGTCCCCACCGCTCTGGCTCTCTCTTCCGCAGCCACCCGAACGTGCCGTCGCCGCCGTTCGCCATAGCCGCAGCCACCAGCCCTCCCTCGCCCTGCCTCCAGGTCCAGAAGCTCCGCGCCGTAGCCCTCGTCCTCCCTGCCAAGCCGTGCGTCTCCGGACGCCCTGTGGAGCCTCCATCGCGTCGTCTTCAACCTCCAGCACCGGAGATCGCCGTCGCCGTTCTGCCCGCGTTGGACCTTCCCCGAGCTCGCTGACGCCTTCGCCGGATCCTCTGTGAGCACCACCGTCGTTTCCCCCTCTTCGTTTCGTCGTTCGCGCGCCGTAGCTAAGTTAGCCGCCGAGGCCGAGACCTCACCGCCGCCGGCCATGTCACCGCCGTGCCCACAGCCACCGCAACTCCTAACCGAGCACACCCACGTGCTCACCGCATCGCGCAGGTGTCGTAGGAGCCAAGCACGCCACCCCACGGCCACCGCAGCCTCGTTTCGGAGTGTGCCCGAACTCCGGCCGCCGCCGATTTGGTCGCAGCCGTCGATCCTAACCACCGCAGCTCCTACCACCGCCACCAATGGATGCGCCTCACTCCCAGGAACCCGTAGGTGCAACCCGCGCGTCAAATAGTGCCCTGCAGAGCATTTCCGAGCCGCCCCGCCATCTCTGTCGTCGCCGGCGGCTAAACGCCGGCAGGTTCACCGGTTTGACCGGCGATGATGACGTGGTCGATTAATTAGGCACTAATCACCTCCAGTTAGCCCTAACAGACACTGACAGAGGGCCCCAGGCCACTAACTAAATTAGATTAGTTAGGTTAGTCACTGACGGATGGGACCTTTGGTCAAGTTTGACTGGACTGACTCGTTGACCGCTTGACGTCACTTTGACATCATCTCGTGTGATGATTTGATTTCTGGATTTAAAATAATTCAGAAATTCCAGAAAATACCACAAACTTCAAAAATTCATAGAAAAACAACCGTAGCTCCAAATCAAATAAATTATATATGAAAATGATCAGAAAAATCCAATCTATCCATCTGTACCATTTTCATGCATGTTAGAACAACTTATAGCTGCTGTATAGCACAAATCATATGAATGGCATTTAAATAATCACATGTGGAGTTTGAATTTGAACCTAGGGTTCAAACCAACTCCATTTAACTTGTCGCTAGTTGCATTAGCTCAAATCAAAGCATATTGCCATGTCATGATCATGCATCATATTGTGCATTGCATTGATTGTGTTCTTCCTTGTTTGCGGTGATTATCCCTCTCATGAGACGACGCTCGACGACGAGTTCGATGACACCGATGAAGAACTATATTATCTTGAAGTGCCGTGCAAGCAAAACCCCTTGTTCATTCCGATACAATCCCACTCTCTCGCTCTGCTCTCTTTTTCTGCATTAGGACAACAACGATTCATCATCGTTACTTGCTGTGGTAGCTGAACCCCTTTATCCTTTGCATGACTGTCATTCCACAATAAATAGATGAAACCCACTAGCATGAGTAGGAGTTGTTTGAGCCTGTTGTGCCTACTCATACATGCTTGTTTGTCATGCCTGCCATCGCTTAGAGTTGAGTCGGGTCCGATTCATCGAGGATGAATCGAGGTGTGTGAACATGTCCCATCAGATGTGAGCTAAGCGTGTGAACACGATTTGGTAAAGGTAGCGGTGAGAGGCCATGTAGGAGTACATGGTGGGTTGTCTCATAGCAGCCGTCCTCGAGAACTGAAGTTACGTGTTCGTGATCCATGAACAAGCATTACCACACATTGGGTTCCGTAACTCGCCCTCTTGGCTTCTTAATCACCCTTGTTCTCTGTCCAGGAGTTGCAACTAGTTTCTGGTGTTTGTAGGTAGTGCTATTTTTCTACCAAGTGGCACCCGGCAGGGTGGGCTTGGGACAGACTAGGCACACGTGGCTCTGGTGTATGAGTGGCACCGGATGGTGGCTCGGGAACCTGCACACATCGTTTGGGGCCGTGGCGACACCCGCCGGATCTCCTGCAGATGGAACCCGAATAGGCGATAAACACGACGAGAGACTTGAGTGTTTAGGTAGGTCGTGGCCGACTCCTCGCCCGCTTCCGCTTGAAGGATGCCGAGGTACATGACGTGTCAGGCCATAAGTGGCGAGAGCGTGTGAAGAAGTACACCCTGCAGGTTATCATTATCTATTGAATAGCCGATTCCTCGGATATGGAAACTTGGACCCTTGCATAGTTCATAGACAAGTGAAAGTGGATACTCTAAAATACGCAAGATAAGCGTGAGTGCTATGGATGGCGTTCTCGTGAGGGAGATGGGAGCGGATCCATAGTGGTGTATTGATATGGTGAATATGTGGACTCGTGCGCCACCTCAAAAGAGTTACTTGCAATGTAGTTCAGGTTAGCCACCGAGTCAAAGTTGGCTTGCTGCGCTTAAACCCCACCATCCCTTTGTTGATAATGATGCATATGTAGTTAGTTCGATGTAAGTCTTCTTTGGGTACATTTGTACTCACGTTTGCCTATTTTATGTTATTGCGAGAGACTTGGTCTCGCTAGTAGTTCCACGTGGACTTCGACGTTTAGCTTGTTACCTCAGCTACGATCTTGTGCCCTCGGCAGGATCTGGTAGATAGTCAGGCTTCTCAGCCTTTTTCATTTCTAGGTGTCTGTACCCAGACATGTTAAGCTTCTGCTGGTGCTTTGACTTGTATGCTCTGAATGTTGGGTCGTGAGACCCATGTTTGTAATATCTCGCTCCTTGGAGCCTAATGAATAAATACTTGAGTCGTAGAGTCATGTTGTGATGCCATGTTGTATTTACACATATCGAGCATATTGTGTGTATGTTATTGAAATGCTTGGTATGTGTGGGATCTGACTATCTAGTTGTTTATCTTTAGTAGCCTCTCTTACCGGGAAACGTCTCCTAGTGTTTCCACTGAGCCATGGTAGCTTGCTACTGCTCCGGAACACTTAGGCTGGCCGGCATGTGTCCTTCTTCGTTCCTATGTCTCATCCCGGGAAATGTCACGTGATGGATACCGAGTCCTGCTAGCCCTTCAGCCCGGTTCACCGGAGTCTGCTAGCCCAGTGCTACAGACTGGATTCACTCGCCGATGACCGACATGTTCGATCTTTGGGTCATGGATACTGTCCTGTAAGTTTGTGCCACTTTGGGTTTACGACTAGCCATGTCAGCCCGGGCTCCTTATCATATGGATGCTAGCGACACTATCATATACGTGTGCCAAAAGGCGCAAACGGTCCCGAGCAAAGGTAAGGCGACACCCGTGGGAATACCATGCGTGAGGCCGCAAAGTGATATGAGGTGTTACATGCTAGATCGATGTGGCATTGAGTCGGGGTCCTGACAGTTTCACGGATTCTGATTGGGTGGGAGACAAAGTGGATAGGAAGTCCACTTACGGAGGGTGCCTGTCGGTGTACTAAAGTAGGGGGGTACCTTAGTACCCCGAACTTGTGCACGGGCAGTCGTAGCACCCCGCGGCAAGGCTTGCCGGGCGCCCGGCAAGGCCCCCTCCGCCACTCCTTATTACTACCATTCAAGAACAAAGTACTAGCTAAGAACACGAAGGCCCCGGCAAGAGGAGCTTGCCGGGAAGGCCAACCAGGGCATCACCAGGAGACTTGCCGCGGCGCCCCGCGCGCCCCGGCAAGGCCCGGCGGCCGGCAAGCTTGCCGGCACAGCAAGAACAGGGCCGCGGCAAGGCACTTGCCGCGGCAAAGATGCCACCCAGACTCCAGCGCACCCAGCGACGTGTCATCGCAAGGCCATCCCAAGGGCACGTGGCGAGGCGCTGCGCAGCCATGGCGAGCGAGGTGGCAAACAGAGCGACAAAGGCGCCATCGTGGCAAGGAGGCTCACTTAACGAATACTCCACCTGCTTTGTTAGGCGGCCGGACGGGCATTTAATGCCCTTGTCCCCGCCATCGAGTTAGGTAGGGCTTGTCATGCCTTCGTTGTACCAACCTGCGCTTTTACATTTCTACCCCTCTTCCCACGCTGCCACTGTGGGTACCCCCTTGAGACTATAAAAGGGAGGCCCATGCGCACGAGACGAGGTTCGGTCCATTCGACACCCACAAGACTACCTTACGCCGCCACGCTCGAGCTAGATCAAATAACAACTGAGCAGCGGTAGGGTGTTATCTCTCCGGAGAGCCCCGGCTGGGTAAAGATCGCCCGTCTCCCAGCAGCGCTTGACCTCGATCGCTCTACGCGGCCCGCTCCCCCGCCGAACCAGAAGGGGCCCCCGAGTGCCCCATAGGTGTTCAAGGCTACGGACACGCGTTCCAGCTCCCGACATCTTTGGCGCGCCAGGTAGGGGGGCGTCGAGGTCGTGAGCATCCGATCCAGTCTCCACGCGACTACGTCGGCGTCATCGTCAACATGCCACCGAAGAAGAAGCCTTGGAGGTGGCCGCCTGTCTACATCAATCCTACCACCACCGCCAAGCAAGCGGCGGTGAGGTGGACGCCGGCGAGGAGGCGGGTGCCGCCGGTGGGTCTCGTGTCGTCACGGGTCCAAGAACAAAGCCCCGCATAGCGTGGCGGCGACGCGCGACGCCGCGCCCTTCCCAAGGAGGTACAAGGTCAACCACGCCCCGGTGCTCCTAGCACCGTGCTCGCATTGGAGCAAGGCCAAGCTGGTGGGTCGCGGGACGCTCGAGGCTAGCATGCACGCCCGCATGCTGGTGCGAGTGAAGTACGGTCGCCTGGACGGGGTGTTGCTCCTCCCAACCCGGTTGGGAGTCGGCGCATCTCGCTCCTCGCGCCGCTTCGTCGCCGCCGCCGCCAAGACAGCAGAGAGAAGCGCTGGCCCGAGCCTAGCTGCTTTAGACTTCCCTCGGCGCCACACAAGATTGACGGCGGAGGATGGCCATACACAACCTCATTAGCTTCGCTTAACGGCGACAATCCCAGCGTCTCAAGCGCCGAGGGCCCGACAAGACGCCCGGCGCAGATGGCGCCGACAGACGGCCCAGGGGTGCCGCTTCCGGCGCTCCCAGCCCCGGCCAAGATCGCTAGCTTCGCGGACCAACCTTGACGCCGACTCCACGCGTCGCCGGACCCGCGAACTTCGCCGTGATCAGCGCCACGTTCTCCAAGAACGGCAACACGAAAACGCTTCGTACTCGCGATCGAGCGCCGGAGAGAAAGCGCGGCGTCAATCGACTAGCGCCGGCCGCTGTCGGCGCCAAGACGCGCCGGAGAACAGGCGACTTGCCAGACACGGCAGGTTGCCCTGCGTTCACCAGCGAGCTGCGGCAAGTCGATGGCCCAAAACTAAAAACTTCAAGCGGATGTGCACGAAATGCGATGGCAGGATACACCCGCCGGAGTTCCTCGGCATCTACACCATCGCGGTGCAGGTTGCCGAGGGCGCGACGAAGACCCTCGCCAACTACTTCCGGCTGGTACTCAAGCCCAATGTCGATCTTGGCTCATGCACTTGCCGGACGGCTCCATCTCTTCATGGGCGGACTGTGTCATCGGTTTGTCGGCGCCTTCACGGGCGGCCACAAGCCTCACGGCCAGAAAGTGACCTCCACTTGCTCGTCGTATGAGGGGAGCCCTGCGCAAGTATATACAAAGATTCAGCCAGTGCAATGCAACATTCGAGACGTCCACCCTGCGCGGTTATCGGTAGCGTTTCACGAAACGTCGCGTAACGCAGGATGAGGGAGGAGATGGCGATGATCAAGATCAGAGATGTCAGCGAGCTCTACGCTCTCGCCGACAAGTGTGCACGGGCTGAGGAGAGGAGGAAAATTCCCGGAGAGGTTGCCGGAGCAGAAGGATCTGACAGTGAGGATGCCGCCCCGGCAAGGAAGAACCGGAGGCGGAACAATAGGAAGAGGAAAGCTAAGGATGTGCTAGCTGTTGAGCATTCCGGCAACGGAGGCGGCTCCGACAAAGCCAAGACCGACGACTCGGCGAGGTCATGGCGACGCCGACAAGCAGGATAGCTCCGCAAGCGTTATTGCAAGATCCACCGCACCAAGGGCCATGACCTCCAAACCTGCAAAAAAGTAGAGCAGATGGCGGAGCTGCAGAAGGCTGAATACGAGCGCCGCGATAAGGAGAGAGCCCAGGGAGGTGGCGGAGGATCCGGCAAGAAGCTTCCCGCACGAGGAGGGAACCGCGGCAAGGCCAAGACGCGGCAAGGAGACAGGCCTCCCCGTGGCCGCGACATGGACGAGGACGAAGATGAAGATGATGAGATGGAGGAAGATGAGACTAAGGACCAAGAGTTTCAGAAGGCAACAGAAGTATTGTGCGTCGATGGCGGCGCCTCCCTGCACCCCTCGCGCCGCCCGGCTCAAGCGATGGGTGCGAAGTGAATCTTGTGAGCCGTCCGTCGGGCGCAGAGCCTCGAAGTGGTCCAACACGCCCATAGTCTTCGACGTTGAGGATCACCCTGATCGCATCACTGCAGTCGGGTGCTTGCCGCTGTTGGTCTCACCAACGATCCGCAACCTCAAGGTCATGAAGATGTTGGTTGACGGCGGGGCCGGCCTGAACTTGATTTCCTCCGCAGTGCTCAAGAAGCTCCAGATCCCCAACAGCAAGCTTGAAGAGACTGGCACCTTTCAAGGAATAAATCCGGGAAGGAGCCAGCCTAAGGGGAAGATCACATTGCCGGTGACGTTCGGCAGCGAGCTGAACTTCAGGACGAGAGGGTCACATTTGGCGTGGCTGATATCCCTTTACCCTACAATGGGATACTCGGCCGACCCTTTTCGCCAAGTTCATGGCGGCTCTCACCACGCATACAATGTGCTCAAAATGCTGGCCCGATGAGTGTCATTTCTGTCCAAGGCGACAAGAAGGATGCACTCATTTGCGCCGACAAGATTTACGGGAAGCAGCATGCCGCTTGCAGAAAGCACGAGCCGCTTGCCGCTGAAGCTCCCGGGAAGAAGAAGACCAAATCCGGCAAAGACAGCTACGGTGCTCACTCCGCAAGCGCATCTCCCGGGCGCTGCCTTGCCGTCGAGGACGCGCCATCGAGCTCCACCGGCAAGTGCGAGAAGGCGAAGACAGACTAGCCAAAGACTAAGCCCGGCAAGGACGGCTCTGGTGCGCACTCCGGCAGGCGCATCTCCTCGGAGCGCCGCGCTGCCGTCGAGGACGCGCCATCGAGCCCCGCCGGCCAGTCCACCAGCCAGTAGGGCAAAGAAAATTGCCAAGCTTCGAACTTTTGAGTTGTACTCCCGAAAATCCATACCTTGTATAAAGAACACAGGCGCGCAAAGGTCGAATCGTGGTTAGGTTGCGCCGTCGATTCGTCTTGAGTCCGCTTCGACGATAAAAGCACGCCGCAACCAGCCCGACAAGTTCTTCCGCGGAGGCTACACCGCCCGAAGTCGCTGATGCCATCGCCAAACAAGCGTGTTCTTGCCGGTGGGTTCCCCAGCGTGAGGGCGAGAACATACAAGGGGATGGATCGGTGAAGAAATCTGACCTCGGCGGATCGTTGGAGATAGAAAAGCTAAGTCGTCCGAACTTTTATACAGAGCACTCCTTAGTTTCATGCTTTTTATGTTATGCTTTCGTAGCGTTAAGCCCTTATGCATAATACCTATCGCGGAGAGGAGCCAACTTATGTTAAGTTCGTCCTTGCTTTGTTTCGAGTCCGCTCAACAATCTGAGTGCCTTTGCGAAGCGGCCGAGAAGGTTGCTTGCGGAAACAACACCGCCCGGTAGTCTGATGTCCCGTGCTCGATAAGTGTGTTAGCGCCCGACAAGTTGCCTAGAAGCGTGGGGTAAAGCGCACAAAGGATGTAACAAAGTGGGGGTGTAACATAGCAAGCCTTGCCGTGGCGCCCGCCGATGAGAAACTTGTGCGGCGGAGGAACCAACTCACGGATGAGTTGCGTCCTTGATTTGCTTCGAGTCCGCTCTGCAATTCAAGTGCCTCGCAATCGACCCGAGAAGGTTTCTTGCGGAGACAACACCGCCCGGCCAGTGGCTCTTGATGTCCGTACTCAGCATGTGTGCTAAGCGCCCGGCAAGTTCCCTAGCAGCGTGAAAGTATAAACATCTGAAGGGCGAAGCATGGCATCGTTTTCTTGTAATCGCACAAAAAAATATATATAGACAATGAAATTATTGTAGTTCTATCTCAGCTGTCTTCATGGCTGTAATTACGATAACAAGGAGAAACGGAAGAGCGCCTGCCCGGCAAGCCAACCGCTGGGGCTGTAAGTACCGAGACCCTTCATAAGCGGGCGGGGCCCCGGCGGCCGCGACATCGGCGACAAGGGCCAAAAAGCACGCCTTGACATCTGGTCTCGGCGGAGCCGAGCTGCCGGAAGCCGCGAGCCAAGGTTCCTCCCGACAAGCTAATGTCGCCGGGGTTGTGGAGTCGAATAAGTTTTCATCCCTCGTCATGCATCCTCTTATGGACCGGGAAGGCGAGGCTCGTCCCTGAGCAGCGTGTCTTGTAAAACCCATGCGCGGAGGAGCGAGTCGTGGCCCGATTCGCCCTTGGTTTGTTTACGAGTCCGCTCAACAAACACAAGTCTTGGCTGCAAATGGCCCAGCAAGGTCGCTTGCGAAGCAACACCGCCAGCGGGTTGCTGATGTCCCGCACTCAGCAAGCATGTTCGCGCCGGCAAGTTCCCCGAAAGCGTAGGATGGGAGCATACAAGGCACGAAATCAAGTAAAAGACTCGGTCCGGCAAGCGTTCCCCTCTTTTCATTAAAAACATCCTAGTTTAGTACAAGTCCATGGAGGATGAAAAACATGATAGAGAGGATTACATATTTTTAAATACAACTGAGGCCCAAGGGCTTACAAATTGAAAGATAAGATGGCCGTAATCCCTCTCCTGTTTCTCTGTTCAGGAGGTAGGTCAAGGAGGCCCCGGCAAGAGAAGCTTGCCGGGAAGGGCAAAAGGGGCGCCTAGGAGAGCTACGGGCGCCGAAGACCCAAGAGAACTTCCAGGGGCGGGGAGCTTGGCGGAGGCAGGCGCGGAGGCGAGCTTGAAGGCGAGGTGGTGGAGCGTCGGCCAGCTGTCGAGGCTCCTCGCCCTCGTACTCGACTTGGCCTTGCCGCCACCCCTCTTCCTCTTCCGCAGCCTCCTCGCCAGCCGCCCAAGGAGGCGGCCCGGGGAGTTCGAAGGCAGCGACCGGATGATGGGGTCGCCGGTGGCCGTGAGGCAGCGCCCGGCGCCTAGTCGGACCCGCCATCCTCGTCGTCGTCATTTGTCGCTCCCCCTCGTCCTCTCGCTCGAGGAGGACCTTCGCTATCGGAGGAGCTGTCCACACTGACATCTCGCCGGGTCCCGGAGTCTCGAAGACCTTGACGGCGAAGGTCGCCTCCATTAACTTGAAATGGAGGGTAAACCCGCCGTCCGCTGTGGATGCGCAAACATCTTCCACCCTCGGTCGAAGTACATCACGCCGGGCTGGGGACATGACACTCACTCGAGTGCCGCTGATCCCGCAGCCCTCATGCGCAACTCCATCACCTCGGCGGATCCGGTTCCATCAGCGTTGTGACGGGCCGGCAGCGGCCGGAGGCGGCGACGAGGCGCGCGCAGCTTGATGAAGAACTCGAGGATCGTCTCGGTGTGGACCGCCTCGAGGAAAGGAGCGCCCGGCGAGATGGGGAGGCATCGCCCGGCCGCCTCTCCCCGACCGCCTCGACCGCGTCCTCGGCCCGTCCGCGGCCCGCCCCTCCCTCTCCCCTCGTGGCCGGCTCCGCCTGCGGGTCTTGAATAGGGAGAGTGCGCTACTGGAGGCGACCCTTGCTGCCACCGTGGAAGGACCAGATTCCCTCCTCCATGGCGAGATGGGAGGAAGAGTGACGGAAGTTGAAAGCGAAGGGAAGAGAGGAAGCGTGAGACTATTGTGCCCCCTTCGCCCTTTTTAAAGGGCGGTGGGGACTCAACGCCCCTTTGCCAATCGAAAGTAGGAGGGCGAGGAGGCGGGGCGACTCGCCATCTCCGCCCGTGGCTCGGTCTCCCCGCCGCCGCCCGACCCCCATGCATGAGGGCAGCGTGGCGAGTGGCGGGGCAGGCGGCGGGTGAAGTGACCTCGCCTGCACCACGATCACGGGGTGGATGCCCTAAAGACCGCACGCCGCCCGCCCCGTCTCCCACGCGCCGCAATCGGCGCGTGTTGTTCTGGAGAGAGCGGTGTAAGCTTGAGCCGTTCTTGCACGCGCCAGCCACGCGTGCCGTGCTGCCTCTTGGGCTGGCCCAACAACGCTTCGGCACCGTGTATGGCCCAGGCCGGGGCCTCTGTCGGTGTACTAAAGTAGGGGGTACCTTAGTACCCCGAACTTGCACTAGCGAGTCGTAGCACCCAGCAGCAAGGCTTGCGAGGCGCCCGGCAAAGCCCCTCCGCCACTTCTTATTACTACCATTCAAGAACAAAGTACTAGCTAAGAACACGAAGGCCCGGCAAGAGGAGCTTGCGGGAAGGCCAACAGGGCATCACCGAGAAGACTTGCCATGGCGCGCAGCGCCCGGCAAACCCGGCGGCGGCAAGCTTGCCGCACAGCAAAACAGGGTCGCGGCAAGGCACTTGCCGCAAAGATGCCACCAGACTCAACAGCGCGCAATGACGCGTGTCATCGCAAAGGCCATCCCAAGGGCGTGGCGAGGCTGCGCGCAGCCATCTTGAACAAGTGGCAAACGGAGTGACAAAGCGCCATCGTGGCAAGGAGGCTCATAACGGTCCTCCACCTGCCTGTTGGGCGACGGACGGGCATTTAATGCCTTGTCCCTACCGTCGAGTTAGGTAGGGGCACCTTTGTTGTGCTTGTTGTACCAACCTGCGCTTTACATTTCTACCCCTCTTCCTCTCACGCCACCTGTGGGTACCCCTTCAGACTATAAAAGGAGGCCCATGCGACGAGAGCGAGTTCGGTCCATTCGACACCCACAGCACTACCTTACATTTCGCACGCTCGAGCTAGATCAAATAACAACACAGAGCAGCGGTGAGGGGTGTTATCTCCGGAGAGCCGAAGCTGGGTAAAGATCGCCCGTCTCCGCTAGCTGCTTGACCTCGATCGCTCTGCGACGGCCCGCTCCCCGCTTGAACGAGAAGGGGCCCCCGAGTGCCCCATAGGTGTTCGAGGCTACGGACACGCGTTCCAGCTCCCGACAGTGCCAGTTTCTTGGGTGCTCTTTGGTGAGTTGGTCTTCCAAGAAGCAAAGTTGTGTATCTCTCTCGTCCACCGAGGCGGAATATGTGGCGGTTGGTAGTTGTTGTGCTTAACTCCTATGGATGAGGCAAACTTTAAAGGAGTACGGTGTCATTTGTGACAAAGTGCCTCTTTGGTGTGATAATGAAAGTGCCATCAAGATTTCTCTCAACCCGGTGCAACACTTCAAGACGAAGCACATTGAGATTCGGTATCACTTCATCCGGGATCACATTAGGCGAGGGGAGATTGAGCTCAAGTATGTCAACACTCATGATAACCTTGCAGATATTTTCACGAAGCCCTTGGATGAAGCAAGATTTCGCGAGTTAAGGCATGAGCTAAATATCATTGATTCGAGCAATGTGACTTGAACCCGTGCACCCCCACCACACTCAACTTGTTGTCTAGTTTAGGTGTAGGCATGGACATAGGGGGAGTGTTGTTCTCTCAATTAACTCTCCCTCCCCCCATTATGCATAAATCGATCACCTCTTTCACATTAGCCATTTTTTATGGTACTTGTGCTTCAAAGACGAGTTTTGGTCATGGGCCCAAGGATAATTCTTCGCAGTGCCATACCATCTAACTCAAACATAGGTGGCTTCAGCCACCGCCCTCTCTCTTCGAGAGGTTTTGTCGCTTGGTGGTTTCTTGTTGTCTTTCTACCCCTGGTTTGTGCGTGCTCTTGTGGTTTCCTGTGTGTGAAAAGTTTCCATGCAAAGGCCTTCTTCTCGTGTTGAAACATGCGGTGACTTGAGTTCACGGTACTACCGCGACCAGCTACGGTACTACCACAGCCAGCCACGGTACTACCGCTTGTGGGAGCACGGTACTACCATCACCACGCGGCAGTAATTTTTTGCTACCGCCTGGGTGAGCGGTACTACTGCCTCCGTGTGGTACTTCCGCACGAGCGGTACTACCGCGATGATACGCGGTACTACTGCGCCGGTTTGGGGGCGTGGGGATAAGGACGAGCAAGGGGAGTTCTAACTCCCCATACCCATTCGCAGTTCTTCCCCCACGTCGCCTTCTTCTCTCCCTCGCTCAAGAACGGAGCCGGCATTCGTCGCCGGATCTCCTCCACCGGCTGCCCTCCCGTGATTCCGTCCAGTGGGATCATTCCCCACCACGTGCTCTTGCTATGGACCAAGGTCTTTCCCCAACTCCCTCTCCTTGTTGATTGTGTTTGGTGTTTCTAGGTTTTGGGGGAGACTTGTGTGTTCTTGAGATTCATAGGCTTAATCTATGCAAGAGTAGGATGAAGGAGCATAGTATTGCGTAGGATTTATACTTGTATTTTTGTCTTGCGCTAGATTTTATCACCGTAGCACCGCCGTTGTTTCGCGGTTCTTTTCAGATTCGAACCACCGTTTGGATCTGATGTGATGCGGTACTATCGCCCGTCTGGTGCAGTACTACCGCTTGTACAGTACTACCGCCCGTCGAGAGCGGTACTACCGCGCTCACTGCGTCACTAAAATTGTACTTCCGCTCCAACCACGGTACTACCGTGACCTCGCACGGTACTACCGCATTTTGGAGCTGTACTAATATTTTAGTACCGCAGGCATTGGCAGTTCTATCGTGGCTCACATCTATCGCATCACAACTTTCTCGTATGCCTTCTATGTGTTTCTTGTGCTTTACCGTGGCCTTTGCATTGATCTTCTTCGCGTCGTTGGTGTTTTGCGTGTGTGTCTCAGGTGGTGGCTCTCGCCGGTCCAATCCCAGTCGTGACACTGGCTCCAAGCGTATGCGCAACCCAGGTGAAGTACTAGAGGGCTCTTCTGCCTCCAAGCGCAATGTCAAGACCTCTGATAGCAAGCATAAGGAGCCCGCTAAGGGCATGGATGAGATAACCCCATCTGAGTATGTCCGTCTCAGGCAGCTTCACCCATATGTGAACCCTCGTTCCACTGTCAGAGGCTGTGAGCTGTTCTGGAACAAGCAACAGACCAACATCTATCTGGATGTCATCAAGAACAAGCAGAATACCTGCTTGGATGTGAAATGGATTGATATGCATCACATGAGGAAGGACAAGTTCCGTGACTACTTTGGAGAGGCTCTGGACTTGGTGGCGCAGTTTGGCATTGAGCATGTGATATCCTTTCACCTCGACTATGACCCTGAGCTTATCTGTCAATTCTTTGCCTCAGTCTACTTTCACCCCAATGAGGAGCGGAGGATGACTTGGATGACCAATGGCCGTCAACTTTCTGCTACCTGGAAGGAGTTCATGGATCTACTCCAGGTTCCTGATGATGGGCTCAACACTCCAATGGGTGTTCGCCCCCATGCCAATGCTGAGTCTGCCAACAAGGACAAGCTTGCACCATTCATGGTTGAGAAGGCGCTCGCCAATGGCAAGACAGCGTTGGTGCTCAACTCTTTTCTGGATATCATGTATCGCATCTTCCGCAACTCCTTGTTCCCTCGCATTGTTGACAAAGACAAGGTTCATGCCTATATGGTGGATATGATGCTCATTTGCGAGGAGGCTCGTTCGTCTCAGTCTCAGCCACTTGATATCTCACACATCATGTGGTGTGAGCTTCGGTTTGCAGTGTTCAACCGCAAGGTGCCTATCTATGGGCCCTATCTGCTTTGGTGATCTCAAGACTTGGGAGAAGATGTCCTCGTGAGGAGTTCCTTGCTCGCACTAGATTCGCCATGAGCCCATCTGCTCACAGATCAAACCCAACTGGCCGAGGGAGTCTCGACTAGGGGTTTTCGGACAGCCGGACTATCATTATCCGCCCGGACTCCAAGACTACGAAGATACAAGATTGAAGACTCCGCCCCGTGTCCGGATGGGACTTTCCTTGGCGTGGAAGGCAAGCTTGGCAATACGGATATGTAGATCTCCTACCATTGTAACCGACTACTGTGTAACCCTAGCCTCCTCCGGTGTCTATATAAACCGGAGGGCTTTAGTCCGTAGGACAACATACATTACAACAATCATACCATAGGCTAGCTTCTAGGTTTAGCCTCCTTGATCTCGTGGTAGATCTACTCTTGTACTACCCATATCATCAATATTAATCAAGCAGACGTGGGTTTTACCTCCATCGAGAGGGCTGAACACAGGTAAAAACATCGTGTCCCTCGTCTCCTGTTACCATCCGCCTAGACGCACAGTTCGGGACCCCCTACCCGAGATCCGCCAGTTTTGACACCGACATGGGCCAACACCACCACTCGTGTTGAGGCGACTGCTGCTAGGGCTGCTGTTGATGAGGAGGATGCTGGCGCCGAGGATGTAGCTGAGGGCCGTGCTGCTAGGTCTTCCCAGAGTTCCACTATGCCATCATGGGCCAAGAAGCTGAAGGATAAGATGAAGACTCTTTTTCTGCATGCAAGCCAAGGGGCAGTATAGGACTCACATGGCGTCCAAGGAGAGTCGTCGCAGGGACAAGAAGATCTTGCAGCTCTATGGTGAGGACATGTCTGGCGGGTCTGAGGAGCGCATCACTCCAGAGGATGAGTAGATGGAGAAGCAAGGCTTCAGGTGGACTGATTCTGAGAGGACGTCGAGGAGACCGTCCCTGCTGCCGAGGAGACCGATGGAGAGGGTTGGGACGAGTTCCCTGCTTGAGCCACCTCTTGTGTGTAGGTGTCCTCTCTGCCTTTTTGGCGTCCCGATGCCAAAGGGGGAGAGAGTGTAGGGATTTGCGAGTCGTATGTGTCATGTGTTTGCTGCTTTTTCGTTTGAACCTCGGTTGCTTTACTTCGTATGGTGTAAGACATATGCACTCTATCTATCCTAGCGAGCTTGTGTTATATTGTGCTATCTTTATGCTATGCTCTGCTTTGATGTTAATTATCATGCCTTGGTCTCTAAAATATAGTGGGGAGTGTTGATCCTAGTTTGTGTGCTATGCAGTCCAAAGCATTCATCTAGAGTGCACACATCTAGGGGGAGCCCATCTATATTTTAGAGAGGTGGGGTTTGCCCTTGCTCAAAATTATCTTATCTATGTGCAAATCCCGTGTTGTCATCAATCCACCAAAAAGGGGGAGATTGTAAGGGCATATTTATCCCTTAGGTGTTTTGGTGATTGATGACAATGCTTTTGCGGACTAATCATGTGCCTTGAGTTTCTCAGATACTTCATCACTAGGCACGAGACGATTCGGTGCCCCTCGGAGACTATTGAAGTCGGTGTTGTTCTACGTTTCTCTTTGGTGGATTTTAGTCGTAGGAGAGCCGTACTATTAAGAGGGGGTCCGCGTCGGAAAGGTTTGGGTGGAATCAACACGTACACTTGTCCTACCTTTCCGTGCACTTTGGAGCTTCTCTTCGTTATCCTCGTTGTGCCGAAATCTGACGGCTACTGCTGTACTTGCGGTACTTGCGGTAGTATCGCAAGTACCAGCGGTAGTACCGCTGTGGGTCACGGTAGTACCACTCCTCTGGAGCAGTAGTACCGCGGCTCCCAGGCCTAGTGCCGCTCCGGTACGGTAGTAGGGGCGGATGTAATTTTTTACATCCGTGCCACCCATGGTAGTACCGCTCGTGCAGTGCGGTAATACCGCCGGTGCCCACGGTAGTACCTCTTCCCCAGGAGTCGTAGTACCCTGGCCCTCCTACCTAGTACCGCAGCGTCACGTTAGTAGGAGCGGATGTAATTTTAAATCCACAAGAACGGTAGTATCATACCGCGAGCGGTAGTACCGCGTCGGATTTTTGCACCACCTCATTTTCAGCGGAAGTAGGCACGGATGTAATTTATTTCATCCGCGCCCTTCCCAGGCAATGACTTTCCTTCCTTGCGGTAGTACCGCAAGGGGGAGCGGTAGTACCGCAGCAAGCGTAGTCTCGCACCCTAGTCGAGCAAGTCCCGGCCTCTGCTCTTTGTCATGGAAGTACCGTGGTCCGCCACGGTAGTACCACGCAAGCTCATGGGTAGTACCGCGCTACCGAGCGGTAGTACCGCATGTCGCGGGCTGAACATGTGGATAACGGTTGGATATTTCCCATGACTATATAAGGGGCGTCTTCTACCTCTAGTTGACTACCTCTTCCACCTCTAAGCTCCATTGTTGCTCCAAGCTCCATTTTCGCCCAATCTCTCTCCCTAGCCAATCAAACTTGTTGATTTGCTCGGGATTGGGTGACAAGGGCCCGATCTACACTTCCACCACAAGATATTTGATTCCCCCCACTTATCCCTAGCGGATCTTGTTACTCTTGGGTGTTTGAGCACCCTAGACGGTTGAGGTCACCTCGAAGCCATACTCCATTGTGGTGAAGCTTTGTGGTGTTGTTGGGAGCCTCCAATTGTTGTGGAGATTGCCCCAACCTTGTTTGTAAAGGTTCGGTCACCGCCTTCAAGGGCACCAATAGTGGAATCACGGCATCTCGCATTGTGTGAGGGTGTGAGGAGAATACGGTGGCCCTAGTGGCTTCTTGGGGAGCATTGTGCCTCCACACCGCTCTAACGGAGACGTACTTCCCCTTAAAAGGAAGGAACTTCGGTAACACATCCTCGTCTCCACCGGCTCCACTCTTGGTTATTTGATGCCTTTACTTTTGCAAGCCTACTTGTGTTGCATCCCTTGCTTGCTTGTGTGCTAGTTGTTATTGCATCATATAGGTTGCTCACTTAGTTGCACATCTAGACAACCTATTTTGTTGCAAAGTTTAATTTGGTAAAGAAAAGCTTAAAAATTGTTAGTTGCCTATTCACCCCCCCCCTCTAGTCAACCATATCGATCCTTTCAACTGTAAAACAGGCGGAGGAGTTCTGCGTTCCACGGCCGGGTCGTTTCTTCACCGGTGGTGTCCTTCTTGCGCTTCTTTGACTTGCGCGTGTCGATGAGGTAGTAGGCGTTGCGGTCGTGCAAGGCGCTGCTCACGATGAACGGGCCCTCCCACATGGAGAGGACAACTTGTGTTGGCCTGCCTGCTCTTGGATGAGTCAGAGGACGAGGTCGCCTTTGCGGAATGCGAGAGGCTTGATCTTCTTGCTGTGGTAGTGCCTCAGGCCTTACTGGTAGATAGCCGAACGGCTAAGTGCCAGAAGGCGCGCTTCTTCAAGCAGGTCGACGCCGTCTTCGCGTGCCTCTCTTGCTTTGGCTTCGGTGTACATCGCGACGCGCGGCGAGTCGAACTCGACGTCGGTCGGGATGACAGCTTCGGATCCATAGTCGAGGAAGAACGGGGTGAACCCGGTCGACCGATTCGGCATTGTGCGCAGACTCCAGAGTATTGCTGGCAACTCATCAAGCCAGCTGCTGGGTGAGCGGATAAGTGGCTCGACGATCACGGCTTCATGCCGGACAGGATGAGTCCGTTGGCCCGCTTCGACCGTCCGCTGGATCATGGATGTGCCATGGAGGCGTGTCGAGGCGGATGTCGAGACGGAGCAAGATTGCTCGAGCGCGCCCTTGGCGAAGTTGGTGTCGTTGTCGGTGATGATGCTGTCCGGCATGCCGTAGCGCACCGCTATGTCCTTGATGAACCGGACGGCTGTTAGCCCGTCCAATTTCTTGATAGCTCTTGCCTCGATCCACTTGGTAAACTTGTCCATTGCCACCAGTAAGTGTGTCATGCCGCCTAGAGCGGTTTTGAATGGTCCCACCATGTCGAGTCCCCGGACCCGATCAATGGGCAAGCAGGAAAGGCCGGGCACGATGCCGTGGAAGACTGTCCAGGTTGGCTCCAGGTCCTCGGCCTTGAGGCCGAGCTTGGTCATCATGTCGCGGTAGAGGATGTTGATGTTGCTGCCGCCGTCGATGAGGACTCGAGAGAACTTGCATGTGCGCCGCGCGACGATGGTTGGGTTGAGGACGAGGGCGTATCCACCCGGACTCGGCATGACAGCCGGATGATCCTCACGGGTCCAGGTGATCAGGAGATCCGACCAGTGCATGAAATCCGGCTTGGCCGGGACGACGGTGTTGACCTCCTGCCGAAGAAGGCGCTCACTGCGTTTGTCGTTGCCGAGGCTGGTGAAGACGACATAGGCCGTGTTCTGGTCAGGGTAGGCGTCGTTCCGCATCGCGCCGGCGGCAGGAGGCGGCGGTGGAGGCGGAGGCGGCTGCCCTGCGCCTGGAGCTGGAGCCGAAGCCGGAGGAGGTGGAACGTCTCCCCTCATGATGTGCTTGGTGATGGCGCCGAAGCGTGTGCGTGGAGGGCCTTGCGCCACTGTGGTGCTTGCATGGGGCGTCGAGCATCGCTTCGAAACTCATGGCGGGTTGCCATGCCATCTTGCCGGTCTGCCGGCCCTTTGCTGCCGGGTCCACCGCGGGCTCGGCGGCCGCGACGAGCCGGCTGTCGTGACGCTGCGCCGGCTGGTCAGCCTTGCGCTTGTTGTTCTGGTGATGCTGCTGCCGGCTGCTTTTGCCGGCCGGCTTGGGAGGTGGAACCAGCTTTGCTTTGCCGGCTTCGTCCAGTGCCACCTGGATCTTCATGGCGGAGCCGGCATTGGCGTACTTGTCCACCGTCACCATGAGCGTGGCCATGGTGGCCGGCTCGGAGCGTAAGAGCTTGTGCTTGAGGAGGTGCCGCCTCGCACCCATCGACGGCATCGATCGCTCGACTTCATGGACGCCCTCACAGCTGTTTCGGAGCTCGGTCCAGCGTGCGAGGTACTCGCGACCCGTCTCCGTCAGCCCCTGCATGCACATGGCAAGCTGGCTAGGGCGACCGGGTCGCTTATAGGTCCCCGTGAAGTTGCGAACAAAGGCCTCCTCGAAATCGACCCGCGCGCTGATGCTGCCCATCGCAGATCGCTCAACCACGTGGGCCGACCCCTGGAGCATGAGCGGTGCATAGCGCATGGCTAGACGACGATTGGCACCAGTGATGCCAATGGCCGTGGTGTAGTCGGTGAGCCAGTCTTCTGGCTTCACGGTCCCATTGTAGTTGGGGGTGTCACGGGGGAGCACGAACCCTTTCGGAAAGGGCTCCTCCCAGTTGCGTGGGCTGAAGCACGCCGTCCTGATAGTGCCGCTCTCCTCCACTTCCAGGGAGCGAGCGAGCTAATCCAGGCGGTGGCACGCGTCGGCGATGTTGATGGCGCGCGGGCCAAGTCGACTAGAGGCCAGGCCCTGAGAGGCCGGGTTGGTTGGAGCCGGATGCCGGCCAAGCTGGCCGGGTCCACGCTGGGTCTCTGGGGCAGGCTCGTTGCCTAGAGCGTCGGCTGCGGTGGCGGCCGGGTTGCGTCGAGTCCGGGCTTGGCCGGAGTGCCCCTCGCCGGGTGGCGCGGAAGTCGTGTGCAGAAGTTCGTCGGGTCCGCCAAGACGGGCGGAGCCGGATCCCGCCGGCTTGGCGAGCTAGTTGAGGCGATCCTACTAGGTGTTGGTGGCGTGGAGGAGCTCGCACATCCGCCCGATGCACTCCTTGAGCTCCTTGCCCATGAGTTGGTCGAGGCCGACCGCGGAGAGATAACACCCCTAGTCCTGCCGAGTTTGGTTGGATGATTGATAGTACAATGTTGCTGTTGGAGTTGTATGGAGGAGGAAGGAAGCTGGCCAAGGCCTAGGCTGCTCCTTCTCTCCGGTTCTGCTGTTGGGTGGCTAGTCCTATGCTTCTGCTTCTTGCTTTTTGTCTCCGTGTGTCATATGATGATGCCGATGCGATGCCGACTGATCGATGCGATGCCGATTGATCAATCGATTGATCGATGCCCCTGTGGGTGTGGGTTCCTGGGGGGTTTTATAGATCAACCCACCCAGGGTTACAATGGTAATATGCCGAGTCGATGGGTCCGTATTGTCGGTGCCCGGGACTCCAAGCTGGGTCCCGCTTGTGGGCTTGTGGTTCGCCGGGTTCCCCTAGGCGCGGGCCCCGCGTGCCTAGGGGGACTGTGCGCCGTCTTGTCGATCGTCAGGGCGTGGCTGAAACACCCACGATGCGGCTATATCTCCCACGTGTTGAAGCATGACTTAGAGGCATAACCGCATGGTGGTTTTGTCGCAAGAAGGGTCATCTTCACACAATCCCATGTAATGAACAAGAATGGGATAAAGAGTTGGCTTACAATCGCCACTTCAAAAAATGAACATATAATTCATACATCATTCAGAGTACACACATATTTCGACTATGAACGAAGCCAAAAGAAAAGAAGATAACCCAACTGCTAGATCTCCGGTCGTCTCAACTGGGCTCCACTACTGATCAACATGAAACGAAACATAGCAACGACCAAGATCTTTGTAGAGCTCCCATCTGAGCTCGGTTGCATCACCTGCACTGGTATCATCGGCACCTGCAACTGTTGTGATAGTATCTGGTGAGTCACGAGGACTCAGCAATCTCAAAACCCGCGAGATCAAGACTATTTAAGCTTATCGGTAGGAAGTGGTAATGAGGTGGAGCTGCAGCAAGCACTAAGCAAATATGGTGGCTGTTGGTGTCAAAACCGGTGGATCTCGGGTAGGGGGTCCCGAACTGTGCGTCTAGGCGGATGGTAACAGGAGACAAGGGACACGATGTTTTTACCCAGGTTCGGGCCCTCTTGATGGAGGTAAAACCCTACTCCTGCTTGATTGATATTGATGATATGGGTAGTACAAGAGTGGATCTACCACGAGATCAAGGAGGCTAAACCCTAGAAGCTAGCCTATGGTATGATTGTTGTAATCGTTGTTCGTCCTATGGACTAAAACCCACTGGTTTATATAGACACCGGAGAGGGCTAGGGTTACACTGAGCCGCCATAATGGTAGGAGATCTACATATCCAGATTGCCAAGCTTGCCTTCCACGCCAAGGAAAGTCCCATCCGGACACGGGACGAAGTCTTCGATCTTGTATCTTCATAGTCTTGGAGTCCGCCGATAATGATAGTCGGCTATTCGGACACCCCTAGTCCAGACTCCTCAAGAGCCCTCTAACCAGGCTTCAATGACGACGAGTCCCGCGCGCACATTGTCTTCGGCATTGCAAGGCGGGTTCCTCCTCCGAATAATTCATAGAAGATTGTGAACACCGGGATAGTGTCCGCTCAGAAAATATATACCACGCACCACCAGAGAGAATAATATGTACACAAGTTCAATCTGCCGACGATTTTTGCGGCGTGACGCCACACCACTACCAAGCCTTTACTTGAATCGTTTTATTATACCACCTCGCTTAGCGAAGCAGTTTCTTGGCACGCCTTGTCGGCGAGATCGTGTTCCCCTTATTCAGGATTCCCATCAATACGGACGTAGTAACCCAACCGTGCCCGTTGCCACGCCTCCTCCATCGAAGGTGAGTTCCAAACGGTCACGGGGACGGCTCTTGGTATTCTCCCTCTTTATAATGAGACCAAGGCTCGTTTCTTTTCTTCAATCCTCAATCGATCTCGCCCCTCGCCCCGAGTTCCAACACCCAGAGCTCCAGATTCGAGCGCCTCGGACCTTCAACAATGTCCGGCTCCGACCTACAGGGCCGGTGGATTCCCTCCTCCGTCACGGAAGAGGACGTGCTAAAGCTGAGAGAAGCCAGGTACCTGACCTACGACATTTCGCATAGGTTACCTGCCAAAGGGCAAGTCATTCCTACTCCCGAGCCTGGCGAGAGCATCGTGTTCGTGTCCCACCTCCGTCAGGGTTTGGGCTTCCCGATGGATCCTTTTGTGAGAGGGCTCATGTTTTACTATGGGCTGGAATTCCATGACCTGGCTCCAGAGTCCATCCTTCATATCTCATCGTTTATTGTCGTCCGCGAGGCCTTCCTCCGCACTACCCCTCACTTCGGTTTGTGGCTCAAAACCTTTAACGTGGAGCCGAAGATAATTGAGGGGCGTCAAGTAGAGTGCGGCGGGGCGGTCATAAGCAAGAGGGTCGATGCTCCATGGCCCGAGGGCCCGTTTCAGGAGGAGCTCGACTTGTGGCAGCAGGAGTGGTTCTATATTACCGCCCCGGGCAAGCAGTGAGGCCACCGCTAAATCTTCGCCTGGGTCCTCCACAGGCCGACGCCATGGGTCGACAAAGGGCTTGACTGGGGCCGCCCAAGGACGCACTTCTATTGCGAGGCCGGATTCGAGACCTCCAAGAGAGGGAGATCAATCTGGTCATGGTGACGCAGTTATGCTTGATTAGGTGTCTTCGCCTCGCAAACGCCGCCCTCTCCTTTGTGGGAATTAATCCGAGGGACCACGAGCTCTCCAACACTTCATGGGTACGACACCCGTGGAGATGTACAAATTGTTCTTTGGGTCACAAGAGGTGTGTCCGGAATTGACCGAGGACGCCGGCCTAAGCTACAATCACCCGGATACTCAAGTAAGTAGTTCTGTGTCCGGACATACCGTTTGTTTGCATATCTTGGATTTGCCTTTTAACCAATCGTCCTTTGAACAGGAGTGGATAGCGCAAGCAAAACTGATACGGTGTCCAGAACCCCTCCCGGAGACCGCGCCGGATCCCGTGTTGGTCAAGATGCTGGAGGTTGCGCCTTCAGAGGAAGGCGAAGGGGAAAATGGAGAAACTACCGCCTCTACCAAGGAGGCTTTCGAGAAAGGGGGGATCGAGAATCCCTCCTTCCAGGGGGAGAAGGGGACCGCTTCCGAAGACCCGGAGGCCAAGGCCTCAAAGCGGGGGAAGAGATCTTCACCAGAGGGTCCTGCGCCTGGGGAAGCCCCGACCGTACTATCTCCCCCAAGGAATCAGCTCTCCAGCGAGCCGTAAGTAGAAAAAGGGGAGTTTTGTAATAAGGGACATCCCTATTTTGCTTCTGAGGATAACCGAAGGTTTTACCTTGTAGTTCGGATCTCCGTCCTTCTCAGCTGAGCTCGTCCTCGGGGGACCTTCGTCCGGAGATGATGGAGAGCGAGACGCCTCCATCTGCCGCACCGTCAGGCGGGGCGGACGACCCTGAGGTGTCGTCGCGGAGGGTATCCCCGAGTCCGGTAGGGCCGGAGAGTTCGGCACCAACTGGTGTACGGCCGGGGGAGCTGAAGGATCTGCCGAGAGGGCGTTTATCTCGAAGGTCACCGACATTGATGAGTACGGTGGTGAAAGAATTTCATCCACCGAGGGCGGGTTGCATGATGCCGTCAGAAGTTTGCTGGCGGGGTTTGAGGTACGTAAAAATGACATACCTTTTGACAGTTTTACACATAAAGTGCGCCCTTTATAGATAGTAGCCCCTGAGACTCGGTATGTTGTCGAAAGCGACAGCGTGCCGAGGATCATAAACCAAGATATTAATTCTTTCCTTCCTATGCAGGTGGCGGATAGTCCGGTGGCCATCCGGACTGATGGAGTTGCCGAACTAAAGCGGCAACTCGACGTTGCGGATGCAGACATCGCGTTGGTCAATAAATGACTTGACGAGTCACAAGGTAGGTTGTTTCTCCGTGGTCACCTAGTAAGGGAGCTGATGCCCATTCCTTACAACATGTATGCTTAATGCAGATGGTGCCGCTGCTATGGAGGACCTTCGCGAGCTTGCTCGAGCCAAGGAGCAGCCGAAGGAGTGATGCGGCTGCCTCAAGGCAGCCAAGAGCTAGAAGCCGAAGGGCTGCTCATCGCCAAGCAGGAGGAGATGTCGAGAATGGTCAGAAGTGAAGGATGTTACCGACCGCTATGAGGTTCTTGAAAAAGAACGCCGAGTGGAGCAAGAAGACGTGAAGAAGGCCACCGCCGAAGCCAAGGATGCCCGTTCTGCAATGAGGGCTATAAAGGAGGAGCTGCGTCAGGCCGGAGACATTGCGGCTGGCAAGCCCTTTCTACTGCGAAGGAAGTTCACAGATCAGAAGTATGCTCAGCTTGGCCAGTTGTGGGGTCCGGAGGATCCTTATCTGGATTTGGCGGCGAGTGCGGTGGATGCGGTTGTGCACTTCCGAAGTCAAAAGGATCACGAGACGGAAGAGCTTTTTTGGTCTCAATTCCACAGTCCGGAGCGTTCACTTCCGTTGACCGATCGGTTGGCTGAGTGGGCTGAGCTGAATAGATTGTCCGGATTTGCCATGACGGATGTAGTGACTCATCTGTGGCCGAATAGGCCCAAGCCGAAGAGTTATTTTGGCTTATTGCAGCAATTCCTTGGGGCGGTGCCGCATATCAAGGCGATGAAGCGGTCAGCATGCATAGAGGGTGCACGGATGGCCCTCGCCCGTGCGAAGACATACTGGACGGAGATGGATGCCACCGCTATTGCAACCCGGGGTTCAGACGAGAGCCGGTTACCCGCCGAGCACTATTTTGGGGAAGTCCTGCAGGGTGCTCGTGTAATAGAGTCGCAGTGCTCAAAAAATGTCATGTTCAAATGATCTTTATGATTTGTAAAACGATATTCATAATATAAGTGCTTTTTATAGTTGTGCGTTCAAGTATTGAAATATCTCCTGTGCGGCCGTTAATGTATAGTTGTGTATAACCTAAAAGATGGCAGTCTTCAGCTTCAGCCCCCACGCACATGGTGCGGGGGTGTTTGCAAAATAGCGCATTTTCACACTTAATCCAACGTCTTGCTCCTGTGAAGGAGGTGGTAGCGTAGCAAACGGGGCAACCGGACTATAATGCTTTATCACTTTCACTTAGCCATAGGAGCTCGAAGGTGGGGCTACGATATAGCCCCTAGGGGCACCGTGCTCTCCGAATTCGGGGCGCGTATGTGCCTAACCGGGAAACGGTCATTCATCAAAGTTGAGGAATTCTAAACATTCCGGTAGTCGATCGAGTGGTTGACCAGTCTCTCGCTGTATCATGATGATCGGCCGCTTTTTCATCGAGGTGCTCACCCGGCGAACCAGGCACAATCGCAGAGTTCTCCGGTGCCGAAGTTAGCTGATGATACGAACGAGGGCAGCAAAACATAGGAGCCGCAAACCCAACATTTGACCAAAGACATGATTCGAGCTGATGCATATAAGGCCTAACTCGAGACGCCGAACACTCCCTAAGGTATTCGGTCTTTATGATAACGGCGTAACAATGCCCTAAGCCCCTAGTGTCCGTGCATACAGCGAAAATTTCGACGCGCCGATGCCAAAACGCCAGCCTCCTCATCGGTTATGGTGAAAACCGGTGATGTGAATCAACAATGAAAGAAGAAAGGTTTATCACAGGTCTTAATCAAAAGAATCCTTGCGACGGTCCCTCCCGCACGCTCGCTACCAGGTTCCATTGTGCTGTATCCTCGACGGTGTACACGCTGTTCATCTCAGAAAAGAGAGGAACTTAGTTTGAAAAGAAATCGCAGAAATGTATTTTAAAAAAGAGTATGAATAAATGAATAAAGTTGAGCTTTTATTGGCTCTTATTGTTCATACGCACAGCCCCTTGTGAAGGGGTGTGCGGCTAGAAGCCCTAGTTTATTTGTGCCGACTCGCTTAGCCGTGTCCGGGGTCTTGAGCGACCTTGTAAGGAGATGATGCCGCGTGGACCGGCATTTTAATGTAAGAGACGCCAGAGTGCGGTATTGCGTTAAAGCGGGCGAAGGCTTCACGTCCCAATAGTGCTTGATGGCTACTTTTAAATGGGGCGACATGGAAGATTAGCTTTTCGCGACGGAAGTTGTCGGGTGAACCGAACACAACTTCTAGTAGTAAGGAGCCCGTGGACTTGGCGTAAGGGCCTGGTGTCACTCCTTTGAAGGAAGTGCGGCTATGGCGAATTTTAGTAGGTTCTATCCCCAACTTGCGGATTGTGCCCGGATATAGCAGGTTTAAATCGCTGCCACCATCCATTAGGACTTGTGTGTCGTGGGAAACGAACACCTATGGGGCAGGGCCCCTTTCGGTCCGGCAAGGGAGCGGAGAGCGCACGAAGAGCGGATCGAGGCGGAGCACGCGAGCGATTTTTATCCAGCTTCGGAGCTCTCTGGAGAGATAATACTCCTACTGCTGCTTTGTGATTGTATTCTATTCTTGCTTGAGAGCGTGAAAGTGGTGTAGTTTCGAATGAGTCAAACCTCCTCTACGTTGCGCCTGGGCCTCCTTTTATAGGCTAAAGGGGTCACCGACAGGTGGCAACGCAGGCAAGGGTACAAATGTAAAAAGGGTGGTTGGTACAACTGCCATCTACAGTGCACCCTACCTCACTCTGACGGCAGGGGACAAGAGCATTTAATGCCCGTTCGCGTCGCCTAAACAGTGCAGAAAAGCGACCGTTAGGTGCGCCACCGCTTGCCACGATGGCCTTCTCGTCATCTCAACTTGCCACCTCGCACCGCTTGGCTGCACAGCTTCCCGCCACGTGCGCCTGGAACGGTCCTGCGGCGACACGTCGACGGATGTGCTGGAGCATGGGAGCAGAGTGGTGGCTTCGCCGCGGCAAGCGCCTTGCCGCGGTCGTTGTCTTGTCGCACCCGAAAGCTTGTCGCTCGTCGGGTCTTGCCGGACGCCTTGGCGCGTCAGCGTAAGTTCTTTGAAGTGCCTTTGTTGGCCTTCCGCAAGCTCCTCTTGCCGGGCCTTGTCCTTCCCGGCAAGCTCTTCTTGCCGAGTCTTGTCTTCTCGCTAAAATACTTTGTTCTTGAATGGCATCAATAGGAACCACGGAGGATCTTGGCGGCACTGCAAGCCTTGCCGCTGACGCCGCGATCGCCTGCGGCACAAGTTTGGGATACTAAGGTACCCCTACTATAGTACACCGACAGAGCCCCGGCCTGGGCCACACTGTGCCGAAGCGCTGTTGGGCCAGGCCCAAAACAGGCATGGGCACACGCGCCCGGGTCCACACCAAATCTAACTCGTGATCCACCGCCCTCAGAACAGGCACGCGTCAAACGCGGCATCGTGGGAGAGATCGTGGGTGATTCTTTAATCGAAAAAGGCGTAACGTTCGCCTCCTCCTCTTTATAAGTAGGGGAAACAGGGCCGTTTCACCTTCGCCACTTGCGTTGCTTCTCGAAATCTCCGCCGCTCCCCTCCGCTTCTCAAAGCCGAAAGAGAGCAGCGCTCCGCCGCCCGTCGCCGCCAACGCCTCCGCTCTCCCCCACCACCTCCGCTATGGCCCCAAAGACTGGGAAGGGTGCAAAGTCGGCCGAGGCGCTGCGGCTTGAGGCATTCGCAAGAAGGAGCGAGCACTTTCGAAGTTCACCGAAGGAGCTGCGGGAGTGGTTCTATCTCTTCTGGTCGACGGAGACGCGGGCGCATCCGCGCACGTAGGTACTCTCCGCCGAAGCTTCTACCTCGAAACGGTGTCCAAAAGGATACTCCTTCTTCCCATTGTTCTTCTATTGCGGGCTCTGCCCGCCTTTTTCCGATTTCTTCTATGACATCATGAATACCTACGGGTTTCATCTCCTTGACTTCACCCCCAACGCCGTTCTGACCATGGCGGTTTTCGCACATCTCTACGAGAACTTCATCGGAATCCACCCAAACGTTGCCCTCTTTCGCCACTACTTCATGCCCCGGGCCGAGAAGGGAGATCCCTTAGCTGGCGGGATCGCCTGGATCTCGAGAGTCGGCATGAAGGAGGTCTATCTAGAGGGGGAGCTCCGTAGCAAATGGGAGGAGTGGAGAGCGGAGTGGTGTTGGATTGTTGATGAGAACCCGCATCCATTCACCAACTTGCGCCAAGCCCGAGTAGTGCGCGGCGGCGATTGAGCGCTCGGCGCGACGATGCAATTGAAGATCGCCACCACCCAGATCTTGTGGCTCAGCTTGCCGGGCTCATCAGGGCTGTTGGCGCGACTTTCTTCGCCGCCAGACGCCTCTGCAGAGAGGGGAGACCCGCCTGGTTGTTTGGGGGTCCGCGGATATCGCGAGGCTGCGCCAGGCCTCAATTTTAACTTCACTGCTTTTGGAGTTGGACGGACGCCAAGGAACTGTTCAAGCACGACCCCAACCATCCCGAGTGGTTCAGCTGCCGCAGGCGCCGCCCCGCCAGTAACAACTCCCAGCTCGACCGCATCCGCGCAATGATGCCGGAGTGCGACTCGCATGGGATTATCCCAACTTGGCAGGAGCCCGCCGACGACATCGAGCAGCAATTCTTCGACGATTTGGTGGAGGTGGCGGTCCGCGCCGATGAGCAGAGGCTCCTCACCCGCGACACCACTGATGACGAGATGCGGCGCATTGCCACCAGGCGTAAGAGCGCGGCGGCGGCCGCCGGGCGAAGTTCGGGCTTACTTTGAGGAGGCGAAGCAGCCGAGGCGGCAAGCCTTGCCGACCGAGAGGAGCTTGTCGGGAGGTCGTTGGCAGGAGAGCCCGGTTGAAGTGAGCGAGACTGGCCGGGGCGCAAGTGGCCAGCCGCTTCAAGCAACTTGCCGCAAACGGAGCCCTCGGTGCAGCCCCCACCAACTAAGAAGGCGCCCCAGGACCGGAGACACAAGAGGCGGCAGACGGGTTAACAGCCGCCGCAGGCCTGGGACACGCCCATCGCGCCAAGCACCGCTGCACGGAGCATCTCACGCCGCACCGGCTAACTGGGAGCAGGGTCTTCGCCGCCGCTTCGATCCGCCAGCCCCGCCAAGCGCCCAAGGGAGCCTACTCCTCCGCCTCGTCGCGCTGAAAGGGTACCAGACTTTGATCTCTCCGCGCTCAGCTCCGACGAGGAGGAAGAAGAGGAGGATGAGTAAGTCTTTTCTTTTTGTTGTACTTATGGTTCTTCAATTCTTGTTGTTCCTTGCCTTGTATCTGATCTGCTTTCTTCTGAACCTTGTTCCTTTCCAGGACTCTGGCCCAGAGAGCGGCGAAGAGGGCCAAGGTCCCCGTGGTTGTTATCGAGGACGATCCTGCTGTGGCAACAGAGGACGCATCCGAGACCACCTTGTCGGACCCGGCAATCTCTCCTCGAAGAGTTCCCACAGCAGCCCCCAGCAGAAGTATTTGTTCACTTCTGTTGTGGGGCGCGATGGGTGCTCTTTCCTTGCCGATATCTTGATTATTGGTTTGCTTGTGTAGGAGCAGAACAGCTCACCAGAACAACCGTAAGGTGCCCCGAGGTGCTATCTCGCCGACCACGCTGCCAAGGGGTGACTCTCCGCAAGGGAGCTCTCCGCAAGGGAGAGGTCCCCGGCAGGAGGAGTCTCCGCAGGGGCAGCACTGTGGACCTCCGGGTGGAGCCCATGACCGTGATCCCAAAGACTGGTAATTTCCCTTGCTTGAAACTTCCCTTGGATTCTTCTTCTTCTGATCTTCTTTTTTGGATATTTGCTTGACTTCTTCTCCCTCTTCCTGTCTTCAGATCCCCCCTCCACTGAACCGATGGAGACCGAGGCCACCGGCGAGGAGAATGTAAGCGGCAATACTGAAGATGCCGCTGCTACTGAAGAAGAGGCCGGCGCTGATGATCCCGCCGACGAAGAGGCCGCTAGGGCTGCCGGGCGCAGAGCCGGGCGAGGGTCCGCGATCGATCGACGCACCGGGGGCCACAGAGCGCAAGGCGCCACGCCGATCGCCGATCCCTCTCGCCATCGACGCAGCGCCAGTTCAAGAGCCCCAGCCAGCGCTTACTTGAAGGCCGGCGACGTGTCTTCATCAAGCTCCCCGGGCGTCAAGTTCTGTGGCGCCTCGAGGGAGAGGCTTTGACGGAGAAGTGTTTCGCCTCGCTGGGCTAATGATGGTTGACGCGCCAAGCAGCAAAGCAGCGGGCGAAGTCCGAGGAGGAGCAACTGCCCGAAGTTGGTGTCACTTATCGCGCCCGCTGCTTAAACCGAGTCCCGGAAGCGCTTGTCGACAAAGGGAGTAGACATAAAGAAGCATGCGGAGGAGCTCCATAGCCGCAACCAGGAGGCCCTCCGGTCCATTGCTGAGGAGAGGGCGCAGCTTGCCGAGGCGCAGAAGGCTTTTCTCCTCGAGAAGGCTGAAGCCGAAGAGCAGCAACGGCTTGCCGCCGAGGAGATGTCCGTGCGAGAAGGCGAGCTGACTCAGAAGAAGGTTAACTTGGACAGCCATGAGGAGGAGCTTGCCACGCGCGAGGAGACGCTTGGCGGAGCCCTCAAGGAAGCGAAGGATGCTGCTGCAGGTGCCGAGGCCGCCAAGAAGGAGCTGGAGGTGAGGGTGACGGAGCTAGAAGCCACCCTCAAGGCAAAGAATGAAGAGCTTGCCACGCTCCAGCGCGAGCGTGAGAAGGACGCCCTTGCCCACGGTGAGCTGCAGGGTCGTCTCTCTGAGAAGGGCAGGGAGCTGAACGCCGCCAAGGACGCCAATGCCGACCTCAAGCTGAAGTTGGCCACGCTGATGGAGACGTTGGACGGCGCCAAGAAGCGGGAGGAGGACTTGAAGGGAGAGATCAAGGCCAATGAGGCGCTGCTGACGAGGGCCGCCGAAACCCAGAACACCTTCAGGGCTATTGTGGAGCTCCGGACGGAGGGCCTCGTCAACATCGCCGCAGTCATCGACGAGGAGCTGGCGCAACTGGAATTGGAGGGCTTCGGGTACTCTTCTGATGAGAACCTCCAGCCCAGTGCCAAGCTCACTCTGTTCATCAAGGGCGTGGCGATGGCCCTCCAGCAACTCCGGGAAAGGATCCCAAGGCAGCAGGCTGACGAGTCGCGTGCAATCTGCGCCAGAGTCCTGGAGAAGGTGTTGGTGAAGGTGCTCTTCCGCAATCCGGGCCTCAACCTCACCAACGTCCTCAAGAAGCTGCCGGCGGGTGCTGATCTTGAAGAGCTCAGGTTTCACGCCCAAGATGCGACCCTATCCTAAAGGAACTCGAAGTTCCCACTAAGGATAGAAGCGCATCTTGAAGACGCTTTTGCAAGGTGGATATCATTACATCAACATTACATAATACATAGGGATACATACATAAGGTATACAATGCCACACGAATACAACATCATCATACATAAGAACACCATCCGACTACGGATGAATCACAAATGTAAACTCAAACGACATCCACTCGCTAGCCCAGCTGCCGACTCGAACCTATCCCTAATCAAGAAGAAGTAGAAGAAGAACTCCAAACAAGCAAACATCGCTCTCGCGCCATGATCATCGCAAAACCTGTACCAAGAATCGTTGTTGTAGAAATCTGTGAGCCACGAGGACTCAGCAATCCCATTACCATGGGTATCAAGACTAGCAAAGCTTAATGGGAAAGGAAGGGGTAAAGTGGTGAGGTTGCAGCAGTGACTAAGCATGATATGGTGGCTAACATACGCAAATGAGAGCGAGAAGAGAAACAAAGGAACGGCCGTGAAACTAGAAATGATCAAGAGGTGATCCTGAACCCCTACTTACGTCAAACATAACCCAAAGACCGTGTTCACTTCCGGACCACGAGAAGAGACCATCACGGCTACACACGCTGTTGATGCGCTTTAATTCGGATCGTGTCAAGTTATCAACAACCGGACATTAACAAATTCCCATCTGCCACATAACCGCTGGGCACGGCTCTCGAAAGTTTAAACCCTGCAGGGTGTCCCAACTTAGCCCATGACAAGCTCTCGCGATCAACGAAGGAGTAGACCTTCTCCCAGAAGACCCGATCAGCCTCGGAATCCCGGTTTACAAGACATTTCGACAATGGTAAAACAAGACCAGAAGCCGCCGGATGTGCCGACAAATCCCGATAGGAGCTGCACATATCTCTTTCTCGGGCACACCGGATTGTCCAAACTTCCAGAGGCGTGCCCAGAGTTGCCCCGGTACACCGGCGGTCGACAGCTTTGGACCAACACTCACAACGAGCACCGCCCCGGGGTAATAAAGATGACCCTCGGCTCCGAAACCCAAGGGAAAAAGGGCTAGGTGAGGCAAATGGTAAAACCAAGGTTGGGCCTTTTTGGACAAGTTTTATTCAAAGCGAACCGTCGGGGGTCCCATAAATCACCCGACCGCGTAAGGAACGCAAAATCCGGGAACATAACACCGGTATGACGGAAACTAGGGCGGCAAGAGTGGAACAAAACACCAGGCATAAGGCCGAGCCTTCCACCCTTTACCAAATATATAGATGCATTAATAATATAAGAGATATTGTGATATCCCAACATAACCCTGTCCACCATGGAGCAATCTTCAACTTCACCTGCAACTAACAACACTATAAGAGGGGCTGAGCAAAGCGGTAACATAGCCAAACAACAGTTTGCTAGGAAGGGTGTCAAAGGTTAGAGGTCCATGGCAATTTGGGAGGCTTGAAGAGCAAATGATAGGTAACGCAGCATAGGGATAGAACGAAGCAACTAGCATAGCAATGATAGTAGTGAGATCCAAGGTGACGGTCATCTTGCCTGAAATCCCGCTAGGAAGAAGAACGAGTCCATGAAGAAGACGAACGGGCGTGGTCGAACGAATCCTCACAATCGCACCATTACCGGGACTAAGAAGCAACACCGGAAAGAAACAAACAACATGGTAAACACACAAGCATAATCATGGCATGATGCACAATCAAGTATGATGCATGTCCGGTTTAATGAGGCATGGCATGGCAAAGTGCAACAAACAATACTACAAGTTAAGTGGACCTCAATATGCAATGAGTTGCATATTGACGAAACACCACATCGAGTTATTTAGTTCACTCTTGGTTATGTACCCACCAATTTTAAATGTTATTAAACATGGCAAGGGGTGAAGCATATGAAAACTACCTAACTAGGCAAGTTTAAATGAGGTCGGAAGAACAAACAACATTTCCCGATAATCCTCATATGTAATTTATGAATTTGCTACTGTTCTGCCATAAAACATATTTTAAAGTTGTTAAACAGGAAAATAAAGTGGACCATGTTAAACTAGGCATTTTTTCACCCCATTTACATATAAAGTTTATTAAAATTGGAGCTACGGTTATTTAGTTATGAAATAAATCATTTTAGCATGGCATTATGCAAAACAATTGCAAACAGCAATTTAAACATGTTAAACATGGATGAAAGTGGGATATTATGAAAGTACATGTAATTCCAAGCATTTTACATGTTTAACTCATTTTAATCCGATGCACGGTTATTTATATATGAGCAATGCAAGATGATGGCATTTCAGTAAATAAGAATGCATTGGAAAATGCTAAAATACACAGACTGGAAAAAAATATGCACGGGCTCAAGCAGCCTGCAGCGCGCCCGATGAGGATTCGCCCAGTGAGCGCTGAGTGTAAAAGATACAAATAAGGGGAAAACAGAGCAAAAATATGGGGCGCCTGGGACTCGATCCCCAGACTCCTCGGATGGATAGTGGCTGCGCCAACCACTAGGCTAGCTATGTGCTGGTGATGCAAAGGGAGATCAGAGGGAAGATGAACATACGGTCAACGCGACCAGGGCCCAAACTGAAGCATCCGCACGGGGACTCGCCGGCGACGGGAGCCAACAAAGAATACATGCTTTGTGGTTTCAGAGGGTCGTGAGGGGTGCGGAATCCTTCTAGGGAGGTTATGGAATGGGGTATTGATGCGTGCGCGGCGGACCAGTTATGGAGATTGGCTCGAAAGACGAGGCCGTGCTCGTCTCGGCGCCGGGCGAGCAAGTGCGGCAGAGGCGCAGCATGGCGCGGCGAAAGCGAGCAAGCAAGTGGTGCGCGCTGGTACAGATGCATGCGGGGCTACTGCAAGCGCGTGTGCGTACGCATGAGCTTCGGCGCGCAAGCAGGGGTACAGCAGAGGTTGTGAAGATTTCCGGTGATCAAGGCCTCGGATATGCACAGAACACCGGCTTCGTGGACGGAATCAACAAGGGGACAAAGATCGGGAGGAGCATGAGCTCACCACGGGTTTTGGCGACGTCGTGGTTCAACTGGACGCAGTGGAGACGGCGGGAAGCATGCTGAACGGCGGCGGAGACTTGGCGGGGCTTCGGGTCCATGAAGCAGAGGAAGCAGGGGAAGAAGACGTCAAGGAGGAGGTCGATCCGTGGCTCGAATGGGCGCTTGCGAGGTCGAGAAGAAGAAGGAGACGCGGGCATCGCTCCCCGAGGAAGGAGACGATGGCGTCGAGCTTGATCGCGCCGGAGTAGAGCTCGAGCATGGCGTTGGCGACGGCTATGGCGTGGAGTGGCTGGATGCGCTGCCGTACAGGAGAGAAGAAGAAGAACAGGGTGCTGGTGCTGGTGGGCTGGATGGGCTGCAACGGAGGGAGTAAGTGGTGCGCTACCATGGCTGGGCTGAGGCGCTGGGCTCTCTCTCTCCCTTATATGCTTTCCTTTTCATTTTCCAGAACAGAAAACCCTTGGAGGAAAAAATAGAAGGGCAGGAATGGAATTCGAAAGATAATAATATATATGGAGTCCTGGAAATATGCACATTTTAACTGAATTGGTTTGGCAATTTTTAGAGGTAGAAAAATAATTCAAGTTTGAATTAAATTCAAACTTGAGCCATTTTTGAACCCAACCAAATCAAACCAAAATGGGCTGAAATTTGACAGAGAGATACAAGGCATGGTGTAAGATTATCAGGAAATAAATGAACATTTATGGAGGAGAAAAAGGCACTTGACATGAAAGCCAAAGTTTGAAATAGATGAAGAAGTGGATAGGTTGTGCACTTGGGGGAAAATGCTGATGGAAAATATCAAGATGGATAGCACACCAACAATACATCAACATGAAGACTGCAACCCACATGATGATCATGATAGAATGCAATAAAAATGACACAAGGCATATCAAATATCATACAGCAAGCAAGATGACTATGGCAACCACATGGATGGCACACTGCAATATAACAAACGATGAACATGATGCAAGAAGAAAAAATATGACAAGGCACTCATCATGATCATGGCATAAACTTATCAGAACGAACTATGCAAAACAAAAGACAAAAACCCAACCACGAAGGAAATATCATATCGCATCTCCGGAAAAGGCAAGAGTTGGAGTTACGAATATGGAAAGTTGTATCCGGGGCGTTACAACACTCCACCACTATGAGAGGATCACGTCCCGAGATCTAGGATGGCACCGGAGGGAAAAGGAAGAGGAGAGGTAAAAGAAAGTTGCTTCTTTGACGAACGAGTGAAACCACAAACCTTGAGAGGTTGAGCAATTTAAAAGAAAGAGTACAACAAAGATGAACGAGATTGCAAACAATCCGTTAGAAAAGATGAACAAGGAGTATTACGAGAACTTGAAGGTTGAAAGACATGGAAATAAGAGCTTCACGAACGAAAAGAATATGACCACATCGGTATAATGAGATAGCCAAGGAACAAGAATGGCAGAATTTGGACAGCACTCCCGTAGAAAAGAGAAGAAAACTTGATGAGATGAAAAGATATTGAAGAGATGATACAACACTCCGGTTAAATGGATAAGCAAGAAAAGAAGACGATCCTCACCAAACGAGGTGATGGGTGAAGAGCACAACATCACAATGCCTCCGTAACGAAAGAATAGAAGTTAGACCGTTGGGATAAAGGGACGGAGAAGAAAATGACAACTTTTGCCACAAGTGAACTTGGAAAGCATCCTTGCAAAGAAGAATCGAACGGAGTTGTTGGAAAATCAACAACGAGAAGCACAAGCTTGTTGTGGGCTTATGGAAAACATCTCAAGACTATGAGGTGACAACCGACCACTAATGGAAACCATTGATTAGATTGAGAGCACCAAAGAGATGAAAAACTTCTTCACCGAGATGAGAAGGAGAAAATTGGATCATTGATAAGCACCACAAATAGTTACATTCCTTAGGGAAGGCTATAGGTGAGATATAACCCAATATATCTCCAACAAAAGATTGATGGATTTAAACTACCTCATTCTTGACAACATATGAATCATGAAACATGAAGGAAATTGTCAAGAGTGACATAACACCACCTCAAAAGATAAGGTAGAAAGAATTGCACTTTGGAATGCAAGATGAAGAATACTCGAACTCCTCAAAATAAGACATGTGTTGAACACCATGTTTAATTTTGAGTATAGCTTGGCGGGTCATAACTTCGAGAGAAAACTTGAAGAACAATTGAGGAATGAAAAGAACCCTTGACGAACCACCATGTAGAGCCTCCGTGAATAACTCCGGTAATAAAAGGATGATAAAAAGAAACAAAAGTTGAAAACACAAGGTGGAGCCTTGCACTGATTTAGATGGAGCTTCGCGACGATGTAACCGAGAAAACTTGGAACTCCGGAAAAGAAAAGATGAACCATCTCGAACCGAGAAATGTGACATGATGAACAACTCTAGAAAGAAGAAACTAGATTACTTGGATGAAACAACAATAAGGATTACGTTATGCGTATCCTTCACCAATTTAAATTGATGAGAAGCAACGGATTTGGCATACTGCTTATTTCCATTGAAAAAGGATTAAGAGAGATATAGCGCAAATTTGAGAAGGTATTGATGGAACCACCGGTGGGATTAAAAAGAACGAATGAATTGATATGATAACGAAGGAAGTGAAATCTTGAACGAACCACCGTAAGAATTGAAAAAGAGAGTAGCAAGGGCACAATTCACCGGAAAGAGTTTGAAAACGAATGAAGATACTTGAAGGGATTTAGATACAAGTGAACGAAGAGATCATGAGCTTATTAGAGAATACTTGAATGATGCACCGGTAGAATATGGAGAAGGAGAGCTAAAAGCTGAGAATGAATAAACCCGAAATGATGGCCTCCGTAGGAATAAAATGGAAAGAACTCACAAAATGCCCCGGGTGGTAAGAAAAGAATTGTCACAATCAAAAACAATTATGAGGATAGCATGAAGCTAGAACCATGAATATTCAAGAGAATGGACCAAGATTTAAGAGAAATCCTTCTTTGGTCTTCAAATGTTGAGAATGATGATGAGAACCACCATGAAATGTTGAGATACTCTGGGAGAATTAAAAGAGGAAAGGTTGAGCCAAAGATGAAAAGAATTTGAAAACGACCTTGGAGAAGGCATGTGACTGATGAAAATTCATTCTTACGTCAAACTTGTAAATGAATTTGAGAATTGCTCCTGATAATTCGAAGAGTCAGGTAAGATCCTGGGAAAAGACCTGTGGGTTAGGGCCACTCAAAAGTAAACACCGTTGAACAAATTTTGAAGAGAGATTGCACCGGTTGAATTAAATGGCTTGAATGAGATAACAACCTCGAAATATCTTGAACGGATTGAGAATGGAAACACAAATCTTCTGAGATATCTTCAACACTCTGGAACAAATGAATAGCAAGAGATGAGTGATTGAGAGGTGCACCGGCATGAGAAAGCATTTGACACGAGGAAAGGAATATGATCAACACTGAAAGCTTGAATTGGATCCACCGGAGAAGCAAAAAAGAACGGAGGATGATGAACTTGAAGCTCGTGAGCATCTTCACGAGGGATACCGGATCAGAACATTGATTGAAAAGAGTGAAGTGACTTCACATGAATAAATGGATACATGATTAAAATAAATGAGTCCTTGAAGAAAAAAGGGTGGGAGGGTGGGGAAAAACAAAGACAACTTGGGATGAATGAAACAAACACCGTTGAGAAAACTTAGAATTGATCTTGCGGATGTTGAAATGATCGGATCCACTTGAAGAGAAGCACGCCGGTTGGAAAAGAATTAACATGACAACCTCAATGATCAAAAGGATTAGTATTCACATAGCAATATGAGGACACCGTTTAGGAAAGGTATGGATTCAACATTTGACTTCGAAGCAACTCGAATACCACAAATAAAACAAAACAAAGGATTTGGCTTGCAGAATAAGCCGGAAACAAACATATGATAGAGATTTACCCAATCCCATATCATGCATCTGTCGGAAAGATATCCTAGGAGCTACTTGAATTCCCACCAATAAACTCCCGAAACTTCCTGATTATGCAATCTGGTGTTGGGGATACAGGGGAAGCAATATATATCTCACCCAAAACTAACAATCCCTACATCCAGCTGTATCCATCCGTCAACACATAACCAAGAAACCTTCAGAAATCGTGTACCTCAACCTTCGAAAAGCATCCGTTATACGAGCCATGGCAATACTCCCGAACTCCCCAGTACTGGGTGGCGTCGAGGTTATCTCACCAACAACTGCATAAAAGAGATTTTCGATGTCGGCAAAACTTAGGTATTCCAGAATTGCAACGATAAAATTATGACGACAACACCTCGGAGCTCAACTCCCCGGGACACTGCCACAACCCCTAAATGTCAGGAGGCACCAAGAACAATGTTCTCGTCATAAAAATATCGGAACAATCCCAAGATACCCGCGTGATCCTAAAAATTTTTTTAGTGAAATTTGAGGAGAGGAAAGACAAAACATCTACGTCAGGAGACCTCACCAGAGCGACGAAGGGGGCTGAGGAGTAAAAAGAATCCTACTCTCCGATATATATAATCCTAAGACTCAAAATAGTTTTCTTCTAGACTCAACAACGGCCAACAATCAAGGGGGCTCCTATGGTCGGTCGAGGCTCGATACTAACTTTCACGCCTAAGATGCGACCCTATCCTAAAGGAACTCAAGGTCCCACTAGGATAGAAGCGCATCTTGAAGACGCTTTTGCAAGGTGGATATCATTACATCAACATTACATAATACATAGGATACATACATAAGGCATACAATGCCACACTAATACAACATCATCATACATAAGAACACCATCCGACTACGGATGAATCACAAACAGAAACTCAAACGACATCCACCTCGCTAGCCTGGGCTGCCGACCGAACCTATCCCCGATCGAAGAAGAAGCAGAAGAAGAACTCCAAACAAGCAAACATCGCTCTTGCATCATGATCATCGCAAAACCTATACCTGCAACTGTTGTTGTAGTAATCTGTGAGCCACGAGGACTCAGCAATCCCATTACCATGGGTATCAAGACTAGCAAAGCTTAATGGGAAAGGAAGGGGTAAAGTGGTGAGGTTGCAGCAGCGACTAAGCATGATATGGTGGCTAACATACGCAAATGAGAGCGAGAAGAGAAACAAAGGAACGGCCGTGAAACTAGAAATGATCAAGAGGTGATCCTGAACCCCTACTTACGTCAAACATAACCCAAAGACCGTGTTCACTTCCCGGACTCCGCCGAGAAGAGACCATCATGGCTACACACGCGGTTGATGCGTTTTAATTCGGATCAGGTGTCAAGTTATCAACAACCGGACATTAACAAATTCCCATCTGCCACATAACCGCGGGCACGGCTCTCGAAAGTTTAAACCTGCAGGGTGTCCCAACTTAGCCCATGACAAGCTCTCGCGATCAACGAAGGAGTAGACCTTCTCCGGGAAGACCCGATCATCTCGAATCCGGTTTACAAGACATTTCGACAATGGTAAAACAAGACCAGCAAAGCCGCCCGGATGTGCCGACAAATCCGATAGGAGCTGCACATATCTCGTTCTCGTGGCACACCGGATTGTCCAAACTTCCAGAGGCGAGCCCAGAGTTGCCCTGGCGGCCACCGCGGTCGACAATTTGGACCAACACTCACAACGAGCACCGCCCGGGGTAATAAAGATGACCCTCGGGCTCCTAAACCCAAGGGAAAAGGGCTAGGTGAGGAAAATGGTAAAACCAAGGTTGGGCCTTGCTGGACAAGTTTTATTCAAAGCGAACTGTCGGGGGTCCCATAAATCACCCGACCGCAGAAGGAACGCAAAATCCGGGAACATAACACCGTATGACGGAAACTAGGGCGGCAAGAGTGGAACAAAACACTGCATAAGGCCGAGCCTTCCACCCTTTACCAAATATATAGATGCATTAATAATATAAGAGATATTGTGATATCCCAACATAACCCTGTCCACCATGGAGCAATCTTCAACTTCACCTGCAACTAACAATGCTATAAGAGGGGCTGAGCAAAGCGGTAACATAGCCAAACAACAGTTTGCTAGGAAGGGTGTCAAAGGTTAGAGGTCCATGGCAATTTGGGAGGCTTGAAGAGCAAATGATAAGTAACGCAGCATAGGGATAGAACGAAGCAACTAGCATAGCAATGATAGTAGTGAGATCCAAGGTGACAGTCATCTTGCCTGAAATCCCGCTAGGAAGAAGAACGAGTCCATGAAGAAGACGAACGGGCGTGGTCGAACGAATCCTCACAATCGCACCATTACCGGGACTAAGAAGCAACACTGGAAAGAAACAAACAACATGGTAAACACACAAGCATAATCATGGCATGATGCACAATCAAGTATGATGCATGTCCGGTTTAATGAGGCATGGCATGGCAAAGTGCAACAAACAATACTACAAGTTAAGTGGAGCTCAATATGCAACGAGTTGCATATTGACGGAACACCACATCGAGTTATTTAGTTCACTCTTGGTTATGTACCCACCAATTTTAAATGTTATTAACCATGGCAAGGGGTGAAGCATATGAAAACTACCTAACTAGGAAAGTTTAAATGAGGCCGGAAGAACAAACAACATTTCCGGATAATCCTCATATGCAATTTATGAATTTGCTACTGTTCTGCCCTAAAACATATTTTAATGTTGTTAAACAGGAAAATAAAGTGGACCATGTTAAACTAGGCATTTTTCCACCCCATTTACATACAAAGTTTATTAAAATTGGAGCTACGGTTATTTAGTTATGAAATAAATCATTTTAGCATGGCATTATGCAAAACAATTGCAAACAGCAATTTAAACATTATAAACATGGATGAAAGTGGGATATTATGAAAGTACATGTAATTCCAAGCATTTTACATGTTTAACTCATTTTAATCCGATGCACGGTTATTTATATATGAGCAATGCAAGATGATGGCATTTCAGTAAATAAGAATGCATTGGAAAATGCTAAAATACACAGACTGGAAAAAAAATATGCACGGGCCCGAAGCAGCACTGTGCAGCGGCCCAGATGAGGATTCGGCCCAGGTGAGCGCTGAGTGTGTGTGCACATACAAACAAGGGGAAAACAGAGCAAAAATATGGGGCGCCTGGGACTCGATCCCCAGACCCCTCGGATGGATAGTGGCTGCGCCAACCACTAGGCTAGCTACGTGCTGGTGATGCAAAGGGAGATCAGAGGGAAGATGAACATATGGTCAACGCGACCAGGGCCCAAACTGAAGCGTCCGCACGGGGACTCGCCGGCGACGGGAGCCAACAGCAACAGCTGCTGTGGTTTCAGAGGGCCGGCGGGGGTGCGGAATCCATCTAGGGAGGCTGCGGGAATGGGGCATTGATGCGTGCGTGCGGAGCAGCTGCGGGAGATTGGCTCGAGCACGAGGCCGTGCTCGTCTCGGGTGTCGGCGAGCAAGTGCGGCAGAGGCGAGCATGGCGCGGCGAGGAGCGGCAAGCAGGCAGGGTGCGCGTGCGGGTGCAGATGCATGCGGCTACGCGCTGGCGCGTACGGGCGAAGCTCGGGCGCAAAGTGGGTACAGCAGAGGTTGTGAAGATTTCGCCATCAAGGCCTCGGATATGCCTGTAACACCGGCCGTGGACGGAATCAACAAGGGACAAAGACCGGGAGGAGCATGAGCTCACCACGGGTTTTGGCGACGTCGTGGTTCAACTGGACGCAGTGGAGACGGCGGGAAGCGCGCTAAACGGCGGCGGAGACTTGGCGGGGCTTCGGGTCCATGAAGCAGAGGAAGCAGGGGAAGAGGACGTCAAGGAGGAGGTCGATCCGTGGCTCGAATGGGCGCTTGCGAGGTCGAGAAGAAGAAGGAGACGCGGGCGTTGCTCCCCGAGGAAGGAGACGACGGCGTCGAGCTTGATCGCGCCGGAGTAGAGCTCGAGCATGGCGTTGGCGACGGCTATGGCGTGGAGTGGCTGGATGCGCTGCCGTACAGGAGAGAAGAAGAAGAACAGGGTGCTGGTGCTGGTGGGCTGGATGGGCTGCAACGGAGGGAGTAAGTGGTGCGCTACCATGGCTGGGCTGAGGCGCTGGGCTCTCTCTCTCCCTTATATGCTTTCCTTTTCATTTTCCGGAACAGAAAACCCTTGGAGGAAAAAAAGAAGTGCAGGAATGGAATTCGACAGATAATAATATATATATGGAGTCCTGGAAATATGCACATTTTAACTGAATTGGTTTGGCAATTTTTAGAGGTAGAAAAATAATTCAAGTTTGAATTAAATTCAAACTTGAGCCATTTTTGAACCCAACCAAATCAAACCAAAATGGGCTGAAATTTGACAGAGAGATACAAGGCATGGTGTAAGATTGTCAGGAAATAAATGAACATTTATGGAGGAGAAAAAGGCACTTGACATGAAAGCCAAAGTTTGAAATAGATGAGGAAGTGGATAGGTTGTGCACTTGGGGGAAAATGCTGATGGAAAATATCAAGATGGATAGCACACCAACAATACATCAACATGAAGACTGCAACCCACATGATGATCATGATAGAATGCAATAAAAATGACACAAGGCATATCAAATATCATACAGCAAGCAAGATGACTATGGCAACCACATGGATGGCACACTGCAATATAACAAACGATGAACATGATGCAAGAAGAAAAAATATGACAAGGCACTCATCATGATCATGGCATAAACTTATCGGAACGAACTATGCAAAACAAAAGACAAAAACCCAACCACGAAGGAAATATCATATCGCATCTCCGGAAAAGGCAAGAGTTGGAGTTACGAATATGGAAAGTTGTATCCGGGGCGTTACATCAGGGCCCTTGTCGCACCCATTGTGGACAAGGTGAATGAGGTCAGGAGGGTCGACGGTGATCGCGTAGACTAGGCCGCCTTTTTCCTCCTTTTTCTTGCCGCTGCCAGATATGTCACAGGAAAAATCTCTTAGAGCGCGGCAAGTCATTTTTGTAATATAACTTTATCTTGGGCAGTATTTGCTATGTTATTTCCTTTACTTGATTCCTTCCTTTGTATGTACTTATCCTACGCTTTTAGGGAACTTGCCGGCGCAGGCACCCTTGCCGCGAGCGCTGAGTGCGGAACATCAGCAGCCTGCTGGCGGTGTTGCTTCCGGCAAGAAACCTTGTCGCAGCTAGTCGCAGCACACTTAAGTTGTTGAGCGGACTCGAAACAAAGTAAGGGCGCAACTAGCTACGAGTTGTTTCCTCCGCGCACAGGTTTTCCATACAAAGCACGGTCGTTCAAGGAAGATAACTTAAAAAAGAATTTTAAAACTGATTGTGCTCAAACTTTGGCAACTTAGCTTTTCTGTTGTTTTCGTCCCGGCAAGGCGATACTTTCTTGAACGACGCTTGGTCCACACCATTATCTTCTCCTCCCCCCCCCCATGAACTTGTGGGTGAAGGAACCTTCTTCTTGAGGAAAAGAAAGAAGAGAAAATAAAGATATGGAGCCTTAAGGCTCGTTATTGCTTACCGGGGGCAAGTGCTGCACAAAGTGTCAGATAATACATGCAAAAAAAGAAAAAGGCATGAAATTTGACAAGATGTGCAAAGCACATGAGCTTTATTTATGCACGGGATCTTCGCCCGGCTTTGTACAAAGGGTTACATGCAACAGCGGCAAGGCTTGTATAAAGGTGGTTTGCCGAACAGTTCCGCAACCGCGCTTTATGGGTAAAATTAACGAAGATGCTCAATGTTCCAGGAGTTGCTCACCGAAAGCCATCTTCGGTCTCTGGCGATGACAGCGCCAGCCTAGTGACTCGTTTCACCCGATAAGGGCCTTCCCATTTCAAGGCCAACTTGTTGGAATTCTTGGCGGATTGAACGCGCCAAGAACAAGGTCGCCTCCTCGAGACTTCGGCATTGACTTTGCGGTTATGGTAGCGGCGCAAAAGCTTGTCGATATCAAGCAGCTCGTCAAAGAGCTCAAGACGATCTTCCTCAAGGAGCAGTAGCGTCATCTTGTCGCAGCTGCTCTTGCTCAAGCTCATCATAAGCGAGCACTCGAGGCGATCCGTATACGAAGTTCCGTGGGGAGAACCGCCTCGCTCCATAGACTAAAGCGAAGGTGTCTCGCGGTGGCTTGATTTGGCGGCGCCTTGATCGACCAAAGAACCACCGCTCCTCGATCCAATTCCTTCCGCACTTGTGCAGCCTCGTCGAAAGTTACGGTCTTGAGCCCGCAGAGCACTTCAGCGTTGCCCTCTCCGCTTGACTGTTGCTTCTCGGGTGAGCAAAAGCGAAGCAGCACCTTGGCGCCAAGATCTTGGACGATCGCATGAAGGTGTGGCTCGTGAATTGTGTGCCATTGTAGGTGATGATCTGTTAGGGACTCAAACGGCAAACAATCGACCAAGAACTTGATCACGACCGTGCTGCCACCTTCCTCATCGCTTCCACTTCCGCCACTTTGTGAACTTGTCGATTGCTACGCATAAGTACTCAAAGCCCCGACAGCTCGTGAAAGGGGCCGAGGATGTCGAGCCCTGCACCAAAATGGCCAGGATAAAGGGATCGCCCGGAGAGCTTGAGCTGGCTGGTGTATCTGCTTGAGTGGAACTGCACGCTTCACGCTTGGTTACTTGTGCAAGCAGATCCGAGGGCCGTTGGCCAAAAGAAACCTTGCCGGAAAGCTTTGCCGGCAAGTGCTCTTGCGCCAATGTGGTGACCACATATGCCTCCATGTATCTCTGCCAATAGCTTCTGTCCGTCTTCCCGGGGAATGCACTTCAATTTCACTCCGTTGAATCTTTTTCTGTACAGTATGTCATCGACAAACTGGTACATACTTGATTGCCGGGCTACTCTCTCCGCTTCTTGTTGCTCTTCGGGAAGTTCTCCTGTTTGAAGAAAACGGACAATCTGCTGCGCCCATGCCGGAGCTTGTGGCTCAACAACAAGGAGTAAAGGCACAAATGCTGCTGCAGGAACATCCGCTTCTACGGCAAGAACCTGAGGCCCCGCTGGAGCTTGATGTTTCCCGGCAAGCTTGTCGGAGCAACACTTGTCGGGAGCGTCTGCTTCAACGGAACAAACCTTAGGGCTTGTCGGAGCAGACTGCTCCTCAGCAGTCTTGGTGTTGATCTTGGGGACCTTCTTGGCGGTGGCTTCGGGGAGCTCAGCCAGAAAGTAGTCACCGGAAATCAACTTCCTCTTCTTGCTCTGTCTAGTTGATGGTATCACAGATGGTTGAGTCAGCCTGAGCACAAAGATCCCTGGTTCCACAGGTAACTTGAGTGCTGGCGATTTTGACAGCCATCCGCAATGTCGCTCGGGCTCTCGGAACATGTTCCATCCGTAAGCCGCCAAAATGCTCTTCCAACTTTCTCACTTCATCAATGTAAGCTTCCATCAACAGACTCGATAATCTTTGTTCACTTGGCGGACGACAAGCCGCGAGTCACCCCGACAATAAGCTTCTTGATCCCAAGGTCCGCCGATCCTAAGTCCGCAAGCAAGCCTTCATACTCTGCAGTATTGTTTGTCGCTTGCTCCTTGGGAAAGTGCATCCGGATGACGACTTGAGGTGCTCTCCGGTGGGTGCGATAAGTAACACGCCCGACCGGCGCTTTGCAGCGAGAAGGCACCATCAAAGTACAAGATCCATTCTTTGCTTGCTTCCTTGATGGGGATGCTCGCTCGAGTTTCTTCATCGGTGTTGGCGCCCATCTCGCTATGAATTCTGCCAATGCTCGGCTCGATAGTTGAAGTACTTTCAAACTTGAGGCCAAAGCTTGACAATTCCAAAGGCCCACTCGACAATCTTTCTGTTGCTTCGGATTCTCGCAGATCCTCTTCAACGGAAAGCGAGTGACAACTCGTAATTTCATGTGCTCGAAAGTAATGGCGCAGCTTTCTCGAGGCCATGAGAAGGCCGAAAAGTAACTTCGCACACCGTAGTACCTTGATCTAGCCCCGCAGAAGGGAGTCGACAAAGTAAACCGGGCGCTGCACCATTTTCTTCGCTTCTTCTAGTGGCTGCACAGATTCATCCTTGTCGGGACCAGAGCTTGTCGGGAAGCCCCCGCTTGTCACCGATGCACTTGCCGTGGGTCATTGGCTCATCATCCGCCTCCCTTTCGCTACTAACGCAGCACTAACCACTTGATTGGTTGCCGCTAGATATAGCGACAACTTCTCTTGTGGCTTAGGTGCCATAAGCATCGGAGTGGAGGACAGGTATCTCTTCAAGTCTGCAGTGCAGCCTCTACTCGAGTCCATTTCATTGACCCGCCTTTTTCAAAATTTTGAAAATGGCAGAGGCCGCCACAGACTTAGAGATGAATCTGCTGAGAGCAGCTACACAGCCGGCAAGCCTTCGCACATCCTTGACGCGCTTCGGTGCTTCGATCTGCTCAATGGCCTTGATCTTGTCGGGATTAGCCTCAATCCCCCACTGAGACACAAAGAACCCGAGAAGCTTGCCGGAAGGGACTCCAAACACACACTTCTCGGGGTTAAGCTTGAGCTTGATCTTGCGCAGATTTGCAAAGGTCTCGTCCAAATCTTGGATCAGAGTTGCTCTGTCTTTGCTTTTGACCACTATGTCATCCATGTAAGCTTCTACATTTCTGTGCAACTGTGGCTCAAAAGCTTCGTGAACTACCCTTGCAAATGTTGAACCAGCATTCTTTAGTCCGAAGGGAATCCGTACAAAGCAGTACATGCCACATGGAGTAATGAATGTGGTTTTCTCCTCATCTTCTTCTGCCATGAAGATCTAATGATATCCTGAATATGCATCAAGAAATGAAAGCAGATCACATCCTGCGGTGGAGTCGACAATCTGGTCAATGCGCGGCAAGGGAAATGGATCTTTGGGACAAGCTTTATTAACATCGGTGAAGTCAATACAAAGCCTCCATTTTCCATTCGCCTTTGCGCACGACTACTGAGATTAGCCACCACATTGGATGGAGCACCTCGACCGGCCCGCCGCTTCCAACTTCTTGATCTCTTCAAAGAATGAATTCTTGGCGCCCACCGCTTGTTTTCGACTTTTTGCTTGACGGGCCGCGTGAGGACAGGCGACAAGGTGGTGCTCAATTACTTTCGAACACCGGGATGTCGATGGTTGCCATGCAAACACATCGACATTCGCCGCAGAAAGCAACGAGCGCTTCCTATTTAGGATCAAGTGTGGCACCGATGGTGAAGGTACCACCAGGCCGCCCTCCTTGGCGGCCACTTTCTTGGTCTCTCGCGGAGCTGCCTTCGCTTTCTTACACTTGCCGGTGGAGCTCGATGGTGCATCCTCAACGGTAGCGCAGCACCAAGAGGTGCGCTTGCGGAGTGGGCATTAGAGCTCTTGCGGACTTGGTCTTCTTCTTCCCCGGAGCTTCAGCCGCAAGTGGTTTGCGATCCGCTGCGCGGCTGCCGCTTCCCAGTAGATCTTGTCAAGACAGATAAGGGCATCTTTCTTGTCGCCAGGACGAGATGACACTTATCGGACCGGGATCTTGAGCACGCCAGTATGCATAATGAGATGCTGCCATGAACTTGGCGAAGGCCGACGGCCGAGTATCCCATTGTAGGGCAATGGGAAGTCGACAACGCCAAAAGTAACTCTCTCGTCTCGAAATTCAGCTCATCGCCAAATGTCACCGCAACGTGATCTTCCCTTTGGCTTGCTCCTTCCCGGATTGATTCCTTGAATGTACCGGTCTCTTCGAGCTTCATTGTCGGGATCCGAGCTTGAGTACCGCGGAGGAAATCAGATTCAAGCCGGCCCCACCGTCAACTAGCATCTTTGTGACCTTGAGGTTGCGGATAGTTGGTGAAACCAACATCGGCAAGCACCCGACCGCAGCGATGCGATCAGGGTGGTCCTCAATGTCAAAGATGATAGGCGTGCTGGACCATTTCAGGGGCTTGCGTGACTCAACTGATGGTTCTGCTGCATTAACTTCTCCCACCCACTGTTTGAGCTGGCGGTGCGAGGTATGCAGAGAAGCACCATCGTCAACGCACAAAACCTCTGTTGCTTTCTGAAACTCCTGCTCATCGGCCTCGTCATCATCCATGTCCTCATCTTCATCCCCATCTTCATCCTTGTCGCGGCCGCGGGGAGGCCTGTCTCCTTGCCGCTGCTTGGCCTTGCCGCGGCGTCCTCCCCGGCCGGGACACTTCTTGTCGGACCCGCCAGTACCTTCATGGGCTTTTTCCTTGTCGCGTCGCTCGTACTCAGCCTTTTGCAGGTCAACGAGCTGCTCGACCTTCTTGCAACTTTGGAGATCATGGCCCTTGGTACGATGAATCTTGCAAGATCGCTTGTCGGAGCCGCTTCGCTTGTCGGCGGCCGCCATGTGTTCTCGCTTCCTTGGCGCCACCTCCGTTGCCGGACTGCTCGACAGCTGCCACATCTTTGCCCTTCCTTCTTCTGTTGTTCCGCCGCCGGTTTTTCTTTGCCGAGGCAGCATCCTCACTGTCAGACCCCCTCCTCCTGTGTTCTCTCCGGGGAGTTTTCTTCCTTCTTCAGCACGTGCACACTTGTTGTCCAGGGCATAGAGCTCACTGACGTCTCTTATCTTGCACATCGCCATCTCCTCCTGCATCCTGTGGTTACGCACGTTCTGATGGAACGCGCTGATGACCGCGACGGGGTGGACGTCTGGGATGTTGCGCTGCACTTGGCTGAATCTTTGAATGTACTTGCGCAGAGGCTCTCCTTCCTTCTGGGCGAGCAGATGCAGATCGCTCTCCTGGCCATGAGGCTTGTGGCCGCCTGTGAAGGCGCCGACAAACTGATGGCACAGATCTGTCCATGAGGAGATGGAGTTGTCCGGCAAGTGCATGAGCCAGGATCTGACGTTAGGCTTGAGCACTAGTGGGAAGTAGTTGGCAAGGATCTTCTCGTCGCGCCCCCCGGCAGCTTGCACCGCAATGGTGTAGATGCTGAGGAACTCCGACGGATGCAACCTGCCATCATACTTCTCCGGTACATCTAGTTTGAAGTTCTTTGTGCTAGGCCACTGGACTTGCCGCAGATCATGAGTAAACACAGGGCAACCTACCGCGTACGGCAAGTCGCCTGGTTCCCCTGGCATGCATGTCAACAGCGGGCCCAGCGCGCTGGTCTGATTGACGCCGCGCTTCTCTCCAACGCTCGATGCGGGTGCGAGCGTCTTCACGTTGTCGTTCTTGAAGAATTTGGCGTTGATCGCGACGAGCCCGTGGATCTGATGATGCCGTGGAGTCGGTGTCGTGGTTGATCCGACGAGTCGGCGATCTTGGCCTTCGGGGTGGGGAGTGCACGGTGGTTGCACCTCCATCGGTCTTGTCGCCATCGGCTCGCGTCCGACAATCTTGCCGCGGCTGTGATGTAGCTGGCTGCCGTGGAGTGTCGCCGTTGGCGAAGCCGATGAGGCTCTGTATAGTGGCCCTCCAATCTTCGATCTTGTCCGCCATTGGAGGGTAGTCCAGGAGCAGTTGAGCTCGAGCCAACGCTTCTTCTGGAGTCTTTGGTGGCGGCGGTGAGCGGTGCGAGGAGTGGGATATGCTCGGACTTCCAACTGGGTTGGAAGGAGCAGTACCCCGTCCAGGCGACCGTACCTCACTCGTGCCGGCATGCTGGCGTGCATGCTGGTCTTGAACGCTCCGAGAACCACCAGCTTGAACTTGTTCTAATGCGAGCACGGTGTCGTGAGCACCATGACAGTGTCGATCCCGCACCTCCTGAGATGGGCGCGGTGCGTGTACGGACGCCGAAGTTTGCGGGGCCTTGTCCTTGGATCTGGTAATGACGTGAGCTCCCTCGTCGGCGCCCACTCCTCCGCCGGTGTCTACCCCACCGCCCGTTTGCTACGGTGGCGGTGGGATCGACGTGGCAGGAGCAGCCACCTCCGAAGCCTTCTTCTTCGGTGGCATGTCGATGAAGATGATGATGAACTGGCTCGCGTGAACGCCGGATCGGGTTCACACAACCTCGACGCCCCCCTACCTGGCGCGCCAAAGATGTCGTGGGAAACGAACACCTATGGGGCAGGGCCCCTTTCGGTCCGGCAAGGGAGCGGAGAGCGCACGAAGAGCGGATCGAGGCGGAGCACGCGAGCGATTTTTACCCAGCTTCGGAGCTCTCCGGAGAGATAATACTCCTACTGCTGCTTTGTGATTGTATTCTGTTCTTGCTTGAGAGCGTGAAAGTGGTGTAGTTTCGAATGAGTCAAACCTCCTCTACGTTGCGCCTGGGCCTCCTTTTATAGGCTAAAGGGGTCACCGACAGGTGGCAACGCAGGCAAGGGTACAAATGTAAAAAGGATGGTTGGTACAACTGCCATCTACAAAGGCACCCTACCTAACTCGACGGCGGGGACAAGAGCATTTAATGCCCGTCGCGCCGCCTAAACAAAGGCGTAAAAGCGATCGTTAGGTGCGCCACCGCTTGCCACGATGGCCTTCTCGTCATCTCCACTTGCCACCTCGCACCACTTGGCTGCACAGCTTCCCGCCACGTGCGCCTGGAACGGTCCTGCGGCGACACGTCGACGGATGTGCTGGAGCATGGGCGCAGAGTGGTGGCTTCGCCGCGGCAAGCGCCTTGCCGCGGTCTTTGTCTTGTCGCACCCGAAAGCTTGTCGCTCGTCGGGTCTTGCCGGGATGCGCGGCGCGTTGCGGTAAGTTCTTTGAAGTGCCTTGGTTGGCCTTCCCGGCAAGCTCCTCTTGCCGGGGCCTTGTCCTTCCCGGCAAGCTCTTCTTGCCGGAGTCTTGTCTTCTTAGTTAAAATACTTTGTTCTTGAATGGCATCAATAGGAACTACGGAGGATCTTGGCGGGCATCCGGCAAGCCTTGCCGCGGGACGCTGCGACTGCCCGTGCACAAGTTCAGGATACTAAGGTACCCCTACTTTAGTACACCGACATTGTGTAAATTGTAGTCCGTCGATTATAGGATCCAATATCAGAGCAGTCCATCCTACGTTTCGAATACTTCTGGAATAATCCAGGTGGTCGAAAGTAATTGGTTTTGACATCCAATCTCGGGATTCCGCTGGGGTGGACCGTGGCGACGCTGCATTTTAGCGGTGCCGCACTATTGTTCCATATTATCACATGAAGTGAGTTTACTGTTTTGACTTCTTGTGGGAAAGACTTTTGTTTTCCGGCGCTCTGCTGGTGGGGTTCGTCATCATCCTCGCTTGGCGTGTCGAGCCCCTTGTGTTCGGCGTTGAGTCGGCCGGACTACTTGAAGACCCAACAATCTCGGTGGGTGTGGTTTGCAGGCTTCCCGGTGGTACTCTGGTTTGACATATCCGATCCAAAATTTTGTTTAGGTTGGATAGCTCATCACTGTTGTCCTTAAGAGGTAGTGTTTTGTTGTTCGGCCGAGAGCTTTTGAATCCGGCGTTGACCACCGTGTTCTTTGGGCCATTTTCTTTTTTCGGCGCTGATCTTTCCTGCGTCGTGATTTTCCATTTCCATCTCTGATCTCGGATGTACTCGAGTCGCTGGTGCTGCATCTTGCCAGCTAGCTATCTTCCCCCGCGCAAAAGCGGGTCATGAGGCTCGTTAGCGCGGCCATTGTTCTTGGCTTTTCCTCGCCGAGGTGTCTGGCGAGCCATTCGTCTCGGACGTTATGTTTAAAAGCTGCTAAGGCTTCGACGTCCGGACAGTCGACTATTTGGTTCTTTTTGGTGAGGAATCTGTTCCAGAATTTGCGCTGACTCTCCGGGCTGTTGAGTTATGTGACTTAAATCGTTTGCATCCGGAGGGCGGACATAAGTCCCCTGAAAATTTGCTCTAAACGCGTCCTCAAGCTCTTCCCAACTTCCAATGGTATTTTCTAGGAGGCTTTTGAGCCAGTGCCGAGCTGGCCCTTTGAGCTTGAGGGGTAGGTATTTTATGGCATGGAGATCGTCTCCTCTAGCCATATGTATGTGTAGTATGTAATCCTCAATCCGCACTCTGTGGTCTGTTGTTCCGTCAGATGCCTCTATGTTTACGGGCTTGAACTCACTGAAATTCATGATCCAAAGACCTCATTGGTGAAACATAGTGGGTGTGCGGCGCCCCTGTATTTAGGTGTGCCGTTATCTTCGAGCACTCGGCGTGTTGTGTTGCTTCCTGGGGCCCTCTTTTTTGGCCCGTAAATGGACCTGACCGGGCCATCCTTTTGGCGAGCATCTTTATATGTGTCATGTGCCGGCTTGTGTGCAGCGCCGCTTGCCGCTCTTGGCCTATCATCTGGTCGTCTATCTGGCCAGGCGGCCTCTTTGCTTTTTGATTGTGGTGGCTCTACGGCCTCCTCGTCGAATTTGGGCAGCAGCTTGCGCTTCGGGTAGCTCTTTGCTTGGTGACTATTGCCGTATTTGTCTGCGGTTTTGAGTACTTTGCTCCACCTCATTCTGAGTATGTCTTCCGCTGTTTTGAGCTTCCGTTTTTGCTTCTTCAAACTTCTTGCAGTGGCGATGAGCCTTTTGTGAAGGTTCTTATGATCCAGTGATGTGTCCGGCGTGAGATCGTCTGCACTGTTGTTTTCGCCGAGGATGGGTTCATTGTCCGATTCATCTTGTTCGGATGGTTTCTTCGTTGCATGTTCGTCGTCCACTGGTTTGCCCTGCTCTATGGCTGGGTCATTATGGGTGCTGTTGTTATCGAGGCGAGACTTCGGGCGGCGCTTGCGTCGCTGTTTTGGTTGTTTTTCGGGGGAATTATCCTTTGTTGTGTCCCATTGTTCCTTGCTATCGCTTCCTTTTGGAGTGTCCACCATGTATATGTCATGAGTTGAGGTGGCTTTCCAGTGCCAAGTAGGCGCAGGTTCTTGGTCGTCTCCGGCATCGTCGTTCATACCGTCGATGTCTTCAGAGTCGTAAGCTAGCATGTCGGTTAGACCGTCGACAGTGGCTACAAAGTGGGTGGTGGGTGGGCTTTGAATTTCTTCGTCGTCAAGATCTCAACCATCCCGACCGCTGTCCGCCAGGCTCTCCGATAACGAGAGATACTTTAGCTAATTCAGATGTCGCCAAAGGGTGAGTGCCGAAAGATGTCCGCGGCGGTGAACTCCATGATCAGCGCCCAATCGGATTCAATTGGTAGGGGCGCAGGAGGTTCGGAGTCCGGCGAGGAGTCCGGCACCTCGGAGTCATGAGCTTTACAAGGACAAGGTCAAGATTCGCTCCATCACCGAGAGGTTGCAGCCCTCGAGGCGTGTCCAGCCACCCGCCTTGATCTGCGCGGTCGGCTCCGAACTAAGGGACGGAGCGGACTCATGTGCGGCCTTCAGGGCACTGTCCGGCAGCAGAGGTAAATCATGCCCATCGTGACAGTGCGGCGCGCTCGGCTGTGGCTCGAATCCGTCGAAGATCAAGTCTCCGCAGATGTCAGCCGTGAAGTTTAGATTCTAAATCGACCGACGCCAGGTGTAGCTCGATCCGCTCCAGATGGCTGCTTAATTGGCTGCGCAGCAAAGCCGCCGAATACGAAGATCTGTCCGGGAGAAGAGTCTCACCGGATCGCGTCGTTGTTGATGATCGAAGGAGCCATCAAGCCTATCGGTGACAACATAGAGGAACTCTCAATGAAAGCACCAATGTCGGTGTCAAACCGCGGATCTCGGTAGGGGGTCCCGAACTGTGCGTCTAGGCGGATGGTAACAGGAGACAAGGGAAACGATGTTTTTACCTGTGTTCGCCCTCTCGATGGAGGTAAAACCCTACTCCTGCTTGATTGATATTGATGATATGGGTAGTACAAGAGTGGATCTACCACGAGATCAAGGAGGCTAAACCCTAGACGCTAGCCTATGGTATGATTGTTGTAATGGTTGTTCGTCCTATGGACTAAAACCCTCCGGTTTATATAGACATCGGAGAGGTCTAGGGTTACACAGAGTCGGTTACAATGGTAGGAGATCTACATATCCGTATTGCCAAGCTTGCCTTCCACGCCAAGGAAAGTCCCATCCGGACACGGGACAAAGTCTTCGATCTTGTATCTTCATAGTCTTGGAGTCCGGTCGATAATGATAGTCCGGCTATTCGGACACCCCCTAGTCCAGGACTCCCTCAGTGGCTAACATACGCAAATAAGAGCGAGAAGAGAAGCAACGGAATGGTCGAGAAGCTAGAAGTGATCAAGAAGTGATCCTAAAACTACTTACGCACAATCATAACACAAAGGTCGTCTTCACTTCCCGGACTCCGCCAAAAAGAGACCATCACGGCTACCCACGCGGTTGATGCATTTTAATTAAGTCAAGTGTCAAGTTCTCTACAATCGGACGTTAACAAATTCCCGTCTGCCACATAAGCGCGGGCATGGCTTTCGAAAGATAATACCCTGCAGGGGTGTCCCAACTTAGCCCATCACAAGCTCTCACGGTCAACGAAGGATATTCCTTCTCCCAGGAAGACACGATCAGTCTCGGAATCCCGGTTTACAAGACATTTCGACAATGGTAAAACAAGACCAGCAAAGCCGCCCGAATGTGCCGAGAAATACTGATAGGAGATGCACATATCTCGTTCTCAGGGCACACCGGATTGTCAAACTTCCGGTAGGCCAGCCCCGAAGTTGCCCGCGTGACCACCGGCGGTCGACAAAGTTGGACCAACACTCACGACGAGCATCGCCCGGGGTAAAATAAAGATGACCCTTGAGTCTGCAGAACCCAAGGGAAAAAGGCTTAGGTAGGCAAATGGTAAAACCAAGGTTGAGCCTTTGCCGAGGAGTTTTATTCAAAGTTAACTATCAAGGGGTCCCATAAATCACCCAACCGCGTAAGGAACGCAAAATCAAGGAACATAACACCGGTATGACGGAAACCAGGGCGGCAAGAGTGGAACAAAACACCAGGCATAAGGCCGAGCCTTCCACCCTTTACCAAGTATATAGGTGCATTAAGTAAATAAGAGATATTGTGATATGCCAACATAATCATGTCCATCATGGAGCAATCTTCAACTTCACCTGCAACTAACAACGCTATAAGAGGGGCTGAGCAAAGCGGTAACATAGCCAAGCAATGGTTTGCTAGGAAGGGTGAAAAAGGTTAGAGGATGACATGGCAATTTTTGGAGACTTGACAGACAAGTGATAGGTAGCACAACATAGCGATAGAACGAAGCAACTAGCAAGCAAAGATAGAAGTGATATCGAGGGTAATGTTCATCTTGCCTGAGATCCTGCAAGGAAGAAGAACGAGTCCAAGAAAAAGACAAACGGATGTAGTCGAACGAATCCTCACAACTCCGGAACGAAACCGAAGCTAACGAGAGAAGCAAACCGGAAAGAAGCAAAACAACATGGTAAACACACAAGCATAAACATGTCATGATGCACAAACAAGTATGATGCATGTCCAGTTTAATGAGGCATGGCATGGCAATATGCACAAACAACACTACAAGTTAAGTGGAGCTCAATATGCTACGAGTTGCATATTGACGAAACACCACATTCAATTATTAAGTTCTCTCTCGTTTATGCTATCCAACAATATTAAATGTTGTTAAACATGGCAAAAGGTGAAGCATAAGTAGATTAACTATTTAGGCAAGTTTAAATGAGGCCGGAACAACAAACAACAATTCCGGAAATCCCCATATGTTATTTAGCAATTTAACGCAAACAACAATATTAAACTTTTTAATTGTTGTTATCATGATGCGGATGACATATGCAAGTTTTATGCAATTTTATGAAAATGTTGACATGAGCATGTTATGAAGCATCGGTCACTATGGCGGAATGAAAGTGCAACTAATCCCCGGGTGGTTTTGGTAATTAATAACAACATATATATCATTGAACTAATAACTTCTTGAGTATCATTTCAGAAAGTTCAGTGATATGGGTATGGCAATGACTGAAGATGTGGACCCCTCAAAATGCTAAGGAAAGCATTGGCAAAAGCTCAAGACTCTATTTTTGGTTTAGTGATCCAAGATCACATTGAGTCTATAGGAAAGCCAATACTATTAAAAGGGATGAGGTTATGATAATGATCCGTTGCTCAAAGTGCTTAGTGATCTATCTCCCAAACTATCGCAATCTTTCATTCCAACATATACTCATAAGTAATCTCGGTCCCACCGATTCCATAAACTCACCACACCGAGATGAACCACCTCAGCCATATAGCCAAACCCTAGTAATTTTGGATTTTCCGATTCCAAACTCGGTCTCACCGAAACTAGTGTTGCCAACCTTCTGTAACCTTCTGTAATCAAATCGGTGCACCGAGATGATAAAGTCGGTCCCACCGAGAATGGCAAACCCTAGTCTTTGGAAGAATCGGACTAACCGAGATTGTATTTTCGGTCCCACCGAAAATCCCAACCTTCACAAGATTTGAACTTTCGGTCTCACCGAGTTGTCAACTTCGGTCTGACCGAGATTGGTCAAATGTGTGTAACGGTTGGATTTTGTGTGGAGGCTATAAATACCCCTCCACCTCCTCTTCATTCGTGGAGAGAGCCATCGAAAGAACTACCACTCCTACCTTACATTTCGAGAAGAAAACTACCTACCCTTGTGTTGAGATCAAGTTGCTCCACTCCCACCATATGAAACTTGATTTCTAGCCTTCCCAAGTTGCTTTCCACTCAATCCTTTCTTCCACCACAGCCAAATCAGTGAGGAGAGTTGAGTGTTGGGGAGATTATCATTTGAAGCACAAGAGCAAGGAGTTCATCATCACCAACACCATCTATTACCTTTTGGAGGGTGGTGCCTCCTAGATTGGTTAGGTGTCGCTTGGGAGCCTCCGTCAAGATGTGGAGTTGAACCAAGAAGTTTGTAAGGGCAAGGAGATCGCCTACTTCGTGAAGATCTACCCCGAGTAAGGCTAGTCCTCCGTGGGCGTATGCCATGATGGCATAGACAAGGTTGCTTCTTCGTGGACCCTTCGTGGGTGGAGCCCTCCGTGGACTCTCGCAGCCGTTACCCTCCGTGGGTTGAAGTCTCCATCAACGTGGATTGACGATAGCACCACCTATCGGAACCACGAGAAAAATCTCCGTGTCTCCAAACTGCGTTTGCTCTTCTCCTCCTCTATTTACTACATGTGCAATTTACTTTCCATTGCCATTACTCTAGAATTGCATGTGTAGGGTGATACTTGACTTGAACATCATTGTGAACTTGCCAAAAACTTGTCTTAATCAAAAGGCTAAACTTTTAAATTATCAAGTAGTCTAATCACCCCCCCTCTAGACATACTTTCGATCCTACAAGTGGTATCGAGCTTTGGTCTCCATTGGATTGGTTTCATTGCATTGACTCCATAAGCTTGGTTTCACAACCTAGGAGAGTATGGCGCCTAGTGAGGGTAATTTTCAGAGAGGTCCCTACTTTGATGGTTCAAATTTTGCTAGTTGGAAGCATAAAATGAAAATGCATATTCTTGGACATAACCCCGCCGCATGGGGCATTATTTGTGTTGGTTTGCAAGGAGAGTTCTTCGAGGAAGGAAAAGTTCGGATCGCGGGTTACAATGGATGAATCATGCGGATGTTGCGTAACAATGCTCAAGCTTGTGACATTCTCTTCAATGCTTTGTGTCCCGAGGAGTTCAACAAGATCAGCCGCCTTGAGAATGCAAAAGAGATTTGGGATACTTTGGTGAAATGCACGAAGGTACCGAGTCCGTGAAGGAATCAAAGCTAGATGTTCTTCAAGGTCAACTTGACAAGTTCAAGATGAAGGAAGGTGAAGGAGTCGCTGAAATGTACTCTAGGCTTGCTCTCATCACAAATGAGATTGCCGGCTTAGGAAGCGAAGAAATGACCGATCGATTCATCATCAAGAAGATTCTCGAGCTTTGGATGGAAAGTATGACACCGTGTGCACTTTGATCCAAATGATGCCAAACTACAAGAATCTCAAGCCTACCAAGTCATTGGAAGAATTGTTGCTCATGAGATGACACTTAAAGATAAGGAAGAGCTTCACAACAAGTCAAGTGGTGCTTACAAAGCTACAGTTGAAGCTCCCACAACCTCAAGTGACAAGCTAGTTTCCAATGAAGAGATAAGTCTAATGGTGAAGAACTTCAACAAATTCTACAAGAGTAGAAGCAAAGAAAGAAGCTCAAAGTCTAGATCATATGATGAAAAGAGATCTTCTAGTCGTGATCGAATCTGCTACAATTGTGGAAGACCCGACACTACTCAAATGAGTGTTCGACTCCCCACAAGAGAAGAGAAGAATCTCCAAGAAGAAGAAGCTCAAGAGAAGAGTCACCTCGAAAGAGAGAAGGAGTAGAGATGATCGTTATGAACGAAGATCCTCTCGGAGAAGCAAGGATTCGGAAAGGAAAAACAAGTCATCAAGGAGCTACACAAGAAGAAAACATCAAGCTCATGTTGGTGAATGGGTCTCCGGCCCGACTCCGACAACCACTCCAAAGAAGCTATCACTCCAACTCCGAATACTGCCAAGATGAAGGTGTTGCGGTCTTGCTCTCGTATCCTCCAACTTCAACTCCTATGACATATTTGATTCACCAAATGAGGGAATTGGAAGATGCTTCATGGCAAAAGGCCCCAAGGTATCACACCCTGAATTCATTGACTTTGATAGTGATGAGGATGACTTACTTGGTGAAGATGAGCTTTTACATGATAAATCTAGTGAGCCTAGTAATGATGAACATGCTAGTAGTCTTTATAGTCGAGAAGAGTCGAATGACAATGCTATGAAGGAGATTGAGCGCCTAACTAAAGAACTAAACACTCTTAAGTTAGCTCATGAAACAACTCAAGAAGATCATAGAGAGCTCCTAAGATCTCATGAGAAGCTACGCCGAGAAGCTCAATCTAGAGCAAGAACATGAGTTCCTAAAAGCTATCAATGACGATCTTCAAAGAAGAGTTCTTCATATCTTGCCAAACGACTTCTCTTGTCTAATTTCTTGCCACCTATTAAAACTAAGCATGACAAGCATAAGAAAATTCTTCATCTAGTAGTAACAATAATCATGCTAAATCAAATGTTGTTACTTCTAGTAATTCTCTTGATTCCACTAACAATGTTTCAAGCCAAGTTACACTTGAGCAAGAAAATAGTTTATTGAAAGGGATTATAGAGAAAGGTGTCTACAAGAGCCTTGCCGGAAGCAAGAACTTTGAGGAAATTGTTCGCAAGCAAGGAAGGCACCGGAAGAATCAAGGAATTGGTTTTGAGCGAAAGTTCAACGCCGAGGGTGTTGAATGGGAAGAAGGTCAATATCCCACTCCAAAGTTTGTTTCTCAAAAGGAGAAGTATGATCCTACTTCTTCCAATGTGGAACAAGCTCAAGATGACCTTCCACCACAAGACCACAAGCTAAAAGGCAAGGACAAGCTTCAAGAGGAGATTGATGCATTTATTGAAGCACCCAAGGCCATGGTCAAGTGGGTTCCCAAGGAAACTTCAAGTTCTACTTCGTCAAGCTCAACTACTACCCCAAGGATTCCCATCAAGATGATGTGGATCCCAAGAAGAAGAACTAGAGAGTTCTTGAGGGTGACTCCGCCAACATATTTCACTCACATTCATTTTGGCAAGAACTTGTGCAATCAACTTCCACATCTTGCACTAGTTCATGGAGTCACAAACCCTCTTGTTGGTAAGTCAAGGGACAAGGTAATCATTGCTTTCATGGACATCATCTATTGTGTACTTCAATCTATGTCCATGGATATCTTTGTTTGTTCCTTGTGGGACTAACCCATGTAGGTATTGAAAGTGCCCGAATCCAAAGGATTGCTCCCAACTCTTGATGATCTTCATCAACATTGAGCATCCACATCTTCAACATCTACATGAAGTCTTCTACGACAACCCAAGGTTAGTTTGACCCTTTAAAAGGGTTCTCACATCAAGGGGGAGCTTTGCTCTAAAGAATTGAGCTAAAGCATCTTCAAATGATGTGAACACATTAATGCTTTATGTAAAAGTGGTAACCCCACTTGTGCTTAAACGATGAGTATGACCTATGATCAAATGTTCTCATTTGACTCCTAAGTCAATATACTCATATATAGATGACCTAGTCATCGACAAATTGTGTGATAGTAGCTAGTGTTTTGTTTGTGCATGTTTGACACATATTTCATTTGCTATCTTATTGTGTGAGCATGTTGGATGCATAATTTTATCCATTCGAGGACATCCATTTGTTGCTTTGGTCTTTTGGATTTTTCTTTTTGACCAAATGGATGGACAAGAATGCCTAAGTTCCTCCCCTAGCTATCTATGCTTTCTTGTCTCAAACTCTATTCATGCTTATATCACAAACTTTGACAAGTCTTTTTGGACAGACCGAGTGAGGAGCACTCGAGCCACCGATCCGTCAAAAGCTTAAATTCCAAAACCTTCTAAGTATTTTCGGTCAAACCAACTCACTCAAATCGGACGGACCAAATCACTTGGATTGATCTAGGTTTTCACCTCGGTGAAACCGAAGTTACAATTTTCGGCGTGATCAAATGAGTAATCGCTGCGTTAACCATCTCGGTGCCACCGAAGTTTTACAACTCGGTCCCACCGACACCGAAGGGTATATATACCGAGGGCAGCGCGTTGATTCTTTCTTCAAACGCCTCGCCCCAAACCCTTAGCTGCCGTCGCCGTGGTCTCCGGATCGTCTCCGTAAATGCCGCTCAGGCGCTCGCCGCTGGTCTCCGTCGCCGTCAACGGTCAATCTCTCGTGCGTTGCCGCCAGAGAGAAACTCCACCAAGTTAGGGTGAGTTTGATCCTCTCGTGTTTCAACCTCGATTCAATACACGATTGGTTTGCCCAGCTTCTTGCCACGTTTGAAATCTTCCTATCCAGCAGATTTGTTCTTAGAACGAAATTCGAGTAAAATTTTAGGGTTAGGTTTCACGAACACATCTCGGTGTGACCGATTCTACATTCTCGGATCGACCGATTTGGCCTCTCGCCATTGCACAAGACTTTTCGTCCAACCGAGTGGTGCAAATCGGTACGACCGAAATGAGGATTTAGTGAAACCCTAGTGTTCTCGGCTAGACCGAAACCCATTTCGTCCAACCGAAAGTGGTGTGAATGGTTCTGTCCAGACACTTCGGATTCACCGAATTTTAGACTCGGTCCGACCGAAATGCATTCTCGTGAAAACCTAAAACTGAAATTTGAACTTATTCTTTTGAAAATCTTCGCAGTTTGTGATAACTCTTCTATTCTCGCCTATACCTAATCTATTCACGGGTTGTCACCATGTCGATGCAAGTGACAGCCGAGCAGTCTGAATCACCGGTTGAGATTCCAGAGCGGGCACTAGTCCTGAAGCCAGCAGTTTTTTTCGATGATGGTGAGAGGAGCACACCAAGTGGTTTGCCTCTTGCAGCCACCGGGGCAGGAAGAAGAGGAATTCGATGGAGAGGATTACGATTTTATTGTCGAGGAAGAGATTTCTTCTAAGCCTAAGAAGAAAGTGGTTGCCAAAGACTATCAAGGGCAACAAACCAAGAAAGGCACCGCAAAGTGAAGAAGTCCACAGTTGCTAAGAAGTTGAGCATGGAAGAAGAAACATCCAAGAAGGTAAAGAAAACTTCCAAGAGGAAGAGGATTGTACATGATGAAGCGGTGATGATGATTCAGATGAGGAAGCACCCCAGCCTCCTCGAAGCCTAAGTTGATGGGAGATGCCATCGTAAGGAGCACCTACTAAGTCTAAGCCATCAGCTCCAAAGAAAGGCAGCTCAAGCCAAGCCTGCTGCCAAGCCCAAGAAAACAGTGAGAAACATTCCTGCGTCAGAGAAGAAGAAGGACAATGTGCCACCAGCTGAGTCAGATGAAGAGGCACATGTGTTGTGAAACTCCGTCGTAAGCTGCCGATCCACAATGATGCTCATCCTCGAGCTGAAAACATGAAGGAAAGGAAAGACAAAGGTCTCAAAGCTATGGAGGCAAGCTGATCCATATGCCACAAGGAGAAGGACTGCTGTTGACTCAAGGTTCCACACCGAGAGCAACAAGATTTCTATGAGATGTGCTTATGGACAAGAAGCCCATTGTTGCCGACACTAGATATGTTGATCGGGAATATATTGACAGTGAAGAGCACAGAGACTACTTCCCACATGTGCATGAGAGCTTCACTGCATGTGGAGTTGCAGAGTTCGTTGGTCAGAAACTGACTGCTTGGAATGATGAGATGATCATGCAATTCTATGCCACAGCTCATTTCTATCCAGATGGCAGGATTGTATGGATGACTGAAGGTCAGAAATTCTCTTCAACAGTTGAAGAGTGGGCTGCACTGCTGAATGCTCCAGTATCAAGAGATGATGATGTTGATGTCTATGGAATTCCAAAGAAAAATCATGAGTCTATGAAAAATATGTACAATGAGGTACCAGCCAAGGACGTAGAGATATGGAAGCTCGGCTCAGTGTATCATCTTCAGGCAGGTCTCCCAACCACTAACACGATTCTGAGGCATACTTTGATGCCTAAGTCTGGAGATCATCGCATGATAAGAGGCTATTCTATCAACATGCTGCATATTCTAGATCGAAGGCACCTTTCAAGGTGATGGACACGATAGTTGAGACTATCAAGAGGACAAAAAGCAGACTGTAAGAGGTCATGTGGGTTTGCCCGCACATTCAGATGCTCATCAATGCCAAGTTTGGCACGGCACCTACTTGTTGGATAGACCCCACTTGCCACCGCAGCCTAAACATGAGGATAATGAAGTTGTGATGACCGAGGATGATCCCACGTCTGTTGAAGGTCAAGCTAAGTCCGAAGTTGCCAAACAAGCTAAAGCTGAGAAGGAAGCAAAGCAGCAGCAGAAAGAAACCCAAGAGCGTTGGAGAACAACTTCTTGAAGCTACCCAGAGGATTGAACTACGCCTGGCCAGCATAGTGCAGTCTCAGGAGAGTCTTGAGAGGATAGTTGAAGACAAGATCCATGCTCTGGATGTCAAGCTGACTGAAGTGCAAGTCACTGTCAACAAGCTTGAGGCAGATATTGAGGAAGCCAAGAGGGAGAAGGCAGAGCTCATGAAGGAGATGGAAGGTGATTTAGTCCAGGATGACTATGAGCAGCCTGCTCAGGTTCCCACAAGACCCATATCAGTTGCTATTCCAAAGGATGCACACTGTAGGCTCTATGATCAAGACCTCCCACAGCTCCATCGGCCCAGCCCGGCTCGGTGTCCACTCCTCCGGCTCCACAGACTTCACCAAGCCTTTGCAGATGCAGCTATCTCCACTCCATCAACCTGCATAGAGCCGCCAGCAGAGTCCCTAGTGACGTTTAGCTCTATACCTTTCGAACTTTTTGGTAACTTGTTGCCAAAGGGGGAGAAATTGTATAGATCATAGGACTTCGAGAGAGAGAGTGCTCGCTTTTGCTCTTTCGTTTGCGGTTTTCTTTGAGATACATTTGAGTTTTCCGAGACATTCCGTGTGTTTGATACTACGTTTGCTCTACTTTGATGAGTGCTTGATCATACTATGCCTTAATGTGTGCTTAATGTCATTCATATCTTATGTTATTCATATCTTGTATGATCATTTATTCATGTCTTGGTGATTGGGTGCATGTTATTCATTCTTATCATTTTGTGCGCTCCACCAAGATGTATGTGACATGGAAGAGTGACCCATGATCCTAATCGATTGTGCATTTGCATTCAAACGCAAATCTTAAATAATGCACAAATTTAGGGGAGCTCTTGCTTATCACATACTTCTCAAAGCGATTTATATTATTCATTGATTATATCATTTGTCGAAGCTTTGATCTATATGTTGTCATCAATTACCAAAAGGGGAGATTGAAAGTGCAACTAATCCCCGGTGGTTTTGGTAATTAATAACAACATATATATCATTGAACTAATAACTTCTTGAGTATCATTTCGAAAGTTCATTGATATGGGTATGGCAATAAGCTCAAGATGTGGACCCTCAAAATGCTAAGGAAAGCATTGGCAAAAGCTCAAGACTCTATTTTTGGTTTAGTGATCCAAGATCACATTGAGTCTATAGGAAAGCCAATACTATTAAAAGGGATGAGGTTATGATAATGATCCGTTGCTCAAAGTGCTTAGTGATCTATCTCCCAAACTATCAGCAATCTTTCATTCCAACATATACTCATAAGTAATCTCGGTCCCACCGATTCCATAAACTCACCACACCGAGATGAACCACCTCACCATATAGCCAAACCCTAGTAATTTCGGATTTTCCGATTCCAAACTCGGTCTCACCGAAACTAGTGTTGCCAACCTTCAGAACCTTCAGAATCAAATCGGTGTCACCGAGATGATAAAGTCGGTCCCACCGAGAATGGCAAACCCTAGTCTTTGGAAGAATCGGACTAACCGAGATTGTATTTTCGGTCCCACGAAAATCCCAACGCTCACAAGATTTGAACTTTCGGTCTCACCGAGTTGTCAACTTCGGTCCGACCGAGATTGGTCAAATGTGTGTAACGGTTGGATTTTGTGTGGAGGCTATAAATACCCTCCACCTCCTCTTCATTCGTGGAGAGAGCCATCGTAAAGAACTACCACTCCTACCTTACATTTACGAGAAGAAAACTACCTACCTTTGTGTTGAGATCAAGTTGCTCCACTCCCACCATATGAAACTTGATTTCTAGCCTTCCCAAGTTGCTTTCCACTCAATCCTTTCTTCCACCACAGCCAAATCGGTGAGGAGAGTTGAGTGTTGGGGAGATTATCATTTGAAGCACAAGAGCAAGGAGTTCATCATCACCAACACCATCTATTACCTTTTGGAGGGTGGTGCCTCCTAGATTGGTTAGGTGTCGCTGGGAGCCTCCGTCAAGATGTGGAGTTGAACCAAGAAGTTTGTAAGGGCAAGGAGATCGCCTACTTCGTGAAGATCTACCCGAGTAAGGCTAGTCCTCCGTGGGCGATGCCATGATGGCATAGACAAGGTTGCTTCTTCGTGGACCCTTCGTGGGTGGAGCCCTCCGTGGACTCTCGCAGCCGTTACCCTCCGTGGGTTGAAGTCTCCATCAACGTGGATTGACGATAGCACCACCTATCGGAACCACGAGAAAAATCTCCGTGTCTCCAAACTGCGTTTGCTCTTCTCCTCCTCTATTTACTACATGTGCAATTTACTTTCCGCTGCCATTACTCTAGAATTGCATGTGTAGGGTGATACTTGACTTGAACATCATTGTGAACTTGCCAAAAACTTGTCTTAATCAAAAGGCTAAACTTTTAAATTATCAAGTAGTCTAATCACCCCCCTCTAGACATACTTTCGATCCTACACGGAACAAAAGGGGTGCCACGGCGGCGAAACGAAAATGGTGGAACGATAACATTCCGGTGATCCGACAACACGTCGAGATGTCGGTGCAAAAGAAAGTGTGGACGTGAGCATGTCATGCAAGGATGGTGGGGTGATCCGGATTCCGGGTTCCCACGGGACGGCGGCATGGCAAACGAGGAGGAACGTGCAAAGACATCTCGGGCACGGTGCAAACACAAGCATCTCATACAACACATGCACTCGGTCCACGGGTGATCGTCTCATTGGTTATACCTTTGAAGCGTGCGGTTCGGAGCGGCGTAGAGGAAGTAGACGTTCTCGGAACGGTCGTAGTGGAAGTAGTTGTACACGATGATGATAGTGGTTCATGTTGTCTTGTCGAAAACACGGTGGTGGTAGTTGTTCACTCGACGGCCTTCGGCGACGGTAGTTGTACACGGTTCGTAGATGTTCAGGTCATCGGTACAGGTACTTGTCGCATCTCTGAACGTAGTCGACCTTGGCGTATCCAAAGGGTTCTTGGTGAATCCACATAGTCGTTCTTGGCAGTCCATGGGGTCGACAGTAGTGTAACTTGACGCATCGCCGTGTGTAGTTGTACTCGGTGTCCTCGGGGCATCGGTTGTAGTCGGGGTACTTGGCGTGCATCAACTGTTGACCAACAGTGTACAGGAGGCAGAGAGGTCTCTTCCGGTCTTGACATCAACAGAGCTAGGCAGCGGAGAGCACGCACAACAGGGCACGACAACAACCGATGCCCCGAGGACACCGAGTACGACTACACACGGCGATGCGTTAAGTTCCACTACCGTCGACCCCATGGACCGCCAACAACGACTACGTGGATTCACCAAGAACCCTTTGGATACGCCAAGGTCGACTATGTTCAGAGATGCGACAAGTACCTCTACCGATGACCTGAACATCTACGAACCATGTACAACTACCGTCGCCGAAGGCCGTCGAGTGAACAACTACCACCACCGTGTTTTCGACAAGACAACGTGAACCACTATCGTCATCGTGTACGACTACTTCCACTTCGACCGTTCCGAGAATGTCTACTTCCTCTATGCCGCTCCGAACCGCACGCTTCAAAGGTATAACCAACGAGACGATCACCCGTGGACCGAGTGCATGTGTTGTATGAGATGCTTGTGTTTGCATCGTGCCCGAGATGTCTTTGCACGTTCCTCCTCGTTTGCCATGCCGCCGCCCCTGCGGGGAACCCTAACCGGATCACCCCACCATCCTTGCATGACATGCTCACGTCCACACTTTCTTTTGCACCGACATCTCGATGTGTTGTCGGATCACCAGAATGTTATCGTGGCACCATTTTCGTTTCGCCGCCGTGGCACCCCTTTTGTTCCGCCATAGTGACCAAAAGCTTCATAACATGCTCATGTCAACATTTTCATGAAATTGCATAAAACTTGCATATGTCATCTGCATGGCTCTGATACCAACTTGTAACAAACCACAATGCGGTTATGCCTCTAAGTCGTGCTTCGACACGTGGGAGATATAGCTGCATCGTGGGTGTTTCAGTGGCCGAGTCGAGTCGCGTATAGTGCTCTCCGTCAGGCCGCCGCTTGCTGTCATCAGCGGCGAGGGCGGGAGCACTGTTGCCATGCCAGCCTTGGTCAGCGGGTAGGTGAGGGGCACTGTTGCCATGCCCCGGCTGACCACAGGCATGGTGGAAACACTGTTGTCTTGGTCATCGGTGGTTTAGGTCTCGTCCCATCGTACGACCTGGATGGGACGGGAGCTGACCCGTGGCTAGGTTGTCGTGGACGCCACGGGTGGTGCTGGCTTACCGTGGAAGCCTTGGTTGCGCCGGGTCGAGTTGCTTTGCGCCAATTGATGTGGCCAGGTTGACATACCTTGCTGTGTCGGGGAGCTTGGCCGGGTCGTGGGCCTTGCCGGGTCGAGCGACCCGGTCAGGCGCGTGCCGGCTTGCGGGGCGGTGCGGGCCCTGCTGTTTTTGAAGAGGATCCGGGTTCCGTTGCCTGCCCAGGGTTCATCCCCCCGACACCAACAACATCGCAGAATTCGAAGGCTTGCTCACCGGGCTCATGGCCGCGGCCGTGCTGGGAGTGAAGCAACTCACCATCACGGGCGACTCTCAGCTTCTCGTCAACTTCTCCAACAAGGAGTACGGGCCTAAGGACAAGCACATGGAGGCGTACCTAGAGGAGGTGCGCAAGATGGAGAAGCGGTTCATGGGCGTGGAGCTGCAGCACGTGCTGCGCGGAACAAACAATTAAGCCGACGACATCGCCAAAAGACCCTCGCAGGCTCCCTCAGGAGCCGGGGGTGTTTGAGGAGCGGCTCTTCAAGCCGTCTGCGACCCCACACGTCACGACTCCAGCACCACCTCCAGAGGACTTGCCGCAGGCACCCGAGACGGGTGCCCCAGCCTGTGGTCACCCCTCGGGAGCCAGCCTGCTGCTCGTGCTCGAGCCTTAGGAGGGGTGCTGGACCGGAGAGTTCAAGGCGTACTTGCTTCAAGGGACCCTGCCAGAGAAGGAGGAGGACGCCAAGTGCGTGGCCCGTCAAGCCACCGTGTACTACATTACGGATGGTGAGTTATATCGCAGGAGGCCCAATGACGTTTCATTGCGGTGCATCTCCAGGGAACAGGGGCTCGAGCTGCTAGCGGACATACATGGTGGGGACTGCGGGCATCATTCCTCGTTGCGCACTCTGGTGGGCAAGGCGTTCCGCAACGGCTTCTATTGGCCCACCACGCTCAACGACGCTACTGAGCTGGTGCGCTCTTGTGAAGTGTGCCAGTTTCACGCCAAGCAAATCCACCAGCCCGCGCAGGGCCTCTAGACGATCCCGCTCATGTGGCCGTTCGCGGTTTGGGGGCTGGACATCTTGGGAATGTTCCCTCAAGCGCCAGGGGGCTACCGATACCTCTACGTCAGCATTGACAAGTTCACCAAGTGGGCGGAGGTAGAGGCCATGGGCACCATCCCAGCTGGATCGGCTTTCAAGTTCATCAAGGGAATCGTGAGCCGGTTTGGAGTCCCCAATCGCATCATCACCGACAACGGCTCGCAGTTCACCAGCAACCTTTTCAAAACATACTGTGCTAACCTTGGAATGCAGATCTGCTACGCCTCAGTAGCGCACCCATAGAGCAATGGACAAGCCGAGAGGGCCAATGCGGAAGTCCTGAGGGGTGTCAAGACCCGGACCTTCAAGAAGAAGCTCGAAGCCCGCAGCAGGGGATGGCTCGACGAGCTGTAGTCTGTGCTGTGGTCCATCCACACCACCGCGACCAAGCCAACAGGAGAAACATCATTCTTCCTCGTCTACGGAGCAGAAGCGGTTCTCCCTCACGAGGTCAAACATCGCTCCGCACGGGTCCTGGAATTCGATGAGACGCAGCAGGACGCCACGCGGGGGATGGATCTCGTGCTGGGGGAGGAACGCCGCCGTCAAGCCTCGCTCCGGGTGGCGAGGTACCAGCAGGCGATGCGGCCGTACCACTGCCGCAGCGTTCACTCCAGGACGTTAGAGGTGGGCGACCTCGTCTTGAGGCGGGTGCTCTCCAGGGAGGGGCTGCACAAGCTCTCTCCCATGTGGGAGGGCCCGTTTAGGATTACCCGTGTCTCCAGGCCTGGCGCCGCGCGCCTAGAGACACAGGACAGAGTCCCCATCCAGAACGCCTGGAACATCCAGCACCTCCGGAAGTTCTACCCCTGAAGAAAGGCTCCGGCCTATGAAGGTCTCCGCTGGTGACACTCTCACGTAATAATGAGTGGGGCTGTACACGCCCTGGAGTCTCCTGAGAGGCGCAATGGGGCCTCATGGGGCTCCCTCCCACGTCTTAGTGGCAGCACTTAGCTTCGCGCTTGTGAGAAGACTAGATTAGGTGTCGGACGCGGCTGTTCATTTGCTTTCTGAAGTTGCTTGCAGTTTTTTAGTAATCTTTCAATGGATTTGGTATTCTCGAACACTGTTTCCTCGAGATGTTTCCTTCTCCTAAGCTATTTTTTGGCCTAAGGGCATGAGAGAGGTGGCAGTCGCCCGCCACTTTTTCTCATGCGCCTCGTGCGTGGGGCTAGGTAGGTGTGTGCGCTCTGGGCTTGCCTTTTCATGCACGCACCGCACCGAACCCTGGTATTTCGGCTTCATCCTCGCGAGGAGCCCTCGATCAAGTCCACGGGCACCAGCACCCCTCATGTCCGTGCCCCCCGGGCAGCTCGACGCCGTGCATCAGGTCCGAGCTAATCTGTGGTAGGGGGCTCGCGTAAGGGGGAGTGAGCCGCTCGACAAGTTTTCTCTTCCTTCAAAGGACAACTCTGCCCTACCGAGGCTTGTGAGAGCTCACGGCATATCTTCCGGGGACTGCGCCCAAGGCTCCTGAGGAGGGGGGCCCCGTCAAGTACCTGAGGTCAGGTTCTCGTGAGGTAGAAAATGACTGCACATACCAAGCTAAGCTTTCCTACCTTAACTCACTCAGATCGCAAACATTACAGCACGGCATCAAGATGGCGATTATAGCATAAAGGGCATAACATCCATAGTTCATTACACGCCCCCGCAAGGTACATCTTTCTTTTTTTCGAATTACAGGAGAAAGGAAAGGCTAAACAAAGAGGGCCCGAAGGCGTACGAGCTCGGCACCAGCGCCGCATCCTGAAGCAGCACCTCAAGGTGACCCGGCGCTCCACCAGTTCTCCCATAGGTGACCTGGGGCCGCTGGCCTTGAGTCCAAGTTCGCCGGCTCCCAGCTTCACGACGGGCTCCTCTCCAGCTTCATGGAGCGCCACGGCGGGACGAACCCCCGACATCCTCAACCCGAGCACGACGGCGCGGGGGACAGTCGTAGCCGCCACTGCTCGAGCTCTCATCCGAGAAAGAACTGTCGTCGCAGGAGGAGGAGCGTGTGTCGCCAAGACCAAGCTCGTCGTCGCCACCATCGTCGTCGATGCCATCCTCTGGGCAGCACCCCACGCGGCGGCCGTCCTCCCTGAACACCCTCACATAGAGGGTCGCCAGGCTGTCGTACTTGAAGTGGAGGGTACACCTTCCGCCTAGGCCACACGCGCGGGCGAAGGTCTGCCAGCCGCGGGTTAGGACCACGCTGCCGGAGGCGGTGACCTTGGTACCAACCCACGAAGCCCTGCTGCAGCAACCGTCAGCCTTCAGCCAGAGACCATTGGGCCCTGAAGAAGGAAGCTCACCAGAGAAGAAGCGCGGGAGGCGGAGCGAGGTGCCAGCCGGGCTCTCCGACCACACCACAAACTCAGGGAGCACGCCCAGCGAGGAAAAGCGCGACCGAGGCGGGTGCACGATCAAGGCGTGCCTTCCTTCGTCATGGGGGTTTCTCCGAAGCCGGTGGCCCCTGCCGTGGGAAGAGGTGCCATCACGGGTGCCTAGAGCAATGCCGCTTCTGGGGGCACGCGCCCACGCCCCCTAGAAGTTGCCGGAGGGACCGCGGGGTGCTTGCGGGAACGGTCGCGGCCCCTCTTAGGAGGAGGAGAGGCTGGCTCCTCCTTGGAGGCCTTCCCTTTCTCGGCTACCGAAAACCTCTTCGGCGACGCCATGGGAGCAAGATGGAGAAGAGAAAAGCAGGCGGGAACAAGATGAAGGAGAGATGGGTGGGGGATCGGCCCCTCCCTCGCATTTATAGCCAAGGGAGGCCAACCGTCGGCCTCCACGACCTCGCGCCATCATGACCTTCTGTGTGCCGCATCGACCAGTCAAGTCGAGCAGTTGCCGATGCAGCGTGGGGAAGCGGAGTCGCCCATGTCCCATCAATCGCCACGCGTCATCAAGGCCGCAGGAGGTTAGGGTCTGTGGCGCTCCGCACTTGCCCTTTGGCTTTGCCTGGAAGCCAAGTCCGAGCACGCCTTGGGCCCGGGGGCTACTGTCGGCGTCCTGGATTCGGGGGTATCTAGCCCTGCCTGCCTGTGGCCCACCACGTGGCTCCATCGATGGCTTGGTACGGCCCACCTTCAACATCAACAACACAAGACCCTCGCGAGGAGCCAAGCCTCGTGACGCGGGCAGCGCCAAGGCCCCCGAGGGGACCGGCCTCCTCAGGCTGGCTCCTGAGGGGTGGAGAGTTCTATGCAGGTTACCTCACGAGGCTCAGCTGACGTGAGCCATGACGACCAAGGCCGGGCGGGTGCCAGGCGGGCGCAGAGCGCAGGTTTCCTCTTCGGTGCAAAGGAGGCAGGACACTAGTGCGGAGTCCCGAGGAATCAGCCAAAGGTTTCCATTCTGGTGCAACGAGACCAAGACCGCCAGGACGGCAGGATGGAGGTCATCGAGAGCCCACCGCAGTGCCACGACCAGAGACATTTCGCAAGCGAAGACTACTTTTGTCAGGATAGACTGTACTACTTGTCCCCTTTCAAATCCGGTCGTTGTGGGATCCCTTCCCGCTCATATTTGGGAAGAGGACCAAGGCCACTATAAATAGGACGAGCCACCACCATAGAAGGGGACGGGGATCAGAACAAGTAGAGCTAGCATATGTCGCACCAGCTCAAGAACACCTCACCTCCCGAGGCTTGTTCATCCACTGTACTAGCTCATCCTCACCCCTTTGGGGCAATCCACCAAAACGCTGGAGTAGGGTATTACACCACAACGGTGGCCCGAACCAGGATAAAACTGTCGCATCTCTTTTTCCCTTTGAGCTTGATGCTCTGGGCTTAGGAGGATTGCGAGTAGGCAGGCTAGGTAGGTTGAGATATCCGCACGCACCCCAGAGTTTGAACCTCGCAAGGGTTTGCAGATCCCACAATCCGGGAAAACAAGTGTGATTTGCAGGGTGATGCTGCAGTAACTCTTCAGTTTGTTGTATTTCCAATCTAAAAGAACTAGGCACTTGATTTGGACAAGCCATGGTGACACCAGCTCCCAGCCATAGTGATATGTAATTTGACAGAACTTATCCCTAGTTGTGTAATGGAAGGGATGCCTAAAATCAGCAATGAGGCAGAGGCATGTGCTCGTCCTCTCAGCCCATGTTTTGCTGCCATGGTACCCTTCACTTCGGTCCGCCTCTAGCTGGCGCCGGCAACACCTGTCCCTTTCCGCAGCGCATCCATGTCGTGGGACTACACCACTAATGTGAGCACTGCCAAGTTAATTGTTTCTTTTATTTTTCGAAGTCGTCTTGGCTCCCTAATTGTAAGCATGATTGTATTTGTTTCACTGAAGTGGTTTCATGAACTCATAAGTGCTACACTTTGGTGGCTATGATATTTCCATGTGGCATCATGTCTTTTTCTATTCAGATCTCAACATGAAATTGTTGGACCAGTTCTAAACTTGATTAGTGGTCGAAGAACAAAAAACTTTGACTCATGTTCACAACGTTGGAGGAGGGAAACATCAAAAGTTCGTTAGTGCAGGACTATGCCAGGCAGCATGTGAGGCCCCAACCGACGCGGTCGTGCACGAAAGGCCCAGTACACATACACGCTACTTCCTGGACTGTGGATGATGCGTCTCCTGGGACTATCTAGGTAATTTGAATTACCCTTGTCTAAATTAAAGGCAATTTGAATTTTCTTCCAATCCCACATGAATGTCTGTAATAAGTACGATATTGGTAATGCAAATCTTCAGTGTCCAGTATTTTTTGGTAATGGAACATTTTGACCTACATAAATGGATTCTAGGAGAACATGATGCGAGCAGCACTAGCACAAGCATGTGTGGTTAGATATTTGTTCGGAGGAATCACTACAAGAAAATGTGAAAGAACAAGGTTTGGGAAGGATACGAAAGGAAGCACTGATATTCATGATGGGGTGCTGGTTATGGGATGACAGTCGGCTAGAGGATGAGGGTAGCTTGATTTCTGTTGGTTAAAGATCTAGTGGATTCTCCTGGCGCTGACTATGTCTATTATTGGTATGCGACATGCACATGTTATGCTTAGATGCACTTCTAATGTTCTATGATGCGTATACACATTTTATTTATTGATTTACCACTAAGTTCTACTACATCCCGAGTATTTATCTCATGCATGCTTGCACATTATTACTATTGATTTACAACCATTTGTGATATATAGCAGGAAGATATATCTTGACGATGATCTCATTATTTGACACGAAATGGGGATATATGAGAATGCTCTATGTGAGACTCACGGAGACTGATGTACGATTATTTCGTTTATTTATTTCCAGAAGTGTTATTTCAACAATATGATAGCCTATGACTCTATTTAATCTTTGCTTATAAAAAATGTTCTAAATCATTTCATAATTTCATATGTGTTTAAAAAAAATCATATGTGTTGTCAGTATTAGTTTGGTTTTCTCAAATGTGACAACAATTAGAAAATGGTGTAAATTTGGATTAAAGTTTAAATTCTCCCACCATTTTTGTCATTGTACCTGACACCCATTGCTAGGGTTGCTAGGTGCAAAAATGTGAATGATGTTGAATACAAATAAGAACATCATCGGGTACTTGTGGGCATAAAAAAACTTCAGGTGTTTGAATATTCAATGCAAGGCCATTACCTTTAGCTTCACTAGAGGAAAGCAAACATGGAAATGCTTGTGCTCCCTAGAACTTCGAGAAAAAAGTGAATTATCGAAGCTTCATCTGTAGACAGCTGGATGGGCCATTGACTACAATCGATCTCAACAAACGGGTTATCATCCTTTATAAATAATACTATATTTGGGTAAAATGATGAACAAACCTTCACCTTGTTACAGCTGCAACTTAATTAATGCTTAATCAAGATGTGACAACACATTTTCTAGCTTTAGGTTTGGTGGATGCTAGGCGTCGGTCGATTGGCTCAAATTCGCGATTCTACAGTTGCCTAGTCATCTGATTTACGCACCACTGTTCGATCTGGCCACTAATAGCCATCCGATTTATGTTTTCTTCGTCCCATACATGAAGAAATGGTTTGCTCATCGCAGCTCAACCCTAATGAGGGAAGCAGCTACCGATGGCTCGCCATGGATGATTCCTGGAGGGATGGGACTCGACACCTTGCACCATATAGCTCTGTCACCTTGCAACACCATCCGCTACCTCGCAGCATCATGTCGACATCGTTGAACTGCCCCTGGTAGTCGTCGTTAATCTCGTCTGGCTTGCAGCATGGGTTTCACCCTGTTGTAGCTTGTCGTCATGGTCTTAGAAAGGGCAACAGAGACAAAAAGGAGAGAAGCGACAACTACAAATGGATGTAAGTTTTGAAAAAAATGAGGGAAACGAAGTGCCGATGCAATGCGAATGATGCTATGATAAATGCAACAAACAAAAAGTTAATGCGGCTATCACGAAAATATGCAAGGCAACTGGATCGTCGATCTCGGGTCATTACAACCCCCATCTGCAGCTCCTGCCACACAGCCGGTTCAAAGAAGCAACAATGTCGTGTGGCACATTGAGGCCTTGTACAATGCAAGGTGCTTAGAGAAATAAACCAGACTTTCCTTAAGCATCGGTGCTTATTTGTACAGGGTAGACGCTTAACTAGATGTCTCTCCTTTAGAAATAGGCACTGGTGCTTCAGAAAAACCCGGTTTATTTTTCTAAGCACCACCCTAGGCACCTAGCATTGTACAAGGCCTGAGGAGCATTTGAATCTCACGCCTTGCCGGACCCTCATGTCATCGCAGTTGCCCAAATTGCCTCTCCGCCAATGCATCAAATCTTGTTGCTGATTCCAGTAAATTGCTTTGCTGGTTATAGCATTCTTGTTGCGGGGTCTACCTATACAACAAAATCAAGCATCAGTTCCAGCAACACTCGTCAACGGTTCCAGCAAATATCGTCATCGGTTGTAGCATCAATGTCACATGGTCTGCCTACGCAACAGAAAAATCAAGCACCAGTTATAGAAAAACTCATCAAATTTTCTAGGAAATTATGTCCCCGTTGTAGCATGTACATCACGTTGGCGAGTGTTGCAGCAAAAATGAGCATATGTTCCAGCAAAACTTGCAAATAGTTGCATCTTTTTGACGACCAATTTCAACATCTCATCATTTTCGCCAGGACCTCACCTCCATGCGTTGCAGCTTTTACTGGCACCGATCATAGCTTCCGAAGGTGCCGGATGCAGCTTTTCCACAGTTGGTTCCAGCACACGTGACGGTCCTCCACTTGAGGGGGGCATGGGGATTTGCAGGAGAAGCATGCGGGAGGTCCCTAGAGTGGTAAAGGAGAGAGCGCCATGGGATTAGTGAGTGATAGAGAAAGGATGAGGGAGGCCGTCGACATGTTCAGGAGAGGGGGTCGTGAGGGGATTTGGGTATATCAAAGCTGAAGGCATGCATGTCCTCAACCATGAGAATGAGAAACACAATTGACACAAGGGGATCCGCATGCATCATCATGATGCAGAGGTCGGGGGCATGCCTCCATTTCCAAATAAACAAGGGGATCCGTGTCAAGGAAGAAGATAAGGAGGAACGGGGATAAGCAGTGTGAGGGCCCCATGGCCTATGGACAATCGGAGGACACGTGGTTTGTTGGATCAAGTCAGATCCAATGACCAACGCGCAGCTTCGACCAGATAACATCATTTATTTAAGTTTTTTAACAACTCCTTTTAGTTTTACGTACATGTTTATCACTCTTCTAGGTATGTGGGAAAGCATGGTGCAAACAAGACAAGGTGCCATGGCCAAGCTAAGGTGGACGCCATCCAGTTTTAAAGGAGAAGACTTCAATGAGAAATGTTCCGCGATGACATGAAATCAAGCGGGAAAAGGAAGGGTGCGTCACGGGGTGGGTTTTTTGTATTTGAACTGTGTGTTAGTGATAGCATGGCGGGTAGTTCGGACAACCACATTTCTCCCCCACATATGGGCTTGATTTGGGGAGCTCGGACTGTCCAAATGGTTAAATTTTGCAAAGCATACCGGGCGCCGGTTTGATGTCCAAACAATCTCAGACGTACGAGGGAGAAATAACCTTCAACCTTGAAGATGACCTTAATCATCTGTGTGATTTATTTATATGCATTGTAACCCATAGCAACGCACGGGCATTCTACTAGTGGCTTTAAAGAAAGCGCTGCCAGGGAGACAACCAGGAAGTTTTAGAGAGTCATTTATTTCTGTTGAGTGCTTTTATAAAGTTTAAAAACAAAAAAAATAAAAAGGGGAACCTAAAACTTTTTCAAAAAGAAAAGTGAAAGTGAGAGAGACGAGCATTGTTAAAGTGGGAGCATGCCTTGAACTTTGTTCATGCCCATGGAAACTTTGTGAATCTTAATTAAAGAAACTTTTCAACAAAAATAATTATCCCCTTGTATAAATCCATTGTATCATAAAAATAATGTGCCAAGATTTTCCTTTAGGATGATTAGATTGCTTGTTTGGTTTGTACGGTGTAAAAAAAGAAACCTTGGTTGTAGTGCATGATTTTACATTTTTACTGGAAAGTCAAATGCTTCTGAAACTTTTTTCACAGTACTTCTATACAATTTTTTTATTTTTCCTAATTTGTCAGAATTTTTGGAGTTACACAAGTATGGTAGATGTTCAGATTGCTACAGACTGTCGTGTTTAAGACAGATTCTGTTTTTGATGCATTGTTTTGCTCATTTTGATGAAACTATAGATTTTATCGGTGGTATAAGCCATGGACAAGTTATAATACAGTAGCTACAATGCAATAAATATTAATGGGTTTGCAATAGTACTTAAAGTGGTAATTTGCTTTATTATACTAACGGATCTCACGAGGGTTTTGTTAAGTTTTGTGTGATTGAAGTTTTCTAGTTTTGGGTGAGATCACGATGGATGAAGGAATAAGGAGTGGCAAGAGCCTAAGCTTGGGGATGCCTAAGGCACCCCAATGTAATATTCGAGGACTCCCAAGCAACTAAGCTTGGGGATGCCCCGGAAGGCATCCCCTTCTTCTAATGATCATCGGTAATTTTACTTGGAGCTATATTTTTATTCATTACATGATATGCACAAATCTTGGAGCGTCATGTGCTTTTTATTTTTCTTTTAATAATGCACCATGCTGGTATGAGATAGTCCTTGGTTGATTTATAGAACGCTTCATGCACTTCACTTATATCTTTTGAGTAATGGCTTTATAGAATGCTTCATGTGCCTCACTTATATCTTTTGAAGTTTGGATTGCCTGTTTTTCTACACATAAAATACCGCCATTTGTAGAATGCTCTTTTGCTTCACTTATATTTGATAGAGCGTGGGCATATCTTTTATAGAAAGAATTAAATTCTCTTGCTTCACTTATATCTATTTAGAGAGTCAACAGGAATTGGTCATTCACATGGTTAGTCCTAAAATCCTACATAAAACTTGTAGATCACTGAATATGATATGTTTGATTCCTTGCAATAGTTTTGTGACATAAAGATGGTGATATTAGAGTCATGCTAGTGAGTAATTATGGATTGGTAGAAATACTTGTGTTAAAGTTTGTGATTCCTGAAGCATGCATGAATGTTGAACCGTTATGTGATGAAGTCAGAGCATGATTTATTTTTTGATTGTCTTCCTTATGAGTGGCGGTCGGGGACGAGCGATGGTCTTTTCCTACCAATCTATCCCCCTAGGAGCATGCGTGTAGTACTTTGTTTCGATAGCTAATAGATTTATATAATAAGTATGTGAGTTCTTTATGACTAATGTTGAGTCCATGGATTATACGTACTCTCACCATTCCACCATTGCTAGCCTCTCTAGAACCGTGCAACTTTCGCCAGTGCAATAAACCCACCATATACCTTCCTCAAAGCAGCCACCATACCTACCTATTATGGCATTTCCATAGCCATTCGAGATTTATTGCCATGCAACTTCCATCATCATCATATACATGACTTGAGCATTCATTGTCATATTGCTTTGCATGATAGTAAGATAGCTAGCATGATATTTTCATGGCATGTCCGTTTTTTGATATCTTTGCTATGCTAGATCATTGCACATCCTGGTACACTGCCAGAGGCATTCATATAGAGTCATATTTTGTTCCAGTATTGATACGTCTCCAACGTATCTACTTTTCCAAACACTTTTGCCCTTGTTTTGGACTCTAACTTGCATGATTTGAATGAAACTAACCCGGACTGACGCTGTTTTCAGCAGAACTGCCATGATGTTGTTTAATGTGCAGAAAACAAAAGTTCTCGGAATGACCTGGAAATCCACGGAGATAAGTTTTGGAAAATATAAAAAATACGGGCGAAAGAATCAAGGCCAGGGGGCCCACACCCTGTCCACGAGGGTGGGGGGCGCACCCTCCCCCCTGGGCGCGCCCCCTGTCTCTTGGGCCCCCTAACGCTCCACTGACCTCAACTCCAACTCCATATATTCTATTTCGCGGAGAAAAAAACCAGAGAGAAAGTTTCATCACGTTTTATGATACGAGCCCGCCAAGCCCTAATCTCTCTCGGGAGGCTGATCTGGAGTCCGCCGAGGCTCGGAGAGGGGATTCGTCATTGTCGTCATCATCAACCATCCTCCATCACCAATTTCATGATGCTCACCGCCGTGCGTGAGTAATTCCATCGTAGGCTTGCTGGACGATGATGGGTTGGATGAGATTTACCATGTAATCAAGTTAGTTTTGTTAGGGTTTGATCCCTAGTATCCACTATGTTCTGAGATTGATGTTGCTATGACTTTGCTATGCTTAATGCTTGTCACTAGGGCCCGAGTGCCATGATTTCAGATCTGAACCTATTATGTTTTCATGAATATAAGTGAGCTCTTGATCCTATCTTGCAAGTCTATAGTCACCTATTATGTGTTATGATCCGACAACCCCGAAGTGACACTAATCGGGATACTTCTCGGTGATGACCATAGTTTGAGGAGTTCATGTATTCACTATGTGCTAATGCTTTATTCCAGTTCTCTATTAAAAGGATGCCTTAATATCCCTTAGTTTCCACTAGGACCCCGCTGCCACGGGAGGGTAGGACAAAAGATGTCATGTAAGTTCTTTTCCATAAGCACGTATGACTATATTCGGAATACATGCCTACATTACATTGATGAATTGGAGCTAGTTCTGTGTCACCCAGTGTTATAGCTATTACATGAGGAATCGCATCCGACATAATTATCCATCACTGATCCAATGCCCACGAGCTTTTCACATATTGTGCTTTGCTTATTTACTTTTCCGTTGCTACTGTTACAACTATTATAAAACTGCTATCTTTACTTTTGCCACTATTACCATTACTATCATACTACTTTGCTACTAAATACTTTGCTGCAGATACTAAGTTATCCAGGTGTGGTTGAATTGACAACTCAACTGCTAATACTTAAGAATATTCTTTGGCTCCCCTTGTGTCAAGTCAATGAATTTGGGCTGAATACTCTACTCTCGAAAGCAGTTGCGATCCCCTACACTTGTGGGTTATAAAGACTAATTTCTGGCACCGTTGCCGGGGAGGGTAGGACAAAAGATGTCATGCAAGTTCTTTTCCATAAGCATGTATGACTATATTCGGAATACATGCCTACATAACATTGATGAATTGGAGCTAGTTCTGTGTCACCCTATGTTATAGCTATTACATGAGGAATCACATCCGACATAATTATCCATCACTGATCCAATGCCTACGAGCTTTTCACATATTGTGCTTTGCTTATTTACTTTTCTGTTGCTACTATTACAACTATTACAAAACTGCTATCTTTACTTTTGCCACTGTTACCATTACTATCATACTACTTTGCTACTAAATACTTTGCTGCAGATACTAAGTTATCCAGGTGTGGTTGAATTGACAACTCAACTGCTAATACTTAAGAATATTCTTTGGCTCCCCTTGTGTCAAATCAATAAATTTGGGTTGAATACTCTACCCTCGAAAGTTGTTGCGATCCCCTACACTTGTGGGTTATCAAGACTAATTTCTGGCACCGTTGCCGGGGAGCATAGCTCTATTCTCTAAGTCACTTGGGATTTATATTTGTTGATCACTATGAAGAACTTGAAAGACGCAAAAACTACGATTTATCCCTCAACTACGAGGGAAGTAAGGAACTGCCATCTAGCTCTGCACTAGATTCTCCTTCTGTTTTGAGTAAGCTAGCGACACCTAAACCTGCTACTACTATGAATTCAGATATGTCACATGCTATTGATGATGCCACATCTGCTATGCATGTTAATTATGATGAAACTACTTCTATGTGTGATACTACTTTGCCATTAGGTGAATTTCTTGATGAACAACTTGCTAGGGTTAGAAAGAATGAAATTATTGAAGATGCTATTATTGATGATAGTGATGATGAAAGTTCTCCCCCTAATTATGAATTACCTGTTGTTCCTGAGGGTTATGTTATGGATGAGGAAGCTGCTATAGCTATCTTTGCTTGCAAAGATAGATACAATCTTAAGAAGCTATTAGCTAAATGGAAGCAGCAATCTCTTAATGCTAGAATGAAACCTGACCCTGCTTTTGCTATTTCACCTATCTGTGTTACTGATAAGGATTATGAATTCTCTGTTGATCCTGAAATTATTACTTTACTTGAATCTGATCCTTTTTATGGACTTGAATTTGAAACTGTTGTGGCACATCTTACCAAGTTGAATGATATAGCCACCTTGTTTACTAATGATGAGAAGTGTCGCTATTATTATATCCTTAAGATATTTCCGTTCTCATTAAAGGGTGATGCTAAGACTTGGTTTAATTCTCTTGATCCTGGTTGTGTGTGTAGTCCCCAGGATATGATTTATTACTTCTCTTCTAAATATTTCCCTGGTCATAAGAAACAAGCTGCCCTGCGGGAAATATATAATTTTGTGCAACTCGAAGAAGTGAGTCTCCCACAATCTTCGGGGAGGCTTCTCCGATTACTTAATGCTTTGCCTGATCATCCTCTTAAGAAAAATGAAATATTTGATATCTTTTATAATGGACTAACCGATGCTTCCAAGGACTACTTGGATAGTTGTGCTGGTTGTGTTTTCAGGGAAAGAATAGTCGACCAAGCTGAATTACTATTGAATAATATGTTGACTAATGAAAATAATTGGACTCTTCCTGAGCCAATTCCAAAGGCAATTCCTGAGCCAATTGAGCCAACTCCTGAGCCTATTCCTAAACCCACTCCGAAGAAGAGGGGCATTCTATTTCTCAGTCCTGAAGATATGCAAGAGGCAAAGAAATCATTGAAAGAAAAAGGTATTGAAGCTGAAGATGTTAAGAATTTACCTCCTATTGAAGAAATACATGGTCTTAATATACCGCATGTCGAAGAAACACATTGTTTTGATAACACGACACAGGTAGTAAAGGTAAATTCTCCCTATAGATATGATAAAGTTGAAATCCCGTCTACTAAATTTCATAGACCATGCTTAGATGAATTTGATGACTTTATGGCTAGACAAGAAAGTTTTAATGCTTATGTTGGTAGAGAATTAAAGAATAATGCTTTCGAGATAGGACGCTCGAGTGATTATATGGCTAGAGTTAAAGGTGAACTAAAACTCATTAGAAAATATGCTTCTATGGTTACCACTCAAGCGGAGCAAGTACTTAAAGCTCAAAGTGATTTGCTTGATGAATTAAATAATAAACAAGATTTTGCTGTTAGAGTGGCTATTAGTACTGGTAGAATGACTCAGGAACCTTTGTATCCTGAAGGCCACCCTAAGAGAATCGAGCAGGATTCTCAGAGAAATAATTTAGAGGCACCTAGTTCTTCTAAAAAGAAGAAAAAGAAAAACGATAGGACTTTGCATGCTTCTAGTGAACCTGTTGTAGACACACCTAAGAACCCCAATGATATTTCTATTTCTGATGCTGAAACACAATCAGGTGATGAACATGAAACTAGTGATAATGTTAATGATAATGTTCATGTTGATGCTCAACCTAGCAAAAATAATGAAGTAGAGATTGAACCTGTCGTTGATCTTGATAACCCACAATCAAAGAATCAACGTTATGATAAGAGAGATTTTGTTGCTAGGAAGCACGGTAGAGAAAGAGAACCATGGGTTCAGAAACCCATGCCCTTTCCTCCTAAACCATCCAAGACAAAGGATGATGAGGATTTTGAGCGCTTTGCTGAAATGATTAGACCTATCTTCTTACGTATGCGCTTAACTGATATGCTTAAATTAAATCCTTATGCTAAGTATATGAAGGATATCATTACAAATAAAAGAAAGATACCGCAAGATGAAACTTCCACCATGCTTGCTAATTATACTTTTAAGGGTGGAATACCAAAGAAACTTGGAGATCCAGGAGTACCAACTATACCATGCTCCATTAAAATAAATTATGTTAAAACTGCTTTATGTGATCTTGGATCCGGTGTTAGTGTTATGCCTCTCTCTTTATATCGTAGACTTGAATTGAATAAGTTGACACCTACTGAAATATCTTTGCAAATGGCCGAGTAATCAACTGCCATACCTGTCGGTATTTATGAGGATGTGCCTGTTGTGGTTGCAAATGTCACTATCTTAACGGACTTTGTTATTCTTGATATTCCTGAGGACGATAGTATGTCGATTATCCTTGGTAGACCCTTTTTGAATACTGCAGGGGCTGTTATTGATTGCAACAAAGGCAATTTCACTTTTCATGTTAATTGTAATGAGCATACAGTACACTTTCCGAGAAACAATCTCAAGTTCATAGCATCAATTCTATTGGAAAAGTTCCAACTATCATTATTGGAGGTTTCGAATTTCCTCTTCCTACTATCAAGAAAAAGTATGATATTCTTATTGTTGGGGATGTTCATATACCCAGTGAGGTAACCTAGTGTTATTCGAAATTTCTCCGGTTCCGTGTTATTCGGAATGAGTTTGTTAACAAGACTTGATCAACCATGTTAGTGGATTCATTTTGATGATCATGAGATGGATGAAACTAGAAGGCACAACCTTCTGTACCCTCTTTTTACTTTCTGTTATTTAAAATAAATAAAGCAAAAATAGTATTATCTGCCTGTTTTTTGAATTATCCGTGCAATAAAAATATCCCGAAAAAATAAAAGTGCTCCAAATGCCCTGCAAATTTAGTATGATTTTTTATGGAATATTTGAGGATTTTAGGCACTGAAAACACTGCAGGAGGGGCAAGCACCTGGCCACGAGGGTGGAGGGCGCGCCCACACCCCCTGGGCGCGCCCCCCTATCTCGTGGGCCCATGGTGGCCCCCCTCCACTTATTCCTGCACCCACACACTCCATCTTCTTCCCAAAAAAATCCCCATCCAACTCAAGCATGAGTTCTAGCTCATTTTGCTGCGATTTTCGATCTCCTTGCTCAAAGCTCCATTTACAAAACTGCTTTGGGAGATTGTTGCTTGGTATGTGACTCCTCCATTTGTCCAATTAGTTTTTGTTCTAGCGTTTTATTCATTGCAAATTTTTGTTGCATAGGTGACCCTGTTCTTGAGCTTGCATGTCAAATTTATGAGATCCCAAGCAATTCTAATGCATGATATAGGCTCTAGGCACTTGTAGGAGTAGTTGCTATCAATCATGTTTAGTTTTATTCACTTTTAAATTGAAGTTACTAATAATTTCAAAAAATGTTAAGGAGATTTTTGAGGGGCTCTTCTAGCCAAGGCTCCCAGGAAAAACAAGCTAAAGAGAAGGAAAATGCCAAGTATAATCTTCCTCGCGTAACGAACGTACGACCGTGTGAATGGCCATGTGATAATTTCTTGAGAGAAGCCGGGATTTATGAAGACTTTTATTCCTTGATTGAAAATCCAGGCCTCACCGACTTCCTCCACGACCGGATCGATTAGTATATCTTACTCACCAATACTTTCATGCAAAACTTTTATTATTATCCTAAGAATTCACCCCCATCAGTATCATTTCATTTATATGATGAATTCAGGGAAACGTCTTTACGTGATTTTTGTGCGGTATGTAGAATACCACCATTACTGTAGGGGATCCAAAGAAGGGTTCTGATGCGAGAATCTCTAGCATACACTTTCCTGTTTTACGCTACTTTGCCTTATTTGCTAGTAGATGCTTAATTGGTCGTGGAAATAGCGGAAACTTCAGTGTTCCTGATATTATTATTCTATTCCATGCCTTGTTTAATGATAATAGTTTTAGTATGGATGTCGTTATTGCTAAACGGCTGAGCCTGAATCGTACAAAAGGCCCCATCTTTGGAGGTATCTATGCTGCACGTCTTGCTAAACATTTTCAGATACCTATTAGACACCATGAGAAAGAGGAGACAATATTGTCTCCTTACGTTTTAGATTACAGGAGCATGGTAGCTCATGAGTTTATTGTTGATAACGAAGATAGGATGCTTCTGTACAACCTGAGATTTAATAAGAAACACAATGAGACTATTATTCTGTCTGCGCCTCTATTGTTTGATTTGACTGCAGTTAATTATCTCGTCACGCCGGAAGCGGTGTACACTCATCGAGGCCAAGCATTCACTCCAGAGAGAAAGTTTCATCGCGTTTTATGATACGGAGCCGCCGCCAAGCCCTAATCTCTCTCAGGAGGGCTGATCTGGAGTCCGTTCGGGGCTTCGGAGAGGGGGATTCGTCGTCGTCGTCATCATCAACCATCCTTCATCACGAATTTCATGATGTTCACCACCGTGCGTGAGTAATTCCATCGTAGGCTTGCTGGACGGTGATGGGTTGGATGAGATTTACCATGTAATCAAGTTAGTTTTGTTAGGGTTTGATCCCTAGTATCCACTATGTTCTGAGATTGATGTTGTTATGACTTTGCTATGCTTAATGCTTGTCACTAGGGCCCGAGTGCCATGATTTTAGATCTGAACCTATTATGTTTTCATGAATATATGTGTGTTCTTGATCCTATCTTGCAAGTCTATAGTCACCTATTATGTGTTATGATCCGACAACCCCGAAGTGACAATAATCGGGATACTTCTCGGTGATGACCATAGTTTGAGGAGTTCATGTATTCACTATGTGCTAATGCTTTGTTCCGGTTCTCTATTAAAAGGAGGCCTTAATATCCCTTAGTTTCCACTAGGACCCCGCTACCACGGGAGGGTAGGACAAAAGATGTCATGCAAGTTCTTTTCCATAAGCACGTATGACTATATTCGGAATACATGCCTACATTACATTGATGAATTGGAGCTAGTTCTGTGTCACCCTATGTTATAGCTATTACATGAGGAATCGCATCCGACATAATTATCCATCACTGATCCAATGCCTACGAGCTTTTCACATATTATGCTTTGCTTATTTACTTTTCTGTTGCTACTGTTACAACTATTACAAAACTGCTATCTTTACTTTTGCCACTGTTACCATTACTATCATACTACTTTGCTACTAATTACTTTGCTACAGATACTAAGTTATCCAGGTGTGGTTGAATTGACAACTCAACTTCTAATACTTAAGAATATTCTTTGGCTCCCCTTGTGTCAAATCAATAAATTTGGGTTGAATACTCTACCCTCGAAAGCTGTTGCGATCCCCTACACTTGTGGGTTATCAAGTATCAAGTTGTAAGTAATAAAAGTGTGATGATCATCATTATTAGAGCATTGCCCCAGTGAGGAAAGGATGATGGAGACTATGATTCCCCCACAAGTCGGGATGAGACTCCGGACGAAAAAAGGCCAAAAAAAGAGAGAGCCAAAAAACAAAAGATAAAAAAAGAGAGAGAAAAGAGAGAAGGGGCAATGTTACTATCCTTTTTCCACACTTGTGCTTCAAAGTAGCACCATGTTCTTCGTATAGAGAGTCTCTTGAGCTATCACTTTCATATAGTAGTGGGAATTTTCATTATAGAACTTGGCTTGTATATTCCGATGATGGGCTCCTCAAATGCCCGAGGTCTTCATGAGCAAGCAAGTTGGATACACGCCCACTTAGTTTCAGTTTGAGCTTTCATACACTTATAGCTCTAGTGCACTCGTTGCATGGCAATCCCTATTCCTCGCATTGACATTAATTGATGGGCATCTCCATAGCCCGCTGATTAGCCGCGTCGATGTGAGACTTTCTCCTTTTTTGTCTTCTCCACACAACCTCCACCATCATATTCTATTCCACCTATAGTGTTATATCCATGGCTCACGCTCATGTATTGCGTGAAAGTGGAAAAGGCTTGAGAACATTAAAATTATTAAACAATTGCTTGGCTTGTCATCGGGGTTGTGCATGATGAAATACTTTGTGTGGTGAAGATGGAGCATAACCAAACTATATGATTTTGTAGGGATAACTTTCTTTGGCCATGTTATTTTGAAAAGACATGATTGCTTTATTAGTATGCTTGAAGTATTATTGTCTTACTGTCAAATGATAGACACTCTTGTCTTAATATTCATGCCATGATTAGATTACATGATCAAGATTATGCTAGGTATCATTCCACATCAAAAATTATCTTTTTTATCATTTACCTACTCGAGGACGAGCAGGAATTAAGCTTGGGGATGCTGATATGTCTCCGTTGTATCTATAATATTTGATTGTTTCATGCCATTACTCTACAATTTTCATATACTTTTGGTAACTTTTTATACTATTTTTGGGACTAACATATTGATCCAGTGCCCAGTGTCAGTTCCTGTTTGTTGCATGTTTTTTGTTTTGCAGAAAATCCATATCAAACGAAGTCCAAACACGATAAAAACTTACAGAGATTTTTTTTGGAATATATGTGATTTTTGGGAAAAAGAATCAACACGAGATGATGCCCGAGGGGCCATGGAGGCCATGGACCAGAGGGTAAACCCTTCTCCAATCTAGGGGAAAGGTCAAGCAAGAAGAAGAAAGAGGGGTGTGCTCTCTCCCTCTCTCCCGGTGGCGCCGGAACGCCGCTGGGGCCATCATCATGATGACGATCTACACCAACAACTTCGCCGCCGTCATCACCAACTCTCTCCCCCTCTATGTAGCAGTGCAACACCTCTCCTCCCCACTGTAATCTCTACTTGAACATGGTGCTCAACGTTATATATTATTTCCCAATGATGTGTGGATATCCTATGATGTTTGAGTAGATCCATTTTTTCCTATGGGTTGATTGATGATCGCGATTGGTTTGAGTTGCATGTTTTATTATTGTTGTTGTCGTATGGTGCTCTCTGTGTCGCGCAAGCGTGAGGAATCCCTGCTGTAGGATTTGCAATATGTTCACGATTTGCTTATGGTGGGTAGTGTGAGTGGCAGAAGCACAGACCCGAGTAAGTAGGTTGTTTGCGTATGGGAATAAAAAGGACTTGATACTTTAATGCTATGGTTGGGTTTTACCTTAATGATCTTTAGTAGTTACGGATGTTTGTAGAGTTCCAACCATAAGTACATATGATCCAAGATTATGCCTCTCCCTCATATAAAATTGCAATAATGATTACCGGTCTAGTTATCGATTGCCTAGGGACAATTAAATTTCTTGTGGCAAAAAGCTCTCTACTAAAACTAATTTAGTTGTTTCTTTATCTAAACAACCCCCTACTTTTTATTTACATGCTCTTTATTATCTTGCAAACATATTCTATCACACCTACAAAATACTTCTAGTTTCATACTTGTTCTAGGTAAAGCGAACGTTAAGCGTGCGTAGAGTTGTATCGGTGGTCGATAGAACTTGAGGGAATATTCGTTCTACCTTTAGCTCCTCGTTGGGTTCGACACACTTACTTGTCGAGAAAGGCTACAATTGATCCCCTATACTTGTGGGTCATCAATGTTCATCATCATATTGCTTTGCATCATTTCTCTGCAAAACATTGGCGTTAGGGTGACTCATGTGAGTCTTGTATCTGTATGAAGCCTTTGGGCCACGTGAAGCTATAGGTCTGGGGTTTGTCTTCTTCCTTGGTGGTGTCATGACGACATTCACAGGAAGATTCTCAATGTACCGCTTAGGTACCCAGATCTTCTTCATAGGTGGTCCATTCTGCAGATTAGTACCAATGTACCGCAAACACTTCACCATTCTCGATTTTTGAACAGCTTATAGTTTGCATCAAAGGATTCATCAATGATAATAGGTTTAGCAGGTAAAGCCGGATAAGGTAGATGGATCTCTGAAGGTTCCTTTGCAGCAACCCATGTGGTTTTGGGGTAATGCTCAAAGCTTCAAAGACGAGCCATCAACATTCATTTTCCTTTCAAACCCAACACCCTCTTTCCTAGGGTTTGGTTCGAGAATCGCTTTTGAGAACATCGCAAAGAGTCTGATGTCCCTTCAAACTTTTGTACATCCTTGTTTCAAGCAATGTCTTCAACATAGCATTTTCATCAGCAACAGCAGTGGTATCCTCCGCAGAGGGGTTAGTAACCACATCAGTAGGTGAAGACAATGAAACAGTAGCGGTAGTGGAACATTCAGCAACAGATGTAGCGTTATCACGCTCAATGCATTTTAGACATGATGGTTCAAATCCATCCTGAGCGGAACTGATTTGTTGAGCGTGAAGTGAATCTCGCTCCTTCTGAAGATTTTCATAATCCACTCTTATCTTTTCAAGGTCTAGCTTTCTTTGAAGACATTCGAAAAAAGCTTCTCATGATCAGATAAGAGAGCATTATGTTGATCTTGAAGGGCGTCAAACTTAGCATGAAGTCTCTGAAGACTGTCAGCCAAAGCTTGATCGATCCATTTCTTCACCCAACATATCATCGCTCTTACTAAGCATGTCTTGAACCTTTTCCAAGATTCTTTGTTGTTTAGTGGCAAGGGAAGCAAGCTTGTCATAGCTAGGGCCAAATTCATCACCTGATTCATCATCGCTAGATTCAGAGAGATAGCATTCAGTTACCTTATCAACCCTTGCCATGTGGCATGATGAGGATGATGATGATTCAGGTGCAAAGGTCATCTCCTTGAGAGACTCCTTGTAGTCCTCAAACCACGGATCATGACGAGTACGATGACCTTCATATACCTCATAAAGCCGGTCCCAGATTAGCTTTGCGTGATTGAGGTGCATAACATTCCTGAACTGATTTCGGGACAGATGACAGCAGATGACGTCCTTTGCTGTAAGGTTCAATAGAGTATACTTGCGAATGTCATCAGCCTCTGCCATCTTGCATAGATCAGTGAGTCCAATCTCAGTGACGGTCCACAGTTTGCTATCCATGGACATGAGTAGCTTCTTCATCATGGCCTTCCATCGGGGATACTCATGACCGTCAAAGGTGGGACACGATATGTTCCTCAATCCTGCAGTCGACATAGCTGAAACTCCAGGTGGTTAAACCGAATCACACAGAACAAGGGAGTGCCTTGCTCTGATACCAATTGAAAGTGCTAGTATCGACTAGAGGGGGGGTGAATAGGCAATTTTTGTGAACGTCTTCAAAACTTGGAAGTTTCGAAGACAAACAACAGAAATAACCTAATTGATATGCAGCGGAAGATAAACTACCCTAAACGAGCCATAGTCAAGTATGTAATGATGTGAAAGTACAGGACTAATAGCAGTTTGGTAGAAAGGATCAAGATGGAAGATAGTATGAAGCCAATCAACAATAGTAGTCAAGCAATGAAGTCAAACAGATAAACAGATAGGCAATGACTTCACGAAGACAAACTAAAGTAAAGTTGGGAAGGGATAGAACCAGTTGCTTGTTGAAGACACAGGATTTGTTGGACCAGTTCCAGTTGCTGTGACAAGCTACGCGTGCGGTTAGGGAGGCTGAGATTTAACTCAGAAGACCGTGTCTTCACCTTATTCCCCTTGAGCTAAGGACACCCAGTCCTCGCCCAATCACTCTAGTAAGTCTTCAAGGGAGACTTCCAAACCTTCACAGACTTCGTTCACCGGCAATCCACAATGACTCTTGGATGCTCGAGCGCGACGCCAGAACAATTTGGAGGATTCACAGTCCTCAAGTGTAATAAGTCTTCAGTCACCTGCATGTAAAGACTTGATGATGCCTAACACTCTTTGGCTCAGGTGTTTGGGCTTTGTCCTCGCAAGGATCTTTCTCTCTCAAATGCTTCGAGGTGGGTTGCTCTCAAACGACAAAAGCCGTGCACAAACTCTCGAGCAGCCACCAATTTATGGTGTAGGGGTGGGCTATTTATAGCCACTAGGCAACCCGACCTGATTTGTCCAAAATGACCTGGTCACTAAGGAACCGACACGTGTTCCAACGGTCGATTTCAAACACACGCTGCAACTTTACTTGGGCTACAAGCAAAGCTGACTCATCCACTCTGGATATGATTTGCTCTCATTGTCTTCGCTCGAATACATAGGATTTGGGTTGAACATCACTTGATCACTCGACTTAGTTCACTTGGACCCCACTTAACGAAGACGGTGGTTCCTATGACTCAACAAAGAAGAAAAGGAAACAACGAAACCACATAGTCTTCGCGCTCCAAAGTCTTCGCGCAATGTCTTCTCATGTCATAGTCTTCAATATGAATATCTTCTCTTACCACCATTATCTTCAATGTCTTCATACATTTTTAGGGGTCATCTCCGGTAGGTAAACCGAATCAGTGAGGGACACTACCTGCGTTATCCTGCAATTCTCACAAACGCATTAGTCCTCAACCAACTTTGTCGTTAATACTCCAAAACCAACTAGGGGTGGCACTAGATGCACTTACAATCTCCCCTTTTGGTGATTGATGACAAACTGGTTGAAGTTTTCAACGGGATAAATTATGTGAAATTGTAGGGATAGGAATTGTCTTCATAAGTTGCAAGGGCCCCACGAAGATGTGCATATAAGTAATTTGCTTTTGGAGTGCAAATGCACATGGCAGGTTGTACTTGTGGAGATCCACTTCAACTTATGAAGATAATTCATCATGCATGAAATGATATAAAAAGTAGAATATCATGCATAATGAAAAATGGACGTCTGCAGAATGATCTAAGTGCAGAAGTTATCATCGCACATGCGTAATTTATCATCGCATCATAGTAAAGCAAATGAGTAGCAGAAGTAGCAGACGACCATCAAGTTTAGGTGTTACAACTCAAAGAACCAAATGTTTCAAAATGCAAGAGTTGTAAGCACGCAGCAAAATATAATGCAACCACCCATATGAACCCGCTTGAAGACTATCAACTCATACGCTTCTCCCCCTTTTGTCAGTAATGACCAAAAAGGTTTGAAGACATAGAGCATCTACTCGTCAGGAGTAGGTGAAGCAGCGAGGTTGTAAATCGTTGATTGGCGGTGCGAGCGAACTTAGTGCGATGTCGTCGATGCGCGCAGAGTAGGAGGTGGTGAAGTAGCGTCATCTTCATCATCGATCACTCTGGCGTTAACTGTTGCCGCGGAAGAAGAATATTCAGAGTCTTCAAGAGATGGAGTGCGACGTAAGACAGCAGTCCGTGGAGGAGTGGAGTCAAACTGGAATCTTTCATTGAAGCCATCATCTTGAAGATCCGCTTTAGCACTGAGCAGGGTCAAACTCTTCCATGATCGCCGACAAGTTTCATGAGCAACAAAGGCATTCTTTGTGGCAAGGTTGCGGATGCGATTGACATCCACCAAGAGGCTTTGCATCTGTCGCTTGAGCCAGAAATGATGCTTATCTTGTTTCTGATGAAGGGCCACAAGAAGTTCTCGGTCATTGAGAACGCGAGAACGCTTCCGAGGCCTTTGCACAATGGTGCTTTCAGTGGCTTCGATGGGTGCTCTGTGGAGGCGCGAGTGTTACCAGCCGGTGGATAGATTCTTGTATTGCTTGAACACCTTCAATAGGCTGAGTGAAGCTTTGGTGCTCAATATTCTTAAGACAAAGCGGCGTCTTGGCAGGGTCAGAGTATATAGCATCAACTGACATATCAACCTCTGGCAGAAATATTATGTGATTGCGAGCAGAGGGCTGATAATTGATAGATGAGTGTCGCTTGATGAGGCGCATGACCCATGGAGCATAAAACTTCAGACCAAAAAGGTCAGAGCCGGAAGCAGCAAGTTGCCTGATGAAGAATTCCTGAGTGTTGAAGCTGATGCCATTGAGAATATATAAGACCAAAGTCTTCATGGCTCCTTCAAGCTTGGCTGCTGATGAGTGTCCTTTGACGGACCATAGAGTTCGCCTGATGATGTGATAGATGGTTCGAGGCAGATACTCAAGGTCTTCAACAAAGAAAGCTGTGGGATAATCAGCGTCAGATGGCAGGGCTTCATCATACTCAGCATCTGGCTCATGTTGGGTTCTGGCTTATGAAAGATGCTCTCCACAGCATTGTGGTGTAGCTGACACTTAGGCTCATATAGTTCTCCAGGAGTGGCTAGCCTAGTAAGCTCGATGATATCCATAGCTTTGGCTTCATGATGAACATTTCCAGTCATCCACTCTAGAACCCATGTCTTGATGTCCCTGTAGTAGCCGCGAATGTGCAGAGTGGCATAGAATTGAAGCAATAGCTCTTCATTCCAATGTTCTTTATGCTGTCACAAAGTGGAGCGGACAAAGCATCACGAAGCAATCAAGTGCTTCTTCTAAGCACGGCAGTCAAACAATAGCTTCAGTGTCAAGGCGCATGTGAGGAAAATCGCCCTTGATCATATAATACGCAGGAGTAATAGCTTCTCTGCTGATAGCTCTAGAACCGATCTGATGATATCCTTTGCTTGGAGTAGGGGTTCTTGGCGCTGTCAAAGAAGGTATTGTGGCTTTTGAAGCCATTAGCATTGAAGGACCCTGGTGAGTTGGCAGTACCTGGAAACCTTGGCAACTTGGGCTTTGGCTTCTGGACCTGAGGCCTATGCTCAACATGATAGTCAAATTGGGGTCCTGAGACAGAAGGCGGAGGCACCAGAATGGGCCATCGGACAGTGGTAAGCTGACCGTGATTGTATGCTTGCTCAATGGTGTGAGGCCTTGGTGGCGGAACAGGAGCAAGGGCAGCATCAGAGGAGTCAGGCTGCACAACGGGTGCTTCAGGAGCAGTTGTCATATTGGCTTCAGGTGCAGCATCCTCATTGGCTTCAAAGAACCTCATTGGTTTGGTCAAACAACCTCGTTGGTTTCTGTTACGTGCCCACACTTGCTTCAGGCACACTAGTTGGTGCAGGCTCCACATTAGCGTCAGCCATGACTACGTCATTGGCTTCATTGGCGTTGGCGGTGCCAGCCTCAACATTGTCAACCTCCTCTTGACGAATAGGAGGGTCGGGCACAGGCACATTCACATCTGGAACTGCTTCTTCTTCAATCACTGGGGGAGTAGGTACACGTACTTCTTCATTTTCCTCGACTGATGCAGCCGGAATGTCTTCAGCAGCATGTGCTTCAGACTCAGAGACATTCACTGTTGGAGCAGGCCTAGAAAATACTTGACGTGCAACAGGTGAACGATGCACTTCTCCTTCTGGAACGCTCGACAGAGGGACTTGAGGCCTTTGTCCTCTGCGAAGTTTACGGAAGTCTTGCTTCGCCTTAGGAGATGGAGTTGGCTTGGCACGAAAGTCTTCATCCTCTTCTTGCCTTTGGGGTGTAGCTTGTTGTTCTTTGTTAGAGAATCTTGGGGAGTCTTGTTGTTGTTGTGGGTGATCAGCCCACGATGCATCTGAGCAATTGGCGTCAAAGGGCGACCAATCTTGATGAGTTCGCTGTTCATCTGAGCAGCGATGATACCACTTCATGTTCGATCGAGGAAGAACTTCATCATCAGCTACATTGTCATCATGACCAATGTCTTCAAAGACGGTGGGTTCAGCTCTTTGGAATACCTTCACTTCATGAGTCTCTGTGGGAGCGGGCTCATGGACTACCATTCTTTGTTCTTGATGTCTCGACATTGCAGGCGAACCACGGAAATGGGTTCAACGACTAAGGGCTCTGTGGAAGCAGCCCTAGTCTTCTTGGTCTTGCGCTTCTTCTTGGAGGGAGCGACATCAGAGGCTTCAGTATTCTTCCTCTTTCTGGCTTCAGCCTCGGCAGCCCTCGTCTTCTTCTGTTCTGAAGTGGTTGGGGTGACCTTTGTCTTCGAGCCAGTCATGCTGCTTGGGAAGATAATGCGAGGGGCTTCTTGGCTTGAAGGTTCACGCTGATCAGCAGGGCGCTTGTTCTTCTTCTTTGCAGCCATCCTGGGGTCAATGCCAGGACGGCCAAGGGACTTGCGCTTCTCAGTCTCATTGTAGGCAAAAACACATTTGTCAGCCAAAATCTTCATGCCCTCTCGTGAACCCTGAGCTTCTTGGCGTTTCTTGAGAAAAGCTTCTTTAAGCTCATTCAGCATGACCTTGAAGTTTCTGATGTCTTGAACACTTAGCTTGGCCACATGCTTCTTGAATTGAGCCTTCTCATAATCAATCTTGTTCTTGAGCTCAACGATGCGCTGAGCGAGAGCGAGCTCAGAAGCAATGGCTCCATTGAAGGAGACACTGAGGCCTATGGGGAGCTGTAAATCTTCGAAGCTGACGTTGGGGGTGTCAAACCACTCATCAATGAAATTGTGAATGATGGCCACATCGAAGAGAGGCAAGTTGTTGAAGATTTCTGCTTCTTCCTTGCTCTTTATCAGCTGCTCAAGAGCATCATCAGCAAGATCTTCATCACTGGACAGATCAATGGGTTCTTCACGCAGAATGGCAGCAGGAGTCAAGGCTCTTTGATCAGATGGTCTGACAAGTTGTTTCTTCTTCTTTGTTCTCTTGGAGACACGGGATTGATCTTCAGACTGCACACTGGCTTCAGGAGGTGCAGTGGCCAGTGGCTTCACACGTGAAGTCTTTAGAGGTGCAGCTGAGGTTGAAGCCTTTGACTTCTTTTGCTTCTGCGGCTTTGGAGGAGGAGCAGGGGCTTCATCGGAGTCAGCACCATTGTCAGAATGATCTACTCTGGCGCCTTGGACCATGATGTAGGTGATGAGGCCGTCAAGGTTGGCGTAGGGGCCAATGACATTTGGATTAGCGTCACGGGAGCCGTCAGCACGTGGAGAAGAGGGACCTGGGTTGAAGTCCAAACCCAAAGACTTCTTGTTCTTCTTGGCCGAAGCCACAGCAAACTGGTAGTTGCGCTTGAAGAGGGAGTCGTCACGACACCATAGTAGTGAGGTGGGATCTGCGTTCGCTGGCTGTGGCCCACGGACCATGCAAGGATAGAAGCCTTGGTCAATAGCTTCAGCTAGGCTCTTTGGTTGAAGGCCTCGATAGAGGATATCACCCCAAGGTCTCTTGATGGCATTCTTCTCTGCATATTCCTTCGTTACAAATTTGTACTTGAACCAATCCTCTGCCCAATAGCGTCGAATCCATTGGATTCGCGTCTTCCTCTGATGATAATTCTCTTCAGGATCTGTCTTGTATAGTTCTGCTAAATCATCAGGCAGATCTTTAGATGTTCCTTCTCTGCGATGTCCGCCACCCTTCCTTGCTGATTTTTCTCGTAGCCATGAACTTCAAGTGAAAGGCTTCAATCGTTCAAAGGCTTGAGATTTACGCTTCTGGTCAAGCGAGAACCGCTTCAGGAGAATTTATATGATCTTGTAAGTATTTTGCAAGCGAATGCGGACTATGAGAACCAAGGATTCTCCCGTACATGTACTGTGATGACATTAGAGATGCGAGGAAGGGAAGAGGTCATATGCATTCTCGTAAGATTTTGAAGATAAATCGGTTTGAAGACATTGACCTCATGATGCGAAGACATTCACTTATATAGGTGAGTTGGTTCCAGATTTGTACCAATCCGTGAATAAGTACAAGTGAGGAATCAAACTAGACAAGAAATCTAAGTGAATTGACTAAGCAGTATGAGATGCAGACGGAATAGATCTAGCTTGAATAGACAGAAACTACTTTCGGTAAACAGGATGAATCTTGAAGATCAAAAAGGTGGTAAAAATAGAGTTATAATTACCTTACGAAGAACTGCTAGATGGAAGAATAGGAGACCGAGCAGTTCAGCCCACCGTGCCCTAACTTGGCGACGGAGGACACCTACGGCGACGGTGGAGAGGATGATGTCCGCGGCCGGCGTGAGGACGGCGTCGGAGAAGTCGCGGCAGCTAAGCGCTTCATCGCCGGCGTCGTCGCGAGCTAGCGGTGGCGCTAGGGTTTTGACGGAGGTGGAGAGGTGGAAGAAGGATTTCTTTACCGCAGGGGACAAGTATTTATAAGTAGGTGAGAGACATAGCGCAATTACGCTGGTGCCCCTCGCGGTTCACCTCTGAGGGGCACGTGGCACGCATGCAACATACTCAGGGTTGTCCCACGTTCCCACGCCCGCCAGGCATGTCGGAGAGTTGTTCCGGCTTCTTCGGATTTCAACAATAAAGATAAGTCATTTAAAACAGATTTAATGTTTGTCTCTTTGCCTTCTTCTGACTAGGACGCAGAGAAGACATTCGACAGTTTCAATAGAATGCATATGATTTGGACGGACAGATTTTGAGATAGGAAGCATAGAGAGGTTATGGTCCAATCACATTCACTTAGTTCAAAAGATCCAATCTTGAAGACATAGCTATAAGTGAATGTTGTAGAGGACAGAACACTAGTGTGTGTGTATATATATATATATATATATATATATATATATATATATATATATATATATATATATAGGGATTGACTATTCGTCACCACGGGTGAGGAATAGTTATTCTTCACCCTCTATTTTACTATCAATGGACCGTAATTTTACGTTCCGTAAATTTTGCCTTATTTCTGAAGTAAAAGAGACCGTAAGAAAATATATAATCGTCGGAAAAAATATTTTATGTTATGTAAAATTACAAATTTAAAAACATAGTGTAAAATACACATAAACTGTAAATTTTCTTGTCTTATGACCTATATTTTTATTTTCTTATGTCAAATTTTACGTCGTGAATCGATAGGAATGTAACTATTTGAATTCCAAACGTAATTTAATTATGAAATGATTGTAAGATTACCTCGGTGAAGAATAACTTATTCTCGCACTGGTGATGAATAGTAACACTATATATATATATATATATATATATATATATATATATATATATATATATATATCGAAAGCAATCAAATCATCATAGTGCAGAAAGTCATGAAGACAAATTGAAACTGAAGACAAACCAAATGCGAAGTCATTGCAATATAACGCCTCGAGTGAAACACTTCAAACAAGAAAAGTTGGTGGTGGTGTTACCCACCATATAGGAAGTATTAGACCCAGACACGACGCACAATTATCATGGCGCTCCGAAGTCAAATTCCATGTTAATATGTTCACACTCAGAGCGTAAATCTTCATTAATTGAAGATATACATTACTTTGTGTGTTGCACATCTAAGTCATCAACATGCATAAGTGTTAGGATGTGTGCCTGATCACAGGACATTAGAGGATTCCAAGATATTTAGCTCACACCGTAACTTGCAAAACCTTTTCTCATCCAAGGGCTTTGTGAAGATATCGCGATTGCTCTTCGGTGTTGGCGTGAATGATATCGATATCTTTCTTCATAACATGATCTCGAGAAAGTGATGACGAATTTCAATGTGCTTTGTCTTGAGTGTTGGACTGGATTGTTGGCTATTTTGATGGCACTCTCGTTGTCGAGAAGAGAGGTACTTGTTTCGAGTTGATGCCATAATCCTTGAGAGTTTGCTTCATCCATAGAAGTTGAGCATAACAGATCCAAAGAACAATGTATTCAGATTCAAGAGTTGAGAGTGATACAGTTCGCTTCTTCAAGACCAACAGACAAGTGATCGACCAAGAAAATGACATGTGCCGATGTAGACTTGCGATCCACCTTGTCACCATCATAATCAGATCCGAGAATCCAACCAAATCGAATCTTGAGCCCTTGGGATACCATAATCCGAGTGTTGGGGTGTAAGCCAAATATCGAAGAATTAAGCTTCACAGCTAAGTGATGCGATTGCTTTGGTGCCGCTTGGAATCGAGCACACATGCAAACACTAAGCATAATATCTGGCCTAGATGCACATAAATAAAGCAAAGAACCAATCATGGAGCGGTATACCTTTTGATCGAACTCTTTACCATTGTCGCGGGACCAAGATGGTGTTTGGTCGGCATTGGCGTCATGTAGCCTTTGCGATCTTCCATTCCAAACTTCTTGAGACAGTCTTTGAGGTATTTCTCTTGAGATATAAAGATGCCATTCCTTTGTCGATTGAATTTGAAGACCAAGGAAGAACTTCACTCACCCATCATGGACATTTGATATTGCTCTTGCATCATGTACCCAAACTCATCACTATACTTCGGTTGGTGCATCCAAGATTATGTCATCCACATATATTTGGCACACAAACAGTTCACCATCATATGTCTTCGTGAAGAGAGTGGGATCGAGGATCCGGTTTGAAGCCTTTGCTCTTGAAGTCTTTGATTGTATCATACCGAGCACGAGGGGCTTGTTTGAGGCCATCTGATTGCTTTGTTTAGCTTGTACACCATATCGGGATGTTTTGGATCTTCAAAGCCGGTGGTTGTGCGACATATACTTCTTCTTCAATCTTGCCATTGAGAAATGCACTCTTTACATCCATTTGATATAGCAAGATATTGTGATGATTAGCGTAGGCTAGCAGTATGCAAATAGCTTCAAGCCTAGCAACAGGAGCAAATGTTTCATCGAAGTCAATTCCTTCAACTTGAGTGTATCCTTGAGCCACAAGACGTGCTTTGTTTCTGACAACTTGACAATGCTCATCTTGCTTGTTTCGATATATCCACTTTGTTCCAATAATGTTATGCTTGCGAGGATCAGGTCGCTTGACAAGTTCCCATACATTATTCAGTTTGAACTGTTGAAGTTCTTCTTGCATGGCTTGAATCCATTCAGGTTCCATAAAAGCTTCAGCAACTTTCTTGGGTTCTGATATAGATACAAATGAAAAGTGCCCACAGAAGTTTGCTAGCTGTGTTGCTCTTGATCGAGTGAGCAGACCAGGTGCATTGATGCTGTCAATTATCTTCTCTATTTGATCTTCATTTGCAACACGAGGATGAACAGGACGAAGATTTTGCTCTAGTTGATCATTGTCATCATTGGGAGGATTGTCTTCGGTCTGAGCATTGTCTTCAGGTTGATTTGGTGCAGAGATGATAAGTTCCTCTTCAGGTTGTGCTTCAGAGGGCATGATTTCACCAGTTCCCATCAGCTTGATAGACTCGTTTGAAGGAGCTTCATCAAGTGTGCTTGGCAGAATCTCTCTTTGTGAACCATTGGTTTCATCAAATTTCACATCCACAGTTTCAACGATCTTGTAGAGATAAAGGTTGAAGACTCTATAGGAGTGTGAATCCTTTCCATAGCCAAGCATGAAGCCTTTGTGAGCCTTAGGTGCAAATTTTAACTTGTGATGGGGATCCTTTATCCAGCATCTTGCTCCAAATACTCAAGTGGCGGCGTTCGGCTTCTTGCGAGAAGTAGCTCATATGATGTTTTGTTGAAGCTTATGAATGTACACACGATTGATGATGTGACATGTTGTATCAATAGCTTCAGCCGTAACTTTCTTGGTGTCTTGTACTCATCTAGCATTGTTCGAGCCATCTCAATGAGGGTTCATTTTTGCGCTCAACAATGCCATTTTTCCGAGGTGTGTACGGGAGCAGAGAACTCATGAGTGATTCCCATTGTATCCAGATCTGAGATCAAGTCCAGTGTTCTTGAATTGATGCCATTGTCACTTCGATGTGCTTGATCTTCACACCATAATTGTTCATTGCTCGACGGTAAAGCGCTCAAGACATCTTGCACTTCGTCTTGTAAAGAATTATATGAACCCATGTGTATCTTGAGTAGTCATCAACAATGACGAAGCCATAGAGACAGGCAGTTGTTGTGAGGGTGGAATAGTGCGTAGGTACAAATAAGTCCATGTGTAACAGCTCGAAGGGTTGAGATGTTGTCATGATTGTCTTCGAGGGTGCTTTGCCCTTGCCATCTTTCCGACTTCACGGGCACCCACAGATGATCCTTCTTGAACTTGACATCTTGATGCCTATGACATGCTTCTTCTTGACGAGTGAGTGTAAGTTCCTCATGCCAAGATGTCCTAGCCTTCGATGCGAGCCAACGATTCAAGCTTTTGTGAGAAGACATACGGCAAACTGTGGACCTGCTGAGAAATCTACCATGTATAGATCATCTTTTCGATGCCCTTCAAAGACTAGAGATTTGTCAGATTCCATTAGTACAAGGCAACGATATTTGCCAAATATCACAATCATGTTCAAGTCACAAAGCATTGAGACAGACATTAAGTTGAAACCAAGGGATTCAACAAGCATCACTTTATCCATGTGTTGATCCTTTGAGATTGCAACTCTACCTAGACCCAATACTTTGCTTTTACCAGTGTCAGCAAATGTGATGTGACTCTTGTCAGATGGACGTAAGGTTGAGTCCATGAGAAGACTTTGATCACCAGTCATATGATTTGTGCATCCACTGTCCATAATCCACTCTGAAGCTTTTGGTGATGTACCCTATAGTGCAGTTAGGAGGATAGGCTTCACAAGAGTGTTGTGAAGCATAAGCATTTGACACATATAAGGACAGTCACATCTTATATCAAGGTTAGGACATAGTATGATTGATAAGAGATTCAGATGAAGTATATTGAATGACATTTTATCGTGCGTCCTAAATCAGTTTTAGGTCCCCAGCAATAGTATCGGACGCCATTGATTCTTTGGTGGAGACCGTTCTCAGAAGAGAGTTAGTTCTTCTTTGCCACCCACATCTTGATGGGGGCTTAGAAGCAATGAGTCTAAGTGCAGACATCGAGAATTTCGGCTTTGAAGCCCTAGCAAATAGCCTTGCGGTGATGAATGATACTCATATGAATAAGCGAAAAGTTTTTAGTCCTATGAACATATCGGTTCAAGATACACGCTCATATTCATAAGTCGAGCATGATTTCCCGCAAAACATTGGCGTTAGGGTGACTCATGTGAGTCTCAGATCTGTATGAAGCCTTTGGGCCACATGAAGCTATAGGTGCAGGGTTTGTCTTCTTCCTTGGTGGTGTCATGGCGACATTCACGGGAAGATTCTCAATGTACCGCTTAGGTACCCGGATCTTCTTCATAGGTGGTACATTCGTGCGATTAGTACCAATGTACCGCAAACACTTCACCATTCGATTTTTGAATAGCTTATAGTTTGCATCAAAGGATTCATCAATGATAATAGGTTTAGCATGTAAAAGCGGATAAGGTAGATGGATCTCATGAAGGTTCCTTTGCAAACAACCCATGTGGTTTTGGGGTACCTCGGGCTTCAAAGACGAGCCATCAACATTCATTTTCCTTTCAACCCAACACCCTCTTTCCTAGGGTTTCGGTTCGAATCGCTTTTGAGAACATCGCAAAGAGTCGATGTCCTTCAAACTTTTGTACATCCTGTTTCAAGCAATGTCTTCAACATAGCATTTTCATCAAGCAACAACAAGTGGTATCCTCCGCAGAGGGGTTAGTAACCACATCAGTAGGTGAAGACAATGAAACGAGAGCGATGAGTGGAACATTCAAGAATGTATGTAGCGTTATCACTCTCAATGCATTTTAGACATGGTGGTTCAAATCCATCTGAGCGGAACTGATTTGTTGAGCGTGAAGTGAATCTCGCTCCTTCTGAAGATTTTCATAATCCACTCTTATCTTTTCAAGGTCTAGCTTTCTTTGAAGACATTTGGAAGAAAGCTTCTCATGATCAGATAAGAGAGCATTATGTTGATCTTGAAGGCGTCAAACTTAGCATGAAGTCTCAAGACCGTCACCAAAGCTTTTGACCGATCCATTTCTTCACCCAACATATCATCGCTCTTACTAAGCATGTCTTGAAACTTTTCCAAGATTCTTTGTTGTTTAGTGGCAAGGGAAGCAAGCTTCTCATAGCTAGGGCCAAATTCATCACCTGATTCATCATCGCTAGATTCAGAGAGATAGCATTCAGTTACCTTATCACCCCTTGCCATGTGGCATGATGAGGATAATGATGATTCAGGTGGATCATGACGAGTGCGATGACCTTCATATACCTCAGAAAGCCAGTCCCAGATTAGCTTCGCGTGATTGAGGTGCATAACATTCCTGAACTGATTTCGGGACAGGTGACAGCAGATGACGTCCTTTGTTGTAAGGTTCAATAGAGTATACTTGCGAATGTCATTAGCCTCTGCCATCTTGCATAGATCAGTGAGTCCAATCTCAGTGACGGTCCACAGTTTGCTATCCATGGACATGAGTAGCTTCTTCATCATGGCCTTCCATCGGGGATACTCATGACCGTCAAAGGTGGGACACGATATGTTCCTCAATCCTGCAGTCGACATAGCTGAAACTCCAGGTGGTTAAACCGAATCACACAGAACAAGGGAGTGCCTTGCTCTGATACCAATTGAAAGTGCTAGTATCGACTAGAGGGGGGGTGAATAGGCAATTTTTGTGAACGTCTTCAAAACTTGGAAGTTTCAAAGACAAACAACAGAAATAACCTAATTGATATGCAGCGGAAGATAAACTACCCTAAACGAGCCATAGTCAAGTATGTAATGATGTGAAAGTACAGGACTAATAGCAGTTCGGTAGAAAGGATCAAGATGGAAGATAGTATGAAGCCAATCAACAATAGTAGTCAAGCAATGAAGTCAAACAGATAAACAGATAGGCAATGACTTCACGAAGACAAACTAAAGTAAAGTTGGGAAGGGATAGAACCAGTTGCTTGTTGAATACACAGATTTGTTGGACCGGTTCGATTCTTTGTGACAACTGTGACGTCCGTTAGGGAGGCTGGATTTAACTCAAGACCGTGTCTTCACCTTATTCCCCTTGAGCTAAGGACACCGGTCCTCGCCCAATCACTTTGGTAAGTCTTCAAGGAGACTTCCAAACCTTCACAGACTTCGCTCACCGCAATCCACAATGACTCTTGGATGCTCGAACGCGACGCAGAATCGGTGGAGGATTCACAGTCCTCAAGTGTAATAAGTCTTCAGTCACATGCATGTAAAGACTTGATGATGCCTAACACTCTTTGGCTCTGGGTGTTTGGGCTTTGTCCTCGCAAGGATCTTTTCTCTCAAATGCTTCGAGGTGGGTTGCTCTCAAATGACAAAAGCCGTGCACAAACTCTGAGCAGCCACCAATTTATGGTGTAGGGGGTGGGCTATTTATAGCCACTAGGCAACCCAACCTGATTTGTCCAAAATGACCCTGGTCACTAAGGAACCGACACGTGTTCCAACGGTCGATTTCAAACACACGCTGCAACTTTACTTGGGCTACAAGCAAAGTCGACTCATCCACTCTGGATAAGATTTGCTCTCATTGTCTTCGCTCAAGACATAGGATTTGGGTTGAGCATCACTTCAGTCACTCTGACTTAGTTCACTTGGACCCCACTTAATAGTACGGTGGTTCCAATGACTCAACAAAGAAGAAAAGGAAACAACGAAACCACATAGTCTTCGCCCTCCAAAGTCTTCACGCAATGTCTTCTCATGTCATAGTCTTCAATATGAATATCTTCTCTTACCACCATTGTCTTCAATTTCTTCATACATTTTTAGGGGTCATCTCCGGTAGGTAAACCGAATCAGTGAGGGACACTACCTGCGTTATCCTGCAATTCTCACAAACGCATTAGTCCCTCAACCAACTTTGTCGTCAATACTTCAAAACCAACTAGGGGTGGCACTAGATGCACTTACAGCATACAACAAATGTTGATCACTTGTTAAAGAATGTTTTTGAGATGTACGGAAATGTAGTGAAAACGGAAAGAAACAAAAAAACAAAAAAGGAAAAAAACTGAAGAAACAGAAAAAAAACCGAAGAAAGAAAGAAATGAAAAAATGGAGAAAACAGGAGAAGAAATTAAAAAATCAACAAAAAACCAAAAAAGAGAGGAGAAAACAGAATAATCCCGGTGTTTTCCTTCGAGTAGTTCGCCTGTTCCTTTCCAACATGAACACGACTGTGGTGTAGTGGCTAGAAGCACTAGTGCCAACAGTAGGAACCCGGGTTTGATCCCTGGTCGGCGCTTTTTCGCCCCCGTTTCTTCCTTTTTATTATTACATATGCGCTAAATGGGCTGGCCCATTTTTTTAAACCAGGCATATAACCCCTTTCCATTACTGTGACGTAACGAAAATACAACCATGTCCAGAAAAATAAGGCTGGCCCATTACTGCACATGATTCAGCGAGAGCAAGCTATTCGACTGACTTAAAGCAAGAAATAGCTCTCACGACTATTTAGGAGTTTTTATGACTTTTCGGTCAAAAGTGAAAAAGCTGCAAAAGCATAAGCAAACGCCCAAACAAAAAAGGGCAAAACTATCTTTTGGGTTACAAAATAAAGCCCAAGCCCATCGCAGGAGATAAACCTGACCTGGCCCGGCCCAAGGCTGCCTTTTTTGCAGGGTAATGAAGAGCTTTATTCATATGAAAAGGCGTCGGCACTATCAGCCAAGAGGCTGGTTACCAACAAACCCGGGGGAGAGTCCATCCAGCACTCCGACACCTCCAGCGTGCACGCATGTTTTGCACAAAGGTGGGCCGTAACGTTGGCATGTCTCTTTACATGTAGAATATCAAAAGAAATAAAACTAGCAGCTAGCTCCTCAATATCTAAGAGTAACGGCGCTATCAAAGAGCGCGAAGTACGACGCGAGTTCCAGAGATCCACAACATCTAAATTTTTTGTTTCAATCTGCACCCGCGTAAAGCCACAGAGTAAAGCCGCCACCACGCCTTCACGTACAGCAGTAGCTTCTGCCACAAGTGGATAAGTAATGTCTGGGCTTGGTTTGCACCAAGCTGAAATGAACGATGAAGCTAACCGAGCCACACCACCAATCCCTGCTCTGTGCTCCAACAAAGAGATTCCAGCATCAATGTTAATCTTGATTACCTCACCGTCAGGTGCTCGCCACCCATGACCCGGTAGTATGCTAGCATACTTGGTTGAAAGCTCTAACACCGCCAGAGCATCTCTAATCATTTGCAATGACTGCTTTGGATCCATACTTGCCTTGTCATGAGTAATATTGTTCCGAGATGTCCAAATAGCCCACATCACCGAAATGATCTTAGCTTGGTCTGAATCATCGAAACGAGGGTCACAGAGAATATCCCTGGACCATGTCAGTCCATGCAACTCCGGAAGCTTAATGCATAGCCACTCGCGGGCTTCTGTCTAGAACCGTTTTGCATGTGTCCATTGTATCAATGCATGATACATATCTTCGTCCGCCGACAGGCATATTTTACACCTGGCTATAGTCGCAATGTGTCTGTACTTAAGAGTGCTTTCGGTAGGAAGGATCCCCCGAAGCACACGCCACCAGAACACACGAACTTTGGGCACCACGTTCAACTTCCAAAGCTTCGTCCACGTCTGCTTGTTCGTCACTGAAGATTCTGTAACTGCCCCTTCTTCTAGAGCAATATGCTCGTTGCGAATCATAAGAGTTCAGTATGCCGATTTTACAGTGTAGATGCCTGGTTTCTCAGCCGACCATGCCCAGCTGTCATCTCCTCCCATCCGCCGCAAAGGAATATTTAGTATAGCTTCTACCTCCGGGGCGATAAAGTTGCTTCGCACTGTGTTAATTTTCCACGTCCCAGACTCAGCATCGATCAATTCTGAAACTGTGTTCATTGCTGCCGTACCAACATGGGTCGACGGCTTCATTGCGATCAGCCCCGGTATCCACGGGTCTCTCCACCAAATTGAGACCGTCGTACCATCTCCAATTCTCTTGATCATACCAGCCTTCAATGCTTCCCTGCCTGCCAAAATAGCTCGCCAGGTAGCCGAAGCATGCAGGTGTGCTCCAACGCCGAGAAAATCGGTATTCGGGAAGTACTTCCCTTTGAGCACTCGTGCACAAAGCGAATTCGAACTCGTAATGAGCCTCCAACCATGCTTTCCTAGAAGAGACAAGTTGAAAAGCTCCAGATTTCTGAAACCCATCCCTCCTTTCACTTTCGCGGTTGCAAGTGTATCCCAATCCAACCAATGCAAAGATCGGCGGTTAAGAGAGCTACTCCACCAGTATCTCGCCATGCATGAGGTGATTCCTTTGTACACTTTTTTAGACAATTTGAAACAACTCATGGAAAAAGCCGGGATCGCCTGAGCCACCGACTTCAGGCGCACCTCCCGTCCTGCGCATGAAATCATACGCTCTGTGCCTCCCTGCAACTGACTTTTGATCCTCTCTCTAAGATGTTCAAAAGTACCACTCGTTATCCGTCCCGTTGCTGTCGGTAAGCCAAGGTATCTCTCCTTGAACGCCTCGACAGAGATACCGAGGATGGCTTTCAACCTTTGCCTAACCGAATCACTTGTATTCGGACTGAAAAAGATGGAGCTTTTTTCCCGATTCACACATTGGCGAGAACAGTCCTCATAGATACGTAGAACACGATTCGACCTTTGAGTAATATCCTCCTTTGCATTCATGAAAATGAGACTATCGTCTGCAAAAAGAAGGTGATTGATCCAAGGTGAATTATTGCTTACTCTACCAGTCTATACCTCGTATTACGCCTAAAAAAAGTCTATACCTCGTATTGCTCAAAAAAAAACCCAGTCTACCTCGTCAATACTCCCGCGAAAGTGAAAATGTCACCAACCCCTCAAAAAGAAAAAGAAAAAAAAAACAGCTGGAAAGAGTAGCTACTACACTACTGTACTAAAAAAAGAGGAAAGAGTAGCTCGACCGAGCAACCCAATCCATGGCGACGGCGGCGTGTTCTCTCCCTCACCGGTGTCTGCTCCCGCTCCACCTGGCCCTCCTCGCTTTCCTGCTGGCGGCGGCCCCGGCGGCCGAGGCGTGGACGGGGGAGATCCGCGGCCGCGTCGTCTGCGACGTCTGCGCCGACTCTGCCATCGGCCCCGAGGACCACGCCCTCGAAGGTCAGCCCAATGAGCCTACCTCCTTCGAATTTAGTATCTAAGTTGCTGTCGCCGCCCTCTGTGCTGTCGTGGCCATCGGGCTAGATTTCGAGCGATCACTTCCGCGGATCTCGGTTCAGCTGTCTTGGATCTCGAAATTTACTTCTCGGTTTACCACGTTGAGCAGAGTGGCGAGTTTCGCTCTGGTGGAAATTCGTGGGCTGTGGAGACTGGAGAGTGCTTTTCGTATCATTCCGTGGGAAATTCTGGTGGAATTTTAGTCTGTGTTAGGCTACTGGCCATATGATGTTTGGCTACTGGTCATCTGATGTTGAGATGAAAATCGGACGCAAGTACTAGGTAACAGGAGGCTCTTGTGTTAGCGAGTGAGGAGCATAGATGGACGCACATCATACAGCTTAGTTGGGATTTGGTGAGGTGAGGCAAACACATGAGCGGTTATATGTATCTCAATCGAAGGTTGCTCAGTTTCTAGCAAAAGGACATAAGAAGAAACAAGTTAAAGGATTTGACTTCTATTCTATCCTACATGTTTTGGGAACGTATGAAAGTGCATAAACTGCTTTCCACTGCCATCGCAACAAATCAAATTGCAGGGAACTGGTTTAACTCAAACATGTTCCAAAATTGAGGCGAACTCGACTATCAGGTAGAATTCTTAACTTCTGCCTAAGCAAACTATTAAGGATGGCTAAATTCTGATGTACTGCCTGCAATACAATAGCACCTTTACTGAGTAATTTCTCTGGAGCCTCTCATTGCATGTATATATATTTAGATAATGTGTAAATTATAGCCTAAATTTCCCTCACGTATCCACTTCACCATCTATTCCACTATCTCTCTGGAACTCCATGCGCAAAGGAAACTAAAGATATCAAAATTCAAAACTGTCTAGGTGCCCATGTGGGTCTGTATGTTGGCTTGCAGGGAGTAAATAATGCATTTCCCAACGTATGAACTAATAGTAATTGGCGTAGTACTCCCTCCGGTCCTTTTTACTCTGCACATTGGTTTTGCCGAAAGTCAAACTTTGCTAAGTTTGACCAAATTTATATTAAAAATTATTAACATCTATAATATTTAATAAATATAATATGAAAATATATTCCAAGATGAATCTAATGATATTGGTGTTGTTATGTGAATGTCTATAATTTTTTATATAAACTTGGTCAAAGTTGGATGAGATTGACTTCAGAAAAAGCTAATATGCAGAGTAAAAAGGACCGGAGGGAGTACATGTAAAATTATGTACATGTCCATGGAATAGCCGAATGCATCTCTTGAATCCACTTCTTTCCAGAACATATGTGAGTTTTTCCTTTAGTATTCTGAGACTTATTTTAGTTGTTGAGCAAGAAATGTCAGCATTTATGAAATGTCATCAAAGGAAATGCATTGATGTGCTCTCTGCTTGATAAAGTTAGAACTGCGAATGGTATGCCAAAAGGTAATAGTGCTTCTCTCTGAGCTTTGGCTGGGACAAGCCCACAGAAGCCTGGAGGGCGACCTTCACCTCCCTGCCATCTCTCGCAATCCAATCCCATTTCCTTTCCGCTAAGCATGAACACCAATGAGAAGCATTAACACGAGGGTACCCACTGCCAAGTTATCGGAGTCCATTTCCTGGAGTTAGTCACTGTCACTGACTCACAGGTTGACCCCTCTGGCTTCCCCATCCCGCTCCTCCTACTGCTTCTTCCTCCCCTTCCGCTTCCTCGTTCTTGCTCCACCGCCCCTACAAGCTCAAACCAAATGACGTCAAAACATTGCCTGTTAAGCCTATATTGGGAGAACTTTCTGCCTATCGATGTTCCGTTCTTCTTTTATTTTTTTTCTCTGGACCAGCATACTGTACTGGCGCACTCGGCATTCTGCTGGCGTTGATTGTTCCACAGTATAGCTACAGGCATAGTTTCGGCAATTCAACAACTACATCAAAAAATAAAGTTGGAGGAGATGGGCCGAGTGGCTGTTGAATCAACCATTTTAGAAATTCGGGTAGGCTGATTCAGTAACTCAACCATCCATGAACAAATTGAGATGAAAACGCAAATGGGACGAGCAGTGCTGGTGCTAGCGCAGGTGTCGACAATGGGTTTTGACATTCCTTTTTGTCAAGAAAATTAGGGATATTTCATAACGCTTACATGCGATCGAAGTGTATTGGAAAGTGTTAGTGTAAATCTAAAGTGGCGATCTTTAGGTGATAATACTACCAAACTAAGAAAGAATTGTAACTTGTACCTTTTCTGTGACTGGCAAGCATACATGCACTGCCTGTCTCTTTACTAATTCCATTTTGTTTTCTTTGCTTTGGATTGTTTTGTTCATTATGTTGTGTACAATTAAAGTTTCTGCAAGTTTAATTCTCCTCTTGCTCATGTACATCTTTGTGTCTTATATAGGCGCTGAGGTTGCTGTTCTGTGCATCACGAAATCTGGCGAGGTCATCAACTACCAGGCATTCACAAACTCCGAGGGCATCTACAGTGTTGCAGAGACGATGCCAGAGAGCGACCGGTGGGACTCGTGCCTGGCGAGGCCCATCAGCAGCTTCCACCACCATTGCACCAGGAGGGGCGATGCACACTCTGGGGTCAAGTTCACATACAACAAACAGTCAGGGAACTCGCACAACGTCAAGGCATTCCTGTACAAGCCTGCCAATGTTCCGCTGTATTGTAGCTGAAATGTGTAGGATGGGTTCATGCCCGGGCCTGATATATAAGTAAACATGGTGTAAGATCTGAAAGGGAAGGTGTTGGTCGGTCCCTATGCTTGTAATGGTCTGCGCATCTAGAATGTCAGTCGTTTGAAGGGATCTGATGTCGAATGCCTAATTGTTGTAAATCATTATATGTTTTTGAGCCATATAAATATGATAGATATGTGCAAAGAGTTGAACAATTTTATTTCCAGAGATTTACCGAGTGTTCAGGTGTTGCAGTATGAAGGATGAGAGCAACTCTAGCAGATTCCCCCCAAAATGGGGCCTTTAAAGGTGTTGTTACATCGCTCTTCAATTTTTTCTAAAGGTTTTAGGGCAACTACGCAAAGCCAGATTCCTTGATTTTTCCTCTTCTGTTTCTTCTATGTGTGTGTGTGCATATAAACTCTACTCCGAATTTATTTTCACATCAATATAATTTGAGCTTTTCTCGTTTCAACATCATACAGAATACAACAAAAATTCAAATCAATAAATCAAAATGTTCAAATTTAAATAAAGAACAGTGTCCAAATACAATAAATGATCGGAATAAAACATGAATTAGGCATTAAACAAGCACCAGGGAACTATCGGCCATAGGGGTAAAGGGGGTAAAACATGACTAGCGTTGAACAAGCACCACGAAACTATGTGGCAATTCACATCTTCCATATCATGTTTGACAATTTTATTTTTGTACCATGCTTGTCAATTTGAATAGATCACCCAAAAAACTCTTGCTTTGTGTGGGGGAGACTCAAAGAGAAGAGGGTGAGATTTTGCTTTGTCAGGGTACTTTTTTGCTTTTTTGTTCCCTCCACATGAGTAGCTCCCCCGCCCAATACCACAAAGAAAGTGAATATCGGAATACATCTTCACCTCCACCTTGGTTGGTTTATTCTTATCACGGCTTTTCTCACGTATTGTTTATTTTGGTAGACTTGATTATTATTGTATAAGTTGTATCATGTAGTTTACTTGCAAATCCTCTTGCTAAATAAAAGATTAAAAATTGTAGTCACCTCTTCATTCCTCTAATCAAATGCCAATGTCTTAGTCCTTTAGACACACACATATATCGTTAGTTAATACTTAAAACTTTACAAAAAAATTGAATAACCAATTTAAAAGGCCGGATTACCCAGCTAAAATTCATCATATTAGTAAATGATATCATATGTCATATCCTACGATGACTCATTGTGTTTAAATATCTCTTACCATATCTATATTACCTGATTTGAAAATGGTTCTGATAAAAAATCATCCTAACCATTTTCACAAGTAACTCCTACTAAACAGTCAAAAATCTCGACTTTTCCCAAACTACCAAATTTCAGCAATATCCGCTACTTGGAGATCAACATTTTGTTACTCATCCAACCACATGAATTGAGCTAACACAATTGTATCATCGTGCAAACTGAGCGTAACTCAGATGATTAGTTTTGTTGTGGTGAAGCTAGCCTACCAGGGTTCAAGTAATTGACTTGGCACCGGTGCTCGCATTTTTCTGAATTTATTTTAGACTTCCCGACGATGTTCGTTTAGTATGAGTCGTTTCCCCCGACCACAAGACGCATGTGATATCTCGGAGGTGCTCATAGGAATGGTTTGTGCGTGCGTCCGTGCGTTTGTGTGTACGTGAGTATTTGTGATTATACATTTTCATAATATAATAGCGTTTTTGACATTAGGAAGTAGTGTTTAGAAGAAAAAAAACTATATCAGTCACAGCAAGCGATGAAAAAAAAGATACAGGTGTCACAAAACAACAACAGTTACAGTGATACTATTACTGCGCCCGACGCTTAAGCACTTTGCCCTCTCACCACACAGGAGGCTTCCGGAAAGCCCTAGCCAGATCGACATGGCATCCCCGCCGCCGTCGCCGGAGCCGGACTGGGCCGGCCTCCCTGATGATGCCCTGCTTACAGTGTTCGAGCGCCTGGGCGCGCCGGAGGTGCTCATGGGCGCCGGGGTCGTGTGCCGCAACTGGCTCCGCGTCGCCACCGGCGAGCCCGACCTCTGGCGCCGTGTTGACCTGTCCGACTGCTTCGACCCCACCATCGACATGGTGGCCATGACGTGCGCGGCCGTCGACCGCGCTGACGGCCGCCTCGAGCACTTTGCCGCCGATTGTTTCGTCACCGACGCGCTGCTCTTCTACATGGCCAAGAGGTAGCGACCCTTTCTGCTTCTCTGTAGGATTTGGGAGAGATTAGTCGCTGTGGTTTTGGAGACCTGTGCCCACTGTGATAATTTTTTGGCTTTAGGGTTTCGTTAATCCTGCTCGCTGTTCTGGATTTCTGATCCTAGTCTTTTTGGTGGATAGTGATCCTGTTGTTAGGATTCGCAGGACTAGGTGTTCATATTTGTAGTGGGGTACTACTACAGTGTGACATGTCAGTTTCAGAAGAATTGGGGAACGTTCTTAATTTTAGTTTTGGGGCCCTAGTCTTGATTTATTGTAGTTCTCTTTTCTTTTTGAGAACGTTGAAATTAGCAGGGTGCTCATGCATTTCATCAAAACAAACTAGGCCAAAAACCATACAACATCTGATGCAAAAGCCCCATCGCTGATCAATGCCACACCACAAACACACCAAGTTATAGTGCTGCTGCCGAGTCAATATTCCACTGCTCGCTCGGGAGCCACACCGCTAGACAGACCGGATCCCCGCAACCATAGCTGCACAGGATGACCACCAGCAATCCATGGCCACCGCACCCCACCAACATCTGGGGCCCTTCCCCCACCCAGTTGAGTCGACCGGGCAGACAAACACTGCCGCCCTCACGTCACAAGGTCACTGCCCCATAGAGCCGTCACTGCATTGCTTTCCAAGCCACCCCCGGTGAAAAAACGACCATCTAGGACCGCTGATCTGGTGTCCACCACCACCACCGACAAGAGAACCTCATGCGACCTCGCAAGCACCTGCTGGTCCATATGGGTGTAATTTTGGTTTGGTGGATGTGATTTATGACTTTGTGAGTTTGTGCGATAATGTGTGTTCTTATATTAGAATTAGTATCCACTATCCAGTATGTGCAAGAATCTAATTCTGATGCACCGCTAAAAAAATGGGTGAGATACAGAACCAAAAATTGGGATGATTGGTGCTGCATTGTGGCCTCGGCTGCACGACGCTCTTCAGTCTCAACGGCAGCACATCAGTGCTATCATGAGGTCTCGGTTATTTGATGCCTTTCGACTGCCGGTGGTGCTCCTTGGCACTGTGCTTGGTATCAGCTTGTTCTTTCCGGCCCACCCAGTGGTTTTTGTGCCTGCGGTGTGGTGAGGTCTTGCTCCTCACCTGGCTTTGCTCTCGAGGTTCTAGAGGGGATGTTGCCGTTTGTGGTTATGATGCTGGTTGTGTCTTCATCATGACTTGATTCCGTGATGCTCCTGACGGAGTACGTCTTTTGTCATTGTTTGCGCCACACCTTACATGCCGCGAGTTGTTGTCTCTGTGGGTGTTATTGCCGGGGGTTCACTTGGCGTTGCCAACCTCTCGTCCTTTCTTTTTTCTCGCTCTTCCTTTTACTTCTTGTGTTGGCCTCAGCCTGGGCACTTGTCCTCCACAAGTTTTTTTCTTATTGCGTTGTGCTTCCAGTGCCTCCCCACCCCCCACCCCTGCCCTCGATGTGCCCTGTTGGAATATAGTTCAGGTGGGCCTAGGCCCTCAGCAGACCTTTCAAAAAAACTATGGGGATGACCTTTCAAAAAAACAATGGGCATGATGTGTCCTTGTTTTTAAAAAAAAGATCCTGGCTTATTTTTTCAGAACCCAAGCTTATGAGAGTTTACAGATAGCATGTTTTGGTTTACTCATGTAAACTTTTATTGCTGGACCAAAACCAATTTTGCCAATTATGGTTATCAGTATACATGATATCTTGTTCATTTTTGCGAGGAGGATACCTCAGATTATGTTTTGTCCTTGGTCTTGTTTTTCGTGTTAAGGGTGTTGAAGTATATGTGGATTGCTCAACCTTCTCCACCAGTTTGGACTGCTGCTTGTTCTTCTGTGTGCCCACCTTGGATCTTGGAGATTCCTTACCATCTTGGTTCATGATGTGGTTTTCTGTTTTGGTTAATTGTTAATGAAAGTTGAAAGCTTTTTCTTATCTACTATGTTTCATGGTTAACATATGAAACATAAGAGACCAATAGCTATGATTCATATTAAATGTATATCCTGCTGCTCCATATTTATTTATACATTATAGTAGTTGTGTACCACCAACCAGAACGTTTTTTTTTTCATCAAATTGTGTATACTAACTAACTATTCCAATTACCTGTTTTATGATCATCTAAGATATTTTTTCTCGGCTGCTGTGAGAATTTTAAGGAATACGTGTTTCCTCTGGTTCATGCTGTCAAAGCTATGAGAGTGTCTGATTTTACCAATTAAATTTACGTAATAGCTTTAATTTCGAAAATTATTGTTGGATTGTTCAGGTTAGTGTTTGTTTTCATGATTGGTTAAGTTGAATGGTACCATGCTCGAAACAAAATTAGTTGTTACTGACCTTGTATGCATTTCTCATGATGAATGTCAGTGCAACAAGGGTGATAAACTGATAATCATATTTTTTAAAACATGTATTATGCCATTATTTTGATTCACTATGCAGCTCATATGTTGGATTGTCAATCCACACAGCAGGAACTAAAACTTCGTTTGAGCTCTTTTTTTTTCTGTGATAAAACTTTGTTGGAACTGATAACTTACTGGAAGTGGATGAGTTCAATAATAATTTAGCATTATTTTCATGTTGGCATTTTCTCGTTTGACATGCTACCTTCTTTTTAACCTCTGTTACCACCATTCCCACCCCCTAAAGAGTGTACCTTCTGTTTTTTCAGTGAACCTATATGACACCTTACGGTGTGTTCTTGCTGTCAGGTTGTTGATCAATGCTTTTTTTATCTAACTGAAGTACTACAATTTGCAGAACTAATGGGTTGAAAAGCCTTCGGCTAGTTAACTGCATGAAAGTCTCACACAAAGGCTTGGTTGCTCTGGGCAAGAGATCCCCCCATCTCGAGGAACTTGAGCTTACTACCTGCTCCATCTATATTTCAATGAAGGCTGTTGGCCAAGCATTCCCACAGCTGAAGCGGCTGCGCCTGAACAACCGGTGGGTCAATGTTGAGTGTGAAGAACAGTTCGATAACCACCGTGCCCTCGACATTGCCAGCAGCATGCCTGAGCTACGTCACCTTCAGCTCTTCGCCAATCGGCTCCGCAATTGTGCACTTGCTGCCATACTTGACAACTGCCACCACCTCAAGTCCCTTGATCTGCGCCAGTGCTTCAACATCCACATCGATGCAGAGCTGCGGGTGAAGTGTGCAAGGCTTAGAGACGTGAGGCTACCCAAGGACTCAACCAATGATTACGACCACGAGGCGTACATTGAGACGCTCGAGCTGAATTCCCTTCCACTTCTTTTTGCCCACGATGGTGTTTTTACACAGCAATACCCCTTACATGGATCTGACCACAGTGACGAGGACGATCAGGAAGATCTGGACGTAGCTCTTGGTCATTTGGCTTTATGATAGATGGTTACCATGGGCATGGGCTGATCGTATATGGCAACTTAAAGAAGTTCACAATGGTCATCTGGAGTGCTGTTTGTGGTACGAGCCGAACACGTCCGTGTGTGTATGTCTTCCATGATAAGAAGGCGCGCCGGATTCGGTTCCTTTTTGTGTTGAGAATTTTGATAGCCTTGTCTTCTCCTTTGTAAACAGTATGTACCTTATATTTACTAAATAACAATATGTATCTTCTATTGCTAAGTTGCTTGTCTAGAGGATGAAAACGGGGCTTTCGGGACCAAAGGACACTCGGGATTGCTCCAACAATGCTAGATACATCTGTTTGAGCGTCAAGTAATTTCGGTTGGTGGGAGCATATTGGTTGAACAAAATGTGTGGTATCATCTCTGACTGCATTTGTTGAACAAATCCGCGCTTTGATTTGGCTGCACGCAGTTGTCAGAGACTGTGTACATACAACTACAACTCAGATGTATAATCTCGCGGATAACCTACAAACAGTTGAAAACTCTAATTCATCTAAAAATAAAACCATTATTGAGATTTGGGACTTTTTTTTTTGAACACATCGAGATTTGGGACTTACAAACATAGAGCCGCATAACTTCACACGTATTTGAGCCTTAAGTCTAGCGTCCAACCCAGAGGACCAGTTAGCGAACATATATAGTGATGTTTACGGTGGTAAATTAAAGGTAAGATCAACAGTTAGCCAAATCAAACTTGCAAAAGAGCAAAACAGATGATGGATTGTTTGATCTCTCACAGTAACAGTACTTCTTTTAGTCTTTCGCTAAGACCACTTCCTACACAAATACTATCATTTATGTTTTTTTATCTTTAATGGGAGTTATCAATATGTTTTTAAGGAAATTGTGACCCTCATTGAACATAGAGACATCTGGCTCCTGCGACAAGTTAACCTTCATTAAAACATATGTACCAGGTGAAGCCATTTTGTCCACTTGTCACCAGCAAGTGCAAGCCGAAAGGCGATATTCAGCAGTACCTCGGCCATAACCGCTCACAACGTAAACATGCATTCGCTAAAACGATGTTGTAAAGAGACGGGGTTTAGAGATTGTGTTGTCTTTCTCCTAATCAAGTGTCTTCCCAGAACCTTATACCAAACCATAGCCAATAGAAAAGAGCCTTTGCTAAAAAATTGTTCTTGACACTAACCATATGAAGCTCAACGGGAACTTATGGTAGCATTTACATAGCGTAAGATGGACATACCTCCATCAATCAAGTGTGGGATAAGATTATCAACCTGTCCATCCGGCTTAGCCCTTGCAATAAGGATGCTCAGCATATCGGCAATGATGTTAAAGAATTGATGACATATTTGGTCAGCACAACATGGATGCTAGATGTCATAAGGTTAAATCTCGGAAAATTAGAGATAAAATACAGATAAGTCCGTTTTGAGTTGCGAAGCCGTGATTGTTGAACTGTTTTTGTATGATGTTCGAAATGTAGTGCTCCGTTTGGCAACAAGGTTAATTGAACAAAATATAAAAGATTAAAGTAGTATAAAACACAATTATCATAAAAAACCAAAAGATTTTCTTTTGCAAAATGGAGGTGCAGGGAATCGAACCCTGTGCCTCTCGCATGCGAAGCGAGCGCTCTACCATATGAGCTACACCCCCATTTGAGGACTCAGTTCGGAACTGGCACATATAACCTGGTAACTGGCGTCCCTCCAAGGAGGTAAACATCAAGATACATCCTCGTCTCCAGAGCTCCGGTTATCTCAAACCCTAACTCTTTACATGTGGTTTACTTTGGCCATTTGAACTTGCATTGACTTTTATCATGTTGATGTTGTTTATCTCACCATATCTTTGTAATCACCTTAGTGTACTTGTTGAACTCCCCTTAGAAATTCTTTAGTCTCATCTATATATTCGACATTGCCTAAACTTGCTAATAATTAATTAATATTTGCAATTGTACCTATTCACCCCCACCCCACCCTCCAGGTTTATCTCGATCCTTTCAGATCCCCAAGTCAAACTTGACAATGAGACATACTCCAACTTGTTCACAACTTATTACTTCAAATCATATTACAAGAGTATACGCGTGTTTGGATGCCTTCCACACCACTGTACGCTTGGCTCGGATGATCCCTGGGTTCTACCTCACAGATGTTTGCTTCATGTCCTCACAGAACAGATGTGTGCCTGGCCTGGGCGTCCTTGACATGTGATTAGCCTGGTTCGACTAGGAATAAGAAATTGAAAAGGAAATATTTAGCCCAGGCAGCCTCATTAGCCTGGTCCAGGTGTCCCTCTCCATGTGCCTGACGTGCTACAGTAGCAGCCTGGCAGTAATAAATCGTCAGTAATTATATGTCTGTTCTATGAAAATATTTTAAACAGTCAACGCACATCAGCCTGGCAAGGACAAAAACCAAACAGGCGGGTGGCAAGCGAGCCTGGCCAGGCAAAATTTTGCTTTGTCCCAGGCGCTATCCAGGCACCTTATTTCTAAAGTACATTCGCGAGGACTCTAACCAAACACACTCTATATTTCTATACCGTGGATAGCCCGCCTCTAACCAAACACACTATATGCCTATACGGTGGCTAAAGCTAGATCAATCCAAAGTTCTCGGCCTGATTGGCGGCTTAGAGTGCTTCAACCCTGATGTCGATTGTATGTAGCTTCAATGTAGGAATATGATGTTGTTGTCTTGGCCTCAGGGTTTTTATATAATGTCCAACCTTGACTCTCAAATTGAACTTGTCAATGAGATAGACTCCCAACTTTTTCCCATCAAACGAAAGAACCCTCTGTAGGTCCAGCATGAACCTGAAGTGTTGCTTCGAAACTTTTAGCATGTTCCTTGCATGTGATGAGAGCTAAACTTTCTAACGAGAAGGCAGGAAACGATTTTTGCTCAGCTCAACGTAGATGTAGATGTTATAAGATTCAATCTTGGAAAATTAGGGAGAAAATACACACAAGTCCATTTTGGGTTGCGAAGCGTAGTGTGTTGTACTCCCTCCGCTCCTAAATATAACTATATAAGTCTTTGTAGAGATTTCACTATGAGCCACATACGGATGTATGTAAATGCATTTTAGAGTGTAGATTCACTCATTTTGCTATGTTTGGCAACACGGTTAAATTGACCAAATATAAAACATCAAAATAGTACAAAACGTCATACGGCAATAAACATAAAATACAAGGAAAAAACAATAGAGAAAATAAAACGTTGTATGGCAATAAACATAAAATACAAGAAAAACCCAATAGGTCCGGATGAACCCGAAGTGTTGGTTCGAAGCTTTTAGCATGTTTCTTACACGTGATGAGAGCTAAACTTTCTAACGAGAAGGCAGGAAACGATTTTTGCTCAGCTCAACATTGATGTAGATGTTATAAGATTCAATCTCGGAGAACTAAGAGCGAAAACACACACAAGTCCATTTTGGGTTGCGAAGCATAGTGTGTTGTACTCCCTCCATTCCTAAAATATAAGTCTTTGTAGAGATTTCACTATAAATCACATACAGATGTATGTAAATGCATTTTACAATGTAGATTCACTCATTTTGCTATGTTTGGCAACGAGGTTAAATTGACCAAATATAAAACATCAAAATAGTACAAAACGTTATACGGCAATAAACATAAAATACAAGGAAAAACCAATAGAGAAAATAAAACGTTGTACGGCAACAAACATAAAATACAAGGAAAAAACAATAGAGAAAATAAAACGTTGTACGGAAATAAACATAAAATACAAGAAAAACCCAATAGGTCCGGATGAACCCGAAGTGTTGGTTCGAAGCTTTTAGCATGTTTCTTACACGTGATGAGAGCTAAACTTTCTAACGAGAAGGCAGGAAACGATTTTTGCTCAGCTCAACATTGATGTAGATGTTATAAGATTCAATCTCGGAGAACTAAGAGAGAAAACACACACAAGTCCATTTTGGGTTGCGAAGCATAGTGTGTTGTACTCCCTCCATTCCTAAAATATAAGTCTTTGTAAAGATTTCAGTATGAATCACATACAGATGTATGTAAATGCATTTTACAGTGTAGATTCACTCATTTTGCTATGTTTAGCAACAAGGTTAAATTGATCAAATATAAAACATCAAAATAGTACAAAACGTTATACGGCAATAAACATAAAATACAAGAAAACCCAATAGAAAAAATAAAACGTTATACGGCAACAAACATAAAATACAAGAAAAAACCAATAGATAAGAAAATGGAGGTGCGGGGAATCGAACCCCGTGCCTCTCGCATGCGAAGCGAGCGCTCTACCATATGAGCTACACCCCCATTTGATGTCAACCTAGGGAAGTGATGCTATATATCCAAAACATACGCCCTCGCCGGAGAAGACAACAGAGAGGTCCTTGCGGTCGGCCGAGACGCGGAAGGCCGGAAGAAGGAATTCGAGCCAGGCCCGTCCATCCATCCACAACACATCTCCACGGCCGGACCGCATCAGGCTGGCCCAGCCCATTCTACCACTGCTGGTCGCGGTCGCGATGCCGTCGCCCGTCGTCTTCTCCCTCTCACTCGGCTTCTTTCCTCTCTTCCCACTCTCCGTTGTTCCGGGCGTGAACCGTGAAAGGCCACTATCCATCCATCCATGTGGCTGTTGCTTCACGCCAAGGAATCGAATCGGCGATGAACAATGCTGCCGCTTGAAGGATGGCCGCATGAGCACATCCGTAAACTTTGTGACACTTGCAATGGTAAGAAATAATGGCGGATTTTTCTTTTCTGTCTGAAAAAAAAACCCATCTCCACTCCACACATGTTTCTTATGAATGCAGTGCGACGCGTCGGTTCCGAAAGAGAGGAGTGCAATGATGCACCAGCAGCAGTCGCATCGACCATCATTGGCGCGAGCTGTTTAGATACAGAAAGTCGAAGAGGCAGAGAAAGGAAGAAAGAAAGTTAAAGGGCGAGAGATCGATCTCTTTGTGTGACGTGACTGCTCAGCCCCGTGCGGGTGCGGCTTGATTGCTCTGTCCTTCCCTTCGCCACCAAACCAAAGTTTTAGAAAGCTTCTGTGTTATCTGAAACATTTTTCTCAACTTTCTTTCAGTGTCGAAAAATCACAAGAGACAGGAGGAGAGGAGGACACTGAACCCGGACTCGATCCCTCTACTAGTATAGTTTTTTAAAGCAAGCAATCGCTTCGTGATTTGGTCCAGTGCATATGCATGCATGGATTGACTCTGAACTTTTCATAATTGAATTGAAATATATTAGTACTACTACTACCCGTGGAAATGAAAGTGGGCCATTTGATATTCGCCGTGATTTTAAATAAAGCACCAAACCGAAAAAACTATTGTAATTTTTGGATGTCACGTCCTCTCGATCCCGCGTAGATAAGATTCAGTGTGTCCCACATGAATGAATTTGTATAGCAAACAGATAGCGTCATACGAAAGCCCATCGATCGAACGCGTATCTCGCAGCAGCCGGCGCGGCAGAGATGTGGAATCGATGGCTCGACGGCGCAGCCGGGGCGGACAGTCAAGGTTCAGTTTCAGTCACGCAGTCGATGCTGTAGTACTAGTAAAAGTTTGTCCCAAACGCAGAGCGTGTGTGCCGTGGTAAATCAATTACCGTACAGTACGTGTAGTTGAACGACTGTCGCACGGGCCGGCCAGTGCAATCAATGCGCAGCGTCTCGCTCTCTCGCCCATGCGCAGACAGCCGGGTCCAAAACCACCACTGTCGCTCCCGCTCACGCAATTTTACCTCTTCACGGCAGTGTTGCAGACTTTGCAGTAACTCGAGGAGTATATAAGTATATCGCCGGAAATTTTCACCGGGAGATGATTGCACGTTTTGGTCCGCGGGAATTTTACAGCAAATTACCAGCAAATTTATGCACCATTATATCTTCTCCCTTTTCTTTCTTTCTAGAAAAACTGAGTGGTGGTGGATCTGACCGCGCCTTCGTTTTTTCGTTTTCTGGGCGACGCGTTTCGTTTGCCAGTGAGACGCCGCACAGGTGGAACGTATGCGTCGTCATTGATTATCAAGCGTGCACAATGATCGCGACTCGCAGTCACTGTGAGACATTAGCACGTCCTTTTCCACTCAAACCGTATCGGTCCGGCCCTACGCGCGCGCCTTTGACCGTCCGGACCACATCGGACGGTCCAGGCGCGAACCACCTGACCAATCAATCGATCGATCGACCAATGAACTATTGTTGGTACTCCCAAGTGATTCTCCCGTTTTTTTTTTGCGGGGGATTCAAATTTGCGACTGACAAACATAATTCAGGTCGTTCAATTTTTACAGAAGCAGATTTGCGAAGCTGAAGTGGAGACGACCAGGAAACATGGACATTGACAGTTACATCTTTGACCGAGGGGAACTGAAGGGTTGGCGGGTGCGCGGGAGAGGGGGGGGGGGGTCGTCAACGCTAGAGAAGAAGGGGCTTGGAGGGATGGCCGGGGGGGGGGGGGGGGCACCGAACCGACGAAGGAGGCGGGTCAGACATGGCGAGGCAGCGTGTCTACGAGGTGCAGGCCGTGGGTGGAGGATGACTGCAGCTCGATTGGTGGAGGAGGGCAAGCCGACGATAGAAGCAACCGATGGTGGCGGGATGGACAACCGGTCCCAATTTTTTTTCTAGGCGACTAGTGACCTGTCCAAATTTTGCAACGTAATAAAGATAGATATTTCATTTATCAGAAAAGTGATAACACACCCGCGCGCGCACACACACACATGATGACGCAAAAAAGAAGCATTCCAATTACACACTAGAATGGACGACCAGTTGAGAAATCTGTGCATTGTGTACTTGTTTGGTTTGCAAGACTCTAAACTCGGTCCGGATGGATAGAAATGTAGTATATGTAAAACAGAGGATTAAACACACTTCATAAAATTAGGTGTTTGATTAATAGGAGTAGAAAAAACACAGAAATTTCGATGAACACAACCAAATTAGTGTGAAACTACACGAAAAAGTATACTTCATGCAGAGAAATTTGAAGATAAGGTTTAAGCAGATTATACTCATTCATGGCATTTTTCACTTTGAAAGCGAGATCAAAGAAAAAACTTGTCTATTTTTCCGTTGTTCCATTCCAAGGATCTAAATGTCTGGACAGCTTTACCATAGGAAATAAAAATCATTATCATACTTATGTGTTTTCTCTGTTTTTGTTTTAAATCAAAGAAGCCCTACAGATTGATGGTAAAACAAATGAATCTAACTAAATTCCTCCCGTCCTCGTTGCCTCATCACCCCAGTCACACTCATGGGGGTACGTTTTTAGGTAACGAACCTTGTCAAGCTATTATGATGATGTTACCACCGTCCTAAATCGCCCAAACCCACTACCCCCTTGTTTTCACCCGTCACTTTTGCACTGGTCGCGCACAGACTAGCAATTTGCGATGCTATGCTATGTACTTAATTTGAAAATATGTGATAACTCAGACACTAACACGCGATTCGAAGATGGCACTTTAACCATCCTCTGTATGTGGATACATTAAAATTTCAACATATACATGATGTGAGAGTACTTAAATAGATAATGTTATTTTATTTTACCAATAGAGAATTTTTCTTGCAGATTTTAAAAACAAATCATCTGGTTTGGACGCGTTTGGAGAAAAAAAGTTCTCGACAGATTTTGACACGTATTGGGTTGATAGAGACAGTATAGAAATTTACATAAAAAATACTAGGGGCAAAGCAGGATATAAAAAGAGAGTAGCCATGCATGTTTGGTGCCGCTGCATGCCTTATTGGATTCAGCAAGATTTTGTCATGATGGGGGGAGCTGTGAACCTACCAATCTGCGTTCCATGTAGCATGGCCTGCCTGAAAGACTAAATTTAGTCCCTACGCCATCTCCTCTCTCGGGCAGCGCAGCAGGCCGTCCGATTCGGTAGATACCTGTGCGTAATTACCACGACGATAAGACCTGGGCTAAAATGCTTAGCAACTAATGTCCCCAATGCATTGGTGCTTAGATTTTGTAGCTAAGCCTCCTCTATTTAATTGTTTAATATTAAAACTCCTTCATGTATTTGTTGGTAGTCTTTTGTTTGCAGGTCACGCGCTTAGATTGGTTCTTATTCGGGTCACTACAATGCTCTCTCTCCTCTTTAATTGTTGTGCCACATCATTTTTCTGCCTATATGGCACCCTTAGCACCTGTACACCGTGGAGCACTGGGAAGGGCCTAAGGGAGAGCTAGGCTGCACTATTTCTGTTTTGCGCGCTCTCCCTTCTTGGGTGGAGTTTGGTTCTTCCTGTAATGCATCTTCTTGGCTCTTCCTAACCGACAGATGAATGTTTCCAGAAAATAAATTTCATGTGCAACAAAATTATTGTCCGTAGTGTTTGAATTAGATTCTTTATATCTACACCATTCGTTTTTTGTTTGTTTTGCCAATGGTATTCTTTTTCCTATTAGCATATTCCGTTTCTGCGATGAAAGTTTGAACATCGAGCGAGGAGTACATGCTTTGTCCAGCGAGATCCTGTTTTGGGCTAGGCTCCTTGGATTCAAAGGATCATTATAGAAATTCTGGAGGATTATAGTCCTTCGGATTTTTTATGCTGGTTGTTTATTCATACTACATTCCACAGAATGAAGCCTATTTCATAGTATTTTCCTTAAAATTTTCTTTATACTATACTCCATAGAAATTTTAGCATCCACTCAAAATGCTTTGTTTTTCCTATGATGTAATCAAACGAACCAAAAATCCTATAGGATTCCTAAGTTTCTTTATTCCGCCTTTTAAGGATCCTGCAAAGATTCTTAGAGTATCTTCAAACGAATCCATCACCTTGTTCCTATATGTTCGGACGGATAACCTGAATAGTGCCCGAACACGAGAGAGAAAGACAGAGTCTACCCATCCAAACCATCCCTTCCTATATGCTCAGGATGTCCGCAAACCCTAAAACCAAATTCATATATGAGAATATGAGGGCGCCCGGGCATGTCCGGGCAATCCGCCACGTTTGACGAGGCGGCCACTCCGGACCAATTTATCTCTTTCTTTATTCTTTCTTGTCTCTCAATTGAAGTGATAACACAACTGCATGTATGGAAAAAAAATGAGAGTTCAAAGGAGACACGACCGGACACTCTCTGGACTTGTCTGCAGGGCGTATGAGGTGCCAAATTCAATTGGAGATGTTTTGAATTTTTTCCATAGACCCTGATTTGTTATTTAACTAAAGATGCCCTTAGAGCATCTCTAGCAGATCCCTATCCCAAAAGTCCAAAACTTATTCTATATCATTAAAAAGTCAAAATAAATTAGGCGATTAATCTTTTGCTCAGCTAGCAGACCCTCTAAATCTCAACGAGTTGAAAAGTTTGTTTTGCTAATTCATCCAACCGTTTTCAACTTATCACAACATATTAGTTTAATACTTAATAACTCAAGCATATACAATTCGAGAGCATAGTGAACTCAATGTTCTCAAAAGTCACCATACAAATTAAAGACAACAGGAGGTTCAAATGAACTAAGAATCCAAATAAACGTGGTAAAAGCACAAGAACCGAGTGATAGGACGACGCCAATTTGTGTTGGATAAGATCTTCTTGAAGTTGGTTTTGGTCTCGATGGTTCTCGGTCATCGGTGTGCTTGGACGAACGCTTCAATCATGTCGGGGTTATGTTCATCTCCACCAGATGCCCATTGAAGCGATAACAATAGTCACGCGGATCTTTTCTCTCATCCTCGATGATCATGCTATGCAAGGTAACACATGCTTTCAGGATCTTCCACAAGGTCTTGGGGTTCCAATACTCAGCAGAGCGGCAGACAATTGTAAAGCGTCGTTGAAGCACACCAGTAGCTCTCTCAACATCCTTTCTAGCAGATTCTTGCATAGTTGCAAAGTGAGATTTTTTGATACTTTAGGATGGTGGATTGTCTTCACAAATGTGCCTCGTAGGGGATACATATTTTCAGTCATGTAATATCCCATGTTGTACTCATTTTCATTGACAACATAGTTGCATGGTGGATTGTCACCGGCAACAAGCCTTGCAAAGAGAGGAGATCGCGAGTAAGGATGTTAATGGGTCAGGTTTGGATCGGGTTGAACGATATCAAATCTATATCCATATCCATGAAGACAGTCTTTGCCTGCCCATGAAAAGATTCCATAGGTGTAAAATTGTGTCCATGTCCAAACACGATGGATATCCATATCCACTAGATATCTATTGGGTCATCTCGAGACATATAAATAAGACATAACACAATATTAACATAAGCTCTTCCATTCTTCACCTCGTGGCAGGCTAGGCTTCACTAATGTTAAATCAACGTCCACTAACAACCTAAGATCATTTAGTATTTTTCTAACAAATGAGAATGCCGAGTCATTTAACAAGGAGATAAAAATATTGGAGTATGTTATGGAGGGGATTGAATGTCAAGTAATAATAGTTATGACGGGGATTGTGTAATTTCTTTTGCATGTTTTAGATAACAAAGTGTAAAATTCACTACAAAAAAAAGACACATCCGTGACATTTTGGGCCGAACGAATTTTTTTTCTGTCATACTTATGACACTTCTATGACGATAATTGTGACAAAACCCGGTATCATCATAAATGTGATGGGCTCCTACTTCTATGAAAAAAATCATGACAGAAAATGGGCTTTTCGTCCTGGGCGGGCCGGAGACGTAGCTGCATGACATTCTTTGGGCCGTCCATGACGGAACAAACCGTGGTAGAAGCGAGTGCAAAGAAGATTTCGAGGAGTTCCCGGTTATGGTGGGTGGTCGGGGGCCGAGCAATGCGCGTTTCTCTCGTACACATATGTGCGTGTGTGCGAGGCGTTGGGCTCTAACTGAACCCGAGCGATTGCACTGGTTACGTTACTGAAGCCAAGTGATTCCTTCGCTACTGCTGCTAACTAAAGCCGACCGATGCTGCCTCTGGATGAACAGTGAGCGTTGCTGGAGGGGAGGGTCGGATGGACAGTTCCCGGTGGGGGTGGATGAATAGGACCCCGTGGTGTTGCCTCTCGATGAACAGGACCCCGATGGGGCTGGATGAACAGGACCCCGTGGAGGGCTGGATGAACAGGACGACCCCGTGGAGGGCTGGATGAACAGTAGCCCGTGGAGGAGTGGTTGAACAGGACCCCGTGGAGAGGGCTGGTTGTACAGTAGCCGATGGAGTAGCGCGCGGTGGAGGCTGGATGAACATGAGCCTGTGGATGAACAGTCGCAGAGGGAGGCTGGAGGAGGTCGACGGTGGATGAACAGTAGCCCGTGGAGGCTGGAGGAGGTCGACAGTGGAGATGAACAGTATCCCGTGGAGTCCCATTTCGCGGTATGCCACACTCCTCCCGATGAACAGGACCCCCGTTACGACCGCAGCGCTCCAACACAAGTCCGTTTCCTCCGTTTTGCGGTACGCCACACCTCTCCCGATCAATAGGACCCCGTTTCAACCGTAGGAGGTCCAACAGAAGTCCATTTCCTCCATTTTGCGGTACTCCAGACCCCTCCCGATGAACAAGATCCCGTTTCGACCGTGACTGGTCGAACACAAGGCTGTTTCCTCCGTTCTGCGGTACGCCAGGCCTCGTTTCCATCGGCTGTTTCGTCCAAGCCCTCCCGATGAACACGACGACGTATTCCGTTTCGACCCCGCCGGTTGGTTCCCCATGAACACGACGAAGATGTAGTTTCTCCGTTCCGACCCAGCCATGTACATGAGCCCTGGCCGTACGTATGCGCGAGTAGGCGTTCAAGACCCCGCCCGTATGTACGTACATGGCCGTATTTTCTTACTTGCACCCTGGCCGTTGTACGTACGTGTACATGCTATGTGCGCGCCTCTACTACGACACGTGTACGCCTCTACATCGACCAGTATGTACGTGCATGTTTGCGACCAGAATGACAATGCTATGTACGCTTCGACCAGGCGGGTCCCGAATGTCAGGCACTTCCTTGCATGCGAAGATGTAGCTGGTGGGTCGCAGCAGTCAGGGGGCGAATCATATTTTTTTTGCCCGGATGCACTTCCTTGTGTGCGAAGATGTAGCTGGTGGGTCCAACAGTCAGGGGGAAAACGTTTTTTCGCGAAATACGGTGGCCCGCCCGGTGGGTCCCTGTTGTCAGGTGGAGGAATAATTATTTTGCGCATAATAAGGAGGCACTTCCTTGCGGCTGCCATGGACCCAATCGTGCCCTCTCCACGACAAAGACTTTTCGATGGAAGTTGGTCGTTGACCACATTGACCACGCCGCGCCGAGAGCACCACAGCGGTGGACGACGGCGAGGCTTAGAAAGGGGACGACGCAGAGCCGGGGAAGACGCGGCAGTGAATGCCCATGCGGAGAGGAGTATGAGGGTTCACTGGTTCGGCTGCGGTGTGAGGCCGCCGTCGCCGCAGAATAACAGGGGTTGTGGGTGAGTGGAGGGATGGCCTGGCCAGCGGTGGGAGTAGTAGGGGGCGGTGAGGCCTCCGCGGTAGCACAACCGGCGACGGGAGGCGGGAGCAGGCGGCACGACCGGCGCTGCTTTGGCCGGCTGGAGCAAGAAGACTAGAGGTTGAAGAAGCACTACGGCCGTTGGATGGACATCGTACGGTCACTGGACCTAGAATCGTGCATATTGACTAAGTTGACAAAGCCCTCCGTCCCCGTCCACTTAGTAGGCCCACAAGTCAGCCTCCCACTATACTGGGTCCCAGCTAGCAGGGGGAGTATTTATTTTTTTTGTGCGTAATAAGGAGGCACTTCCTTGCGTGCGAAGATATAGCTGGTGGGTCCAAGCTGTTAGCGGCGGTAACATTTTTTTTCATGAAATACAGATGCCCTTTCGGTGGGTCCCAGATGTCAGGTGGAGGAATCATTATTTTGCGCGTAATAAGGAGGCATTTCCTTGCTTGCGGCCATGGACCCAGCTGTCAGCCTCTCCGCGTACATTCCACTTCAGATGCATGTCGGTCATTGACCACATTGACCACGCCGCGCCGAGAGCACCAGGGCGGTGGACGACGGCGAGGCCTAGGAAGGGAACGACACGGAGCCAGGGAAGACTCGACACGGAGCCATCCTGTGAATAACCCGCTTAGCATGGAAGATACCAACTACCTCCTCTCGCTCTATGAACAATCTAGGTGCACAAAAAGCATATTTATTTGAAGTTTTTAGAGGTGGCACATGCAAATTTACTTAGGACGGCAGGGTAATACCGCATATAGGTAGGTATGGTGGACTCATCTGGAATAACTTGGGTTTCAGGTTTTTGATGTACAAGCAGAATTCCCACTTAGTACAGGCAAAGGCTAGCAAATAGGTTGAGAAGTGGCCAACTAGAGAGCAACAACGGTCATGAACATGCATTATGCATAAGTAACATTGGATACTGGCATGAGTAGGATATGAACACCATGAACATAAATATCGTAGAGGCTATGTAGGTTTTGATTCAACTACATGCATGAATAGGTACCAAGTCAAGCCACTCGAACATTCAGAGGAGGATACCATATCATCATACTACATCACAATAATTTTAACGCAATGTTGACATCCAAGATAATCATTATCCACTCCTAGCTACATATGCATGGCATGAGAAACTATACTCTCTAATTGTCATTGCAAACATGTTTGATCATAATAGGCTGAATTATGGATACTAGGTTAAACATATTTACAAAAACAGAACAAGTCGAGTTCATACCCGTTTCTCTCTGCCACGGTCAGTTCATCGAATATCGTCATTATTGCCTTTCACTTGCACGACCGAACGATTTGAAAATAATAATAGTGCGAGAGTTCCATGGACTAAGCTGGAATCTGCAAACATTTTATTCAAAAGGAGAAGACAAGGTAATATGGACTCTTTGTCAGATCAACAATAATGCATATGAGAAGCCTGTCAACATTTTCATTGTGGTCTTCTCCTCGGTATGACTCAATAAAAAGAAAGGAAATTCAGAGAAACACACTGAAATATTTTTGGAGTTTTTGTTTTTTCAAAAACAAGCAAATAAAAAGGGAAAAGCAAAAATGAGAAAAACTACTTACACGGGAAAGCTCCCAACAAGCAAAAGAAGAACAAGGAAATCTTTTTGGGTTTTATTTTTAGTGCTACAACAATTTAAACTAGGAAGAAAAATTAAAAAGAAGAAAGAAACATATTTTCGGATTTTCTCAAAGTTTTTCAAACACACAAGAAGAAAGCGAGAAAATAAATTTAACATGGATCATACAATGAAAAAATGTGAACACCCACAACTGGAATGAAATGTGTGAACATGAATGTAATGTCGGTGGAAATACGTACTCCCCCAAGCTTAGGCTTTTGGCCTAACTTGGTAATCACCACTCGTAGAAGTCATGAGGTCCTATGTTGAAGTGCTGGGGAGAGGGCACCTGAGGGTCCCATTGCTGAGGCTCCTCCTGGGCCGCAGCCAGGTTGTTTCGGTAAGCGACAATGTCTTGAGGCATAATCCTGTATCCACAAACAAAGCAGGTGCAGGAAGTAAAATAATATCACAAGTTCCCACATTGAAAACTAAGTTGTAAGGAATAGGAATCTCAGGGTAATCAGCCGCAATAAATTGGTGGTCCTCCATATCCGCTCGATCTTGGTAAACCTTGAGCAAAGGATGATCATGCTGGCTTATCTGCACGTTAAAGTGAGTGGCCAAGCGAGTAGTGTAAATGCCCCCACGTATTTTACCCTTGGACCTGTTAATGTGAAGGTGACGTGCCACAATAGCTCCCAAGCTATAAGTGTTGTTGCCATAAAGTGCACCATGTAAAGCAGCAAAGTCTGGAGTGCTAAGTGCACCTACCTTCTCTCTAGTAAGTAAGCACTTTGCAATGAATAGAGAAAAATAATGTACAACAGGAAAATGCAAGCTAGTAGCGGTGACACCCGATACCCCTCTCTCATCCCCACTGCCAGAGTATGGTAAAACCGTCAAACTCGGTGGGCATAGGCTCTAACAAACCACCATCAGAAGGAAGCATGCATATGTCACATAATTCAGTAAGTGGTATCTGATGGTTTTCAGCATATAAACTAAACTGCACCTCAGGGGGATTATTCCTATAATGGAAATAAAAATTTTGCACAAAGGAATTTGTGAGGTGATGATACTGTTCGCATTCAGCTGCGATGAAGTCGGTGAGGCCGGCATTAGCAGCGTATTGTGCAAACTCTTGAAGGATTCCAGCCCCTTCTTTGAACGGATCATGCCGCCATTCACACCGCCGTAACTCTGCCAATCTTCGGGTGTGGAGATCATTGTCAGATGACTCCCCAGTAACACCCTTGGAGCTCTTCTTGGAAGCAAACTTCCTAAAGAAACTCATTTTTTTCCTATGAACAAAATTCTGAAATTTTTAGTGTACAAAATTTTTCTCAACAAAACTTCATAAGATTGTAAGCAACTACTCATACGGATGTATAGAGGCCATAACAAGCATTCAAACTACTTAGAACTCTAAGATTTCAACATGCAAGCTCATCTACAACAGCACCAAGAGTAGCTAATTATTCAAAATATAAACCACTAAAGCAAAAACTAATTGAACACATGGAGGAGTCACATACCAAGCAACAATTCCCCGAAACAGTTTCAGAAAAGGAGCTTCCAGCAAAGAGATCGAAATCCGCGGTTTCGGGAGCAAGAACACGAGAGAGAGAGAGAGAGAGAGAGAGAGAGAGAGAGAGAGAGAGAGAGAGAGAGAGAGATAGCAATGGTGTTTTTTTCTGGAGGAATGTGGTGATGTGGGAAGAAGAGGAAAGTGAGGGGGCCCACGTGGGGACCACAACCCACTAGGGCGCGCCTGGGGGTCCTGGTGCGCCCAGGTGGGTTGTGCCCACCTGGTGCACCTCCCTCTGGTATTATTTGCACCAAAAATTCATAAATATTCAGAAAAAAATCATATTAAATTTTCAGAGCATTCTGAGAACTCTTATTTTTGGGTCATCTTTTATTGCACGGAAAACTCAGAAAACAGACTAAGTATGGAATTTTATTTTATTTATCTAAAAAATCAGAAAACAAAAGTAGGGGCAGAAGGTAGTGCTCACTAAATTCATCAACTTCATACCTCTAAAAAAATGATCCATTAATAAGGTTGATCAAGTCTTATTAACAACCACTTTCGATTAGCATGAAACCGAAGAACTTCCGTAAATCACTAAGTTGCCTCGACGGGGATATGAATGTCCCCAACAATAAGCATTTCGTATTTCTTTTTAATAGTAGGTAGAGGTAGCTGAAAACTTCCAATAATGATTGTCTGAGATTTTTCAATAACATTAATACCATTCACTTGGAATTGTTCCTTCGGAAAGTGCACCGTATGCTCATTACCATTGATATGAAAAGTGACCTTGCTTTTATTGCAATGAATAACAGCCCCTGCAGTATTCAAGAAGGGTCTACCAAGGATAATCTACATGTTGTCATCCTCTGGCATCTCAAGTATAACAAAGCCAGTCAAAGTAGTAACATTAGCAACAACAACAGGCACATCCTCACAAATACCGATAGGTGTGGTAGTTGATTTGTCAGCCATTTGCAAAGATATTTCAGTAGGCGTGAGTTTATTCAAATCAAGTCTTTTATACAAAGAGAAAGACATAACACTAACACCAGCTCCCAAATCACACAAGGCAATTTTCACATAATTTCTTTTAATGGACCAAGGTATAGTTGGTATTCCCAGATGTCCAAGTTTTTTTGGTACTCCATCTTTAAAAGTATAATTAGCAAGCATTGTGGAGATTTTAGCTTCCGGTATTTTTCTTTTGTTGGTGATCATGTCTTTCATGTACTTTGCATAAGGAGGCATTTTTAAGATATCAGTCAAGCAAGTACGCAAAAGACTGGCCTCAGTATTTCAGCAAAGTATTCAAATTCTTCATCATCTTTCTTTTTAGTTGACTTAGGTGGAAAGGGCATATGATTTGGAACCCATGGTTCTCTTTCCTTTCCGTGTTTTCTTGCAACAAAGTCTCTTTTATCATATATTTTATTCTTGGGTTGTGGGTTATCAAGATCAACAACTGATTCTATCTCAACACCATTGTCTGGTTCTTTATCATTAGTTTGAGTGTCTTTATGAACCTCATCATTATCTTTTTCATTGTGAGAAGGTGAGTGTTCACTACTAGGTTGAGTTTCAGTATCAAAGATAGAAACTTCATTATCAGGAGGTTTTTATATTTCAGGTTCACTAGAGGCAGGCAAAGTCCTATTATTTTTCTTCTTCTTTTTCTTTTTAGAAGGACTAGGTGCATCAGTGTAAATTATTTGAGAGTCTTGTTCAATTCTCTTTGGGTGTCCCTCGGGATAAAGTGGTTCCTGAGTCATTTTACCTCCTCAAGTTGCTACTCTAACAGCAAAGTCACTTATATTATTGTTCATTTCATCAAGTAACTCTCTTTGAGATTTAGCAACTTGTTCTAATTGAGTTTGAACCATATAGGCATGCTTTCCTACACCTCTAACATCATTTGAGATTCTAAATAATAATTCACTTAAGCGAGTGATGTCTACTATGCAACCTTCTTCTTGTAGACGTTGTTGGGCCTCAAAGTGCAGAGGTTTGTAGGACAGTAGCAAATTCCCCTCAAGTGGATGACCTAAGGTTTATCAATCCGTGGGAGGCGTAGGATGAAGATGGTCTCTGTCAAACAACCCTGCAACCAAATAACAAAGAGTCTCTTGTGTCCCCAACACATCCAATACAATGATAAATTGTATAGGTGCACGAGTTCGGCGAAGAGATGGTGATACAAGTGCAATATGGATGGTAGATATAGGTTTTTGTAATCTGAAAGTATAAAAATAGGAAGGTAACTAGTAGCAAAAGTGAGCGAAAACGGTATTGCAATGCTTGGAAACAAGGCCTAGGGTTCATACTTTCACTAGTGCAAGTTCTCTCAACAATGATAACATAATTAGATCATATAACAATCCCTTACACTACAAAAAAAATACACTTCCATGATGATACGTGTTTGCCACATTAGGTCGCGTTTTTTGTCATGCATGTACATCCATGACAAATTTATGACAGAATCAAGATAGTCATACCTGTGCTGTCGTAGAAGTGTTCCATGACATTACCAAAATTATCATCACGGAAGTGTCCACTTCCATGACGATAAATCGCGCGTCACAGAACTACTTTCGTCAAGGGTGACCGACACGTAGCATCCACCGTAACGGAACGCCGTTAAGCTATCGGGTCGGGTTTTGGATCCGATAACCCGTTAATAGCCCCGACCAATGGGGATTTTCCACGTGTAAAATCATCATTGGCTGGAGGAAACACGTGTCGGCTCACTGTTGGGACAGATGTCATCCGCTCATTGGACCGAAGGTGCCTATGATACGGCGACATGTGGCACGGCCCAACAGAGGCCCATTCCTGTGAAAAGGCCGACCCGTTTGACTTGGTCAAAAGGTGGCGGGCGCCCACGAAAGCCCGTTAATGTACTGCTCGCATATAGCCCATTTACGACCCGCTAACCTGTATGCGTTCGCTACGCCTATCCGAATTAGGCCCGAAGAGCGTCATCCGGGCCGCCCAATATGATTCAGCCCGTTTTAACTTTCGCCCATGTGTGGCCCATGACTTCTTTCGGCCCATATGAGGACCTTTGTAACTCTTGGCCCATTAACGGCCCGTGGTGAAACTGGCCCGTAATGAACAATGTATCACTTTATACCCATTAATGGCCCGTTATTCCATTGGGCCGTTTCCAGCCCAAGTTATCTATGGGCCTTCTCAGAGCCCATTGATTCTTGGGCTCATTTGCAGCATTTGGTTACATACGGCCCGTTACTGTCATTTTCTGCTTGTGGGCCAAATTCAGCCCGTCGTTCTATCGGCCCGCTTATGACCGTTAATACGTTGGGCCGTTTTCATGTCAAAAAAAACCCGTTGGGCTATTTTCATAGAGTTATCAAATACGGCCTATTAACCGCCCGTTGTGGTCCACGAATAGTATAGCCCATGATTGGCGAAATGATGATACGCCCCATAGAAGGCCCATGGACCCTACGGCCCATAGAAGGCCCATTGATCCCTAAGGCCCGTATAGAAGGCCGATGGATCCTACGGCCCGTATAGAAGGCCAATTCTCCTACGGCCGAACGAAGGCCCATGGATCATACGACCTGCAGGAGGCCCATGGTTACAACAGTCCGTGTGTTGCCATGATTATTTTGGCCTAGTTACCAAAAATAGGCTACTGTGGCCACTAGAAAAACACAGAAAAAGAACTGCAGTGACTACAAGCAAACAACTAAACAAGACAATAAGGAAATAAATAAGCAAGCAATTAAGGCTAGCCTATTACCGCTATTACACATATTACATCCATTGGTCGTCAAAATTGGCCACCAGTGCAAATAAACGCGACAGCAAAACAAGAGCATAACTGAAACAACTTCAGAAGAGCTTAAGAAACGTTATCCTGGTATCCACCATGCTGGCAATAAGCTTAGCAAGCTGATTAGCTTTGTCCTGTTTGGCGCTAAAATCCTCCAACGCCATGTTGCACCGGAAAGTATGCATCTGAATGCTCCAGGGACTTCCGCAGTCCTTCCGCTTCTTGTCGCAACATAGCTGATCGATGTCTTTTAGCTTGTAGTTGAGACTCTAGAAACCGAACTGATTCAGACAGTGAGTTTGAATAGCTTGTGCAAGCGGTAGTGGCCGAGAATCGAACACTAAACCAAGACAGACTTTGGGGTTGTCTCGTTGTCTTCAAGATAGTCTTCCTTAGCTGTTTTATAAGCTTTGTTGGAGACCAACAAGGATGTGTCACTATCCTGAACCTTATCGCATTACTTCCTTTACCATTGCTTAATAAGGCACTCTTCCCCAATATTCTCATCAAGATTCTAAAAGAAGAAACAAGCGAGACACATAACAAGTTTAGCATGTATTAGTATATGAAACTAATTTCGGTGAACCAGTTCATTAGTAAGGTGGACAAGATTAAACTACCAAGTCTTCTATTGCCAAGTACTAGTACATAATAAAAGCATCAAACAAACATATATCTATGTCCTATGGTCACTGCATTGTCTTGCCAAATCAAAATAGAGACATGGTTCAAATCATATCAGTTCAAGACAAAGCAACAGTGAAAGAATACAAAGCGTGGGAAACTACACGGCACAACAAGATTTCAGATGGGTACCACGGGTCTACATGTACAACAACACTATTTGCTCTGTTGTGATGCTAGTAATGTGCATGATATGAAAGTCAACTGTATGCACAATTGAAATTGAAATCAAAAGAGCTATTGATAAGAGCAAACCTGTTAAAGAAACATGCGTGAACATACCTGCCGTGCCATTGGAGTTTCGATTGGATCCTTCAGTTTAAAAATAAGTTTGTATGAGTAAATACAATGATACAAGAGCAAAGCAATCATAGTTAAAAAAGGCGCGCCTAAGCGAGCACTTAAGCGCGCCTAGGCTCTAGGCGTTGGCAAAATGCATTGCGCATAACTACGCTTAATCTGTGCATAACTGCACATAAGCATGCGCTTTGGTCAGTAAAGTGCAAGGCGGTGGCAAAACGCACAATTAACGCCTAGCGCTTTTTTGAACTATGATAGCAATGAAATCTTAAATTAGAACAGTTGTTCTTCAGGTTTAGGCACTTGTTCTACATGAACAGAGTACAGTAAGACGCAAGAATATAATACTTAAAAATAGAAAATGAGCTCATAGACCTTACCACATTCTTGGTTCGGGACCAAGATGTGAACAAAGCGTTCCCTATCATCGCCGAAGAATGTGTCTCAGAGAACGTAAGGGAATTTGATGAGTTTCTTTGCCGGTGAAGCACGTTTTCTTGAGTAATTCCAATATCGCCACCAAGCATTCTTGAAGATAACAGAGGTATTAGCACAAGTTACCTCATCCCGAGTTTCCAAATCGGTCCTTCTCTATAGAGAAAATGGAAAAATTTTTTGTATTATAACCATCATGGAGGTAGGATGTATGGGACGAAGCAAAGTAATTGCCATGAATAACATTACTTACACATAACTCCCGGACAAACACCTGAATCGGCATTTTCCTTCATCTCCGAAGATAATATTTCCAAGATGGGAAGATACGCACATACGATTTAACAACATCAAATGCGATAGATGCTAAACTACGACTGGCTGGTTGTGCTTCCTCCACGGCAATAGGCGTACTAACTGGTGGAGCTGGGGTTCGCCGTGATAGTACTGGCCCTTTGGGCACTAGATCTGCCTTACTAACTGCTCTTCTTTGGGAGCTCTGTGGTGGAGATGGTGCTGTGTCAACAGGAACTGGGTTACTATCGGCTGGGGTTGGGGTTAGATTGGGTGAAGCCGGTTCTCTGTCCATCACAGTAGGGGTACAATCTGCAAGAGTTTGGGTTATGTGTGGTAGGGCTGGTTCTTGTGCATGTACAATCCGGGTGCTATCTCCACCAATAGGTAGCACTGTTTTATTTGAAGACCGTGTTTTTATTCCGCTAGATACTGGCATCACCCACTCCAATTCAAAGGGCTGATAAACAGGAAACATAGTTGAATGTATAGACATTGTATGAGAGACAGATGCAATAGATAGTGTGGAAAAAAGAGGGCATGAAATAGTTGACATGTATATTGTTTAACTAAAACGGATAGCATGACATAATTTCACATATATGATGTCTATCTAAACTGGATAGCATAGCATAACATAATTCAAAGATATGATGAATAACAAAACAGGATCGCATGACATAATTCACCTACATGTTATCTAAGTAATCATGATCGCATCATTTAATTCACATATGTGATTTATATGCTAAACAGAGGGCATTCAATATGATGTCTGAACTAAGAACATGGTGTTGAATATTGTGTATATGATGTCTAAACTATGCAATGCAAGACACCGTATGCATGATATGAGCAGTATAACTGTGCCAAGTTAGAGCATACACCTCAGTAGGGGAATAGGACTGGTCATCTGTCTCTGAATCCATCTCTGAGGACCTACCGGGACCCAACAAGAGATCTGCTTCGATAGGTAGCACTGTCTGCTCTGAAGGCCTTGTTTTCACTCCAGATTTTTGCATCTCCCACCCAAATGGCTGATTCACAGGAAGTGTAGTTTAATGTACAAACATTGTCGACAAATGGAAATGTAATGAAGAAAAGGATGGGCAAGATATCATTCAAATATATGATGCCTGGTTAAACAGGATGGCATTGCACATTTCACATATATTATGGCTGGCTAAAAGACATGAGACTGCATAATTCCCATATATGATATATAAACTAAACATGTGGCATTACAGAACATGTCTAAACTAAGCAGATGACATATATGATGTCAAAAGTAGGCACCGCAAGGAAACATATGCATGATATGACTAACATCATCATGCCAAGGTATAGCAAACACCTTGGGGGGTAAATAGGAGTGGTCAGCGGCATCTGAATTCGCCTCAGAACAGATATCTTCCTCTGGATTACAATTTGGAGAGGGGTGGGGAGGGTTTGCCATTGAACCCACCATGGAGCGATGTCTGCATGACATTGTATTGCCACGCAAAACTCTTCTCTTTTTCTCTACATGTTCAGCATGACTGTGTATAATATCTGACATGCATACGAAAAAATATGGTGAGATTATGCAAGGAGAGCATGCAGAAATTTAGAGTGATGGTAACAACCAGTGGATGGATCCAAAAATAATGATAGCAGGCTGATGATTGCTTTAAATTAATAAAAAGACAGATGATGATTGCTTTACTATTTGTTTCCCACCCAAGATGAACAACATAGGCATACCCTAGGTGAACCAGATATTAGAAAGACATACTATTCATTGCTGCCTCAATATGTGCCCCACAACTAATTTAGAAGTCAAGTTTGAACATGAATTTGGACCTGAGTTGGGAGTCCAAGAGCTGAACATGACGATAAAGTAGCAGGTAAGTTTAAGCAATGCATAACATAAGCAGAAACAAAAGAGTGCGACCTCTCTTGTGGACCCGTGTACTCCTCAGGTTCATCTGCTGAGTCGATGATGGTAATGCCGTTGGGGTGCGTGCCGGCGGCAGGGAAGGAGATCTGAGGCAACGAAAGACGGTCAGGAGTCGTGATGTTTGGTTTGGTGGATGCTTCTATCGATGGAGCAGCTCAGGTGGGGTGGACGACGTCGCGGCAGGAGCAGGACAAACCACACAAAGTTCCCTTTAACACGTACCTATAACTGAAGTAATTCTGTAAGGGCTCATTTAGCTTGCATGATTCTTAAAACGCAGGGATAGGAAAAACACCGAAATAGGATAGGAAAATGCACATGGTAAACAGAGCATTCGTAAACACAGGATTTCTATCAACTTGGGTGTTTGGTTTACAGGAATTGGAAGAGCAGAGGAATGCAAAGAAACATGGCCAAAATAAAGAGAAACCATATGAAAGCGTGTGCAGTTAGAATGTTATTCTGGCACTAATGCACTTGGTCTTGTTTCATGCATAGGATTTTGAAAAGTAGGTCCAGGTGGATGTTTTGCTTCACTCCTTTCAACAAAATGCATGAATAATTGAATAGTAGAGTGCCATTGCAAAATTCCCTATTGCTATGTTTTTCCATTGAACCAAAATAGCCCTAATGGATCGACGTGAATGTATAGTAATAAGTGACGCAACAAGTGTACAACCTCTTTGCCGTAGCCGTGTCGACCTGAACATCATTGGGTTGGTCGCTGAAGCAGTTGAGGCAGAGGTGGCTGTCGGAGGTGTGGAGGAAGATCTGAGGAATCAGAGACGGCGCCTGTGGCATCGCTCTGTTGTGATGGATCGTTCTGTCGTTGGAGCAGCTCCGGTGAGCCGTAAGACGTCAAGGCTGAAGGAGCACAAGAAAGACATCGTCAATCTCAAGTGCGATTCTAATAGCATCTCCAATAGATGATGAAAAATGGATGTAAATTAACATCACCAAAAACCACCTGACTACAACAGATGAGGTAAAAACTGTTGACTCTGAACTTAACTGTCGAAACTGTAATTAACTGTGGAATCTGAATGCTACTGTCAAAACTGAACGCAATGGAAGCAGAGAGGCACTTGACATGTAGTTTAGGAAGGGCCTGCAGTTCATCTTCAACCTGCACACCCCTGAGCCGCCTGCCACCACCGGCCGAATCGCCGGCCCCAACACCGCCTCGCCGCCCCGAAACAACTCGCCACCGCCGCCCCAGCCTGCCCTCTAGGCCCCCTGCCCCCACCCTGAACCCTAAGATAGATAGTGGGGTACCTCTCCGATGAGCCCCTGTCTCCGCTGCAGGTGGTTCTTCCTTAACTCCGGCGAGCCCCCCCAACCCCTGAAAATCGACTGACCCAAAAGTGATTCAGTCGACTGAAGTGTGGCTTAATCAGAGCAGAGCAAAGAAAGACGAGCAGGGGGAGAGCAAAGAAGCAGCAGAACTGGGCGAGTGAGCGATCGAGCGAGAGCTGGAGCAGCAGAAGCAGCAGAAGGCGAAGCGAGAAGCGAAGCGAGAGCGAGCAGCAGAGAGCAGATCCGGCTGGTATGGACGCCGCCGCCGAAGGGGCCTCGCACTGGGGGAGAGCCGCCATGGAGATGTCGCCTGCGGCGCCGGCTTCAAGGTAGCCGCTCCATGGGGTGCGGGATGGAGCACCGTCGGCGCCGGGAGGTCGAGTTAAGGAGAAGGTGTGATGCGATGAGTGTACAACCTCTTTGCTGGCGCCGAGTAGGCCTCGGCTTTGTCCGAGGAGTCGGTGAGGATGTTGCGGTTCCGGTGGAGCAGGTTAAGGCGGCACTATGGGGATGGAGCAGCCGCGATAGACGAGGCGATCGTCGGAGCAGCTCCTTGGAGGTGGAGGACGGGGCGGCTGAACCGGCGGGACGGCGAGATGGACGACGGATCCTCATCCGGGGAGGTGGACGAGGGACGTCGAGCTGTTGCGGTGGACGACGTCGTCGGGGAAGAGGCTCTGGCTGGGCAGCGGTGATGTGGTGGACAGAGGAGGGTGGGGTTTCGCGGCTGGAGCGGAGAGGTTATGACGGCCTGGGATTTTGAATGGCGAAAAGGGGGCGATGGGAGGGGGTGAAGCATGACTTAGAGACACGCTTGTCCAAAATGTAGGGTGTGTTACAAAAGTACCCCCCACTGATTTGAACTAGCGGCCCTTTCGACTTAGGGTTAGAAGGGGGATTTCGCGTGTCGGGATTTGGCAGCTGGAGGGAGTTTTCGCGCGCGTTGTAATTTCGGGATAGCAAGGCACGGGTTGTGAAGGCGCTAGTTTTGGGAGCACGATATCTGAAGTTTCGGGATATAACAAGACGCGGGTTGAATTTTAGGGACAAGCCTAACGTGTAGTAATATTGTACTTGTACGTACCAAATCAATTCGCACTTCCCTCAACCAAAAAGAAAACGAAAAAATAAAACTATTCACACCACACAAAGAGAGAGTCTTGCCCGTTTTACTATACAAATGCTATTCAAAGCTACTCCTTTCTTCCATCTATATAGGGCATAATGCGTTTTTCGATGCTAACTTTGACCAAATATTAGAGCAATGATATATGACATGCAACTTACACAAAGCATACCATTAACTTCATTTGTGAAAGGTTCTTTCAATGATATAATTTTCACATTGTGCATGTCATGTACTATTAATCTTGTCAATAGTCAAAGGCGGTCTTAAAAATCTCATTACGCCCTATATAGATGGAAGGAGGGAGTATGAATCCATGATATGTCCGATTATTTTTTTTTGCTTTGCTGTATAATCCATGTAACCTACTCATACCAACATCTTAGGGCATTCCAAATGTCTATACTACCGCTGCAATTCGAACTAAATTTGAATTTGTTTCTCTATTTCAATAAGAATCTACAATCATGATTGTTGCCAACTTCAACCATCATTCATGTATTACCTTAATAACACACCACATGATTACTATAGAGATAGATATGAACTATGTGTACTACATGAACTCGAATTCTATTTTTTGAATACACTTGATGTTGATTCCAAATAATAGTACATTTGATGTACTAACTATATATTCATAATCTAAACCATGTTCCACATGTACACCGTGTTTATCACACAAAGTATAGTGCCCCGCCCCCTACATTATGACAAGTATTTGGACCTGAGTTGCAAAAGCCACACATTAGCCCAAATTATAATCAATGTTGTACATTATGATATCTTCTTCAAGTATCCGTATCCACCTTTTTATAATGAATTATGATCTTTGTTCGTCTTTTACACCTTCACGATCCTCTTCTATTTGTAGCTAGCTAGCGCTAACTTTCTATCGTGCATGCACACGCCCGCCCCCCTCACACACCCTTAGCGTCCCCTCCATCGCACACGTTCATTATTTCTCTTTAGGTCGTCCACCAGTGGTGTGTGTAGGCCCCCGGCTCCTTCTTTCTGGCACACACCAGTCGATATACCTCTCTAGCCAAGTGTGCCTACAACAAACACATATATACTTCCCCTCTTCTCTTCTCACCGTCCATGCCCCCATATGTCCAATACAATTCCACGCAGGTGCACACTCCTGCCCCTCTTTTCATTAGTCACATGCGTGCACACTCCTCCCCCCTCGACATGGTAGGCCTCTCGCACCACCTCCTAGCCACACTCTCTCCCCCTGTCCGCCTCTCCGGACCTTATTTGCTTCTAACACATGCAGGCGTGTATATGAACTGATCTCCCTACATATAGCCAGGTCGACTATAATTCGTTTTCACCAAGCACCGATACACTTACCTTGCTAGTTATGTCTCTCCTTTTCTCGGACACACGACGGTTGATCTTCCTATGTAGTTACGCATGCTTATCACAACCATATCTTCTCCCCTCATCATCCTTGAATACCTCCCGACCCGTCTCTCACACGCACGTGCATAGACAGACAGACATCCCCTGCCCTCTCTTATTGATATTGCACTCATATCCTCCGTTTATCTAGAAGGCCTCTCCCACCATTTGTGAGACGCCACTCCACCACCAACCCTCCGACGCTCTACCTTTGTGTTTTTCCCAACCTTATTCCTTTGTTACACATATCCATGAATGTCGATCGATCTCCCTCAATACATAGCTAGGTCTCTCTCCTTCCCCAGACACATACTAGTCGACCGGTCTCTACCCCCCCACACACCGATAGTCGAACGTTGTAGGTAGGTATCCATGCCACGGAGAAGAACTGCACCTCTGCCCTCTCAAATTCCAGTAGGCCAGCCGCCATGTATCTTTGACGTGGGCAAACACAAATTCAATGTCACTCTTTATCGATCGCGCAGCCACACACTTCATCCCTGTTTTCAATTCTATCGATATCCCACGTCCATGACTCCGTTTCACACACATTGCATATGTTACGTTTTTCTGATTGAGATATCATCAACACATTGCCTCTGTTTTGCACAAACCATCTCTCTCACGCCCACCCACGTACGTACCTGCACCTAAAGAAGAAGTGCACGCAGGACGCACGTACTCACGTCTCGTTCCCGGCCACACCTGCGCGGGTACATGGTGGAGTTCGTTTCTGTACGAAAAGGCAGCCCACGTGATAATTTGACGCGTTTAGCGGTTGTTTACTCGAAGGAGGGTCGGGTACCACGCCTAGAATATAAAATGATTGCCGTGGGGAAAATGGAAAATGGGTTTGTCTCTCGTGAGTCTCATCTCACAATCTCACACAAGGCCGTCATGGCATCTCTCTCTCAGCGTTGGTCAGTGATCCGGCCGCATCCCGTCCGTCGGCGGAAAGGGAGGATGTGCATCGTCTCTCCGTTCGACGGCGTTGAGGCAGCTCGTCCCGATCTGCGGTACCCGCAGTTCTCTCTGACCAAGCTCCGACGCGGTAGGGCCTTCGCCACTTGCTTGCTACCGCAGTATGGGCAGATCCCGGCCGCCGGCGCCCTCCTAGTAACATCCCGACGACCCTCGGGTACAACTTCCTCCGGCCTTGCTCCACTGCCCATCTTCCCACATTGCTGCATGTGGATCTTCTTTAGTTGTTTGCTTAAATCGTATCTCGGCCGATGTACTTTCCATCTTGCAATCTCGTCCTCAAACCATTTTTGATAAACCACCATGTGCTATCTTTCCCTTTTACATGGAACATGCTTATTTTTTGTTGGCGTATGTGTCTTCAACTCGTGTTATTGGGCAGTAATTGTTTCCTTTCGACCTCCTTTTGCAAACAGGGCTATCCATTTTCACCTCGTTGCTATTGCGACCTTTTGGTGAACTGCACAAATCACTTTTCTGAAGAGTGTTTTGTGCAGTTCCGCCAAAATTTCACACGGACAACGTTTTTACATTTCTGTGGGACTGCGGAAAGGGAGATTGGTTTTGCTATCCTCCTCATCCAACTCCGTGCCTAATCTTCTCCGACAAGAAGTTAGTCCTAAAGAGAGATCGTATAGGTGATCGGCTTCTATTTATGTGTGTTATTTTTCATCAAGTAGTTCCACTATTATTGTAATCACACTGACCGGATATCTTTGCAAATAGGGATGGTCCGCCCGATTTTAGTGGAGCTGCACAAAATGATCGGATTGTGGTGTCCTTCATACACCTCTTTTTTGGCTACAGAGCTGGGTGAAACTAGCTGCCAAGCAATGAACATTGTGCCAAGGAAATGGAGCCATGCCTACGAACAACATCGATCAATTATATTTTTTCTTTATTTGTACACCTTCTCACAACTTTGTCTTGGGCCAGATGTGAATATTGGCGCTGATCTGCGAACCATTGAGATGCATTAGCCATGGTAGTTTCATTTGTATTTGATGGAATGTTGTAACGAGATAATCTCGAGGCAAGACACATGAATCCTAAGTTGAAAACTTTTTTTCCTGAGGGAACCAAAGTTGAAACCTTCATAGCATCACAAGACAATTTCATCAAAATTATGCGACATATAAACAAACTCAAGGATTGATAGCAATGCCGTAAACAATTCAACTTCGTTTACCGACATGTTGGACATCCTTCATCCGCTCCACCGCCATGCAGCAATATTGAGTGCACAACACAACTTCAGGGAAAGATTCACCCTGGTCGTTGCGACGCCGTAGTAATGACTAGTGAGCAGTCAAATCATAGAGCCCCACCTTCGCCACAGTAAGTTGCTCGGACGAAGCAACCATCATTTCTCTGTTCCTTGAATCCGCTGGTACTCCTATATTTCCACAGTAAAGTTGCTCGGGCGAATCAACCATCACTATATCCGCTCACGTGTGATGACCATAGGAGCTATCCATTCAGAATGCATGTTAAAAAAATAAAGGTCGATAACTAATGCGGCAAACTTTCAAAAAAAAAAACTAATGCGGCACCTCGGGCCAACGTGGCCAGATCGCATTTTGCACAAGAAATTACACACCATGTTTCGTTGACATGTGGTCCTGTTCCAACATATCAGTGAGACGACGGCGAGTAGTAGGAGTATTTCCAAACCGACGTGTAGGCCGGGGCGCCCCTTCGTGAACCGTGGCAAACTGGCAACCGTCCACCGACACTTCGCCTTTCCCTCTCGATTGGGAACTGCTGTCGCACGCTCTTCCTCTCCCCCCTCCATTTTCCTTCAGCCCTTCACGCTTTCTTCTGCCATTGTTCGATCGTCTTCTCCATGGAGGGAACAGGACGGAAACGACCCCGTTATTCTTGCCCCGATCTGAAAGATGACGCGGTGGAGGAACTCATTGATCGGTGCGATGTCATCACCTCGGCTAGCATGGCAGGTTCGTTCAAGCCCATTCTTGACTCAACTAATAACATCATTACAAGGAACCCAAGAGTCAAGGAACGGTTTGATCTCCCCTATCTTCTTTGCCGTGACCCTGATGACCGGCGCCGTCACGACGGAGGCCTCGCCCTGTGCAAGTTGATGCCGCTTGATAATGATATGTATGATGTTAAGATGCCATCGCTTGAGGGCAAGGCCTGGGCATGCGCAAATGAAGATTGGGTTGTTTACATTGGGTCCAACTGCGAGTGGGAACTTGTGAATGTGTACACTCGTGACCGGGTTCCACTTCCAAAAATCTCAGCAGATCGCCCAGAGGTTGAGCACACCGGTATTATACGACGCTCAAATACAATCATGGTGGTCGTCTTCTACGGAAGATAGCAATTTCTCGAGTTCTCACCGCTTGGAATTACAACAACTATGAAGTTGTTGCTATCTTCGACAAGCTTGTTGCCGTCGTTGCTGGTTTGACTCGATGGACATTGCTCAAAAATCAGTTTCTGTACACGGATGAGTACTGTGATGCAATTGAATACGAGGGCCTTGTGTTTGCTGCCACCACTCATGGCCTTCTGTTTTTGCATGGAATTGTTATGATTTGCACGTTTGTCTTCCACCGTAATTATAATTGTTTCATCCACATGCATGCGGGTTAGCAAGTTTCCCTTTACTAATTAACCTTCTTCTTGTGTTTCCAAGGTCCTGTGAAAATTCTACCACCTATACTTGATTTTTTTTATAACCAAGGGGGAGATGACGATGGTGATGATCACGAGCATGAGGACGAGCAGCGCCAATATACTCGTTGGCACCTGGCAACTAATTCCGATGGATCACCTCTTCTCGTGTGTATACAACCCACTGATGATGTTACTGCTAAGGAAGCAGGTGTAGTCTCCCATGGTCGCACTCGTCGGACCTATTCCAACACCCGTTGCATGGTATTCGGGATGGATACTAGTATGCTAGCGCCAACACCTTCTCCCTGGTACAGAATTGATAGTCTTGGATAAAACTCGCTCTTCCTTGGACAAAACTATCCGATGATGGTGAAAGGCGATCCAACTGCTGTTGACACAATGTTACTAGCACCATTTATGAGAAGCAACTGTGTCTATACCTCAGACACTAGCGTGGTTCCCTACCCGGCATCGATATAGTAGGCCGCTTCACTGGATGATCGTCCTGCATTGGTCTCGAGATCGACAATAGATGCCCCGTCCCAGAGAATCACTTGTGGTTCAAAGCAAGTGTTTCCAACGCCGAGGAATGGTTGAGTTGAAGTTCATTTCATTGTTTGTTATTTGTTGTGTGGTGGAAACTTTAGTATTTATAATGTATCCTCGTTGTCGATGTGGGTTGATGACCTGTTGTATGTAATAAAATGATATGCCTGTGATAAACTTACTAAATATATGAATGGCTTTCGAGTTGCTTCTGTGAGTGAGTGGTGCGACGAGGCAAAAAAATATTTTCCGAATACATAATTGTACGTGCATTGCAATAGGTTATCGGATGAGGCCAATCATCAACAATAGTAGTACACTATTTGCTAGCTTCACATGCTTCGCGCGTCGTGCGGGTGTTTTTACTGTAGCCATATTGTACTACGTAACCAGCACCTCGAATCCTCGATACTAGTAGTACTATATAGTAAGTAGTAGGAGTAGGGTGGCATGGGCCAGAACAAGCATTCACGTCCAGGAGTACGGCACACGCCACCAACACGACTTCCATTTGACACCATATTTCTTGGAGTTCGTGCTAGAGCAATCTCTTCAACCTCATCGTTTCTCTAACTCAGCCATCGCGCGGTGGGCGAGGTGGGGGTTTGCCGATAGTCGGTTTCCTCAACTGCGGTCCCACTTGTAAGGCCAACTCCAACGCTCTATCAATATATGGATGTACTCTTCTTCCCAATACAAAAACTTGCATCCATTCTACTCCCTCCGTTCTACTACCTCTGTTCTACTACCTCCGTCCTGGTTTATAGGTCCCCTTTGTAGTTTGTGTCAAATTTTGACTAAAGATTTTACTAACAAAATGTTAATGCATGTCAAGAAAAATTATCTCATTGGATTCGTATTTGAACATAGTTTTCAAAAATATAATGTTTGGTGACATGCGTAAACATTTTGTTAGTTTAATCTATGGTCAAAATTTGGCACAAAATATAATGGGGACCAATAAACCCGGACGGAGGTAGTATTTGTCAAAATATATATGTATCTAGACATGTTTTAGTATATAGGCACATCCATTTTTGGACAAATGGAAGTCAAGCATTTTGGAACGGAGGGAGTACACAATAAAATTTTTAAGTTAGCACAACTAGTCTATTCCGAGAGCACAACCGAAGATTTGGTCGGGTTCTTCCTCCTTTTGCCAACACGTGGGACATCCAAAGATCCGTGTCGTGTCATGAAAGAAAATAGAGTGGTAGTTGATAAGTTGAAGCCACGAGATGTGCATCTTGGGTTAAACTGTAAATAGAATCTTACTACTCTTGAGTAACTCCAAAAGTGGCCACCGAAGATCTTTCTTGGATTTGTTTTTCATCACCAGCACGTCGAGGTGAAAGATGTGCAGGTTCAGTGGGTCCTCTTGCGTTTTCACTGACATGTGGGGCCGCATGTGAGCAAACAGACGATGGGCTCCGCGCGTCCGCTGGCTGGCTGAGAAGAGAGATAGAGGAATGCTGAGCACGGACTGCAGGAAATTTGTTCTACATAACCAGCACCTTGATATTCGCATGTGGTTGTTTCTAGAATAAGAAAAAGGAGGTACCTCTACTTATGTTACTCCCACTACGCCTAGCCTAAGGTTAGTAGGTGACCTTGCGCTTGGCTCTTCGCCTCTTCCGAAAGTCGATGGTTCTACAGTAGTGCTTCTGGCAATCTGACACCAAATGAACTGCTGCACGTCCACCGCTTGTAAGCAAAAGTTTCTCCTCGTGCTGCGAGCCACCGCGCACGCGTTGGTGAGGTAGAAGGCGTAATCAAGCTTCTCGTCGTTCTGCGAGTTGACGGGACACATCAAAGTTATTTACTAGTAGTACATACACTCTCCAAAAAAGGGCTGACCATGTCATTGCTACCATCCTGCGCTCCGTCATTGAGTACGTGCACTATTCACGTGCCATTCACGTGCCATCGAGGAGAAAAAATATTGCGTAGGTGCCATCGAAGTGCACGACTCACTTACGGAAAAGGGTTTCCCCCCGCTCCCCCCCACACGACTCACTTACACACTGCTTATCTGATTATCTCCATTTTCTTGCATGACACGTGCACCTTGATGCTAGATGTCTCGCGTGTTGGAAAAAGGATGAACAAAGCTCACGTAAAAGAAAAGAGTTGAAGAGCATAGATTCCCGATGACCGAGGAGGAGCAAGGAACCTCGCGGTGGAGCATCTACAAGGAACCTTGCGCGTTTTCCCCTGGTTTTTTGCCACCTGCGCACCTATAAACAACTAAAAGAACATGAACTTTTCGCTAACCACTAGAAACGGTACATCAGGATGCTAAGTTGAAGATGTTTTATACTCCCTCCGTTCCCAAATATAAGTCTTTTTAGATATTTCAATAAGGGACTACATACGAAACAAAATGAGTGAATCTACACTCTAAAATATGTACACAAGCGAACGCACTAACTCCATCCAGTCCAACTCATGCACATACGCGCACAGCATGGAGCACACAACACACGTACACAAGGCGTGCATGCACACACGCTCGGCCGCAGAATGCACGTGAATCACACATGCATGCGCACACACTCGGCTGCATGGAGGCGTGCGTCATCCGCGGCGACGTCCGGTTCGTCGTGCTACGGTGAAGCTTGCACGCAACAGCGCATACACATCTCTTGAAACACCTCTTTGCCGTCGTTGCTCAACTACTAGTCGGAGATGAAGACGACTGCAGCCTCAGCCTTAGAGCTAGCACCGATGGAAAAACACGCACGCTGCACGCACACGAGCACATACGGAGTGCCCACGACATGGTGGTGGTGCGTCCCCAGTTGCCTCTACTCCTTCTACGCACGTTGTCTATCAAGGCGGCTGCATGCTAATGATGATGTGGGTGAGATCTTCTAGGACTCAGCTGATGACGAGGAAAATTATGAGACACAAGGTGATGTACACCATCAAGGTCCACGGTCAAGGGGGTGCTAGTAAGTGCTTAGGCTAGTCATAGTGGGAGTAACTTAGCTAGTAACATAGCGCACTCCAAGAAAATTTTGCTTGCGTGGCATGTAGTTAATGATAAGTGGTAACATAATACTGTAACATAGCGCTTCCCAAGACAAGATGAGTCTACAAGCTAATAAATGAAGTCCCCTATGACACTACTACTATGTTACTTTGCACTATGAAGATAGTAACTTAGACTAGTGTCATATGCATGACACTAATATAAGTTTCTCCCCACTATGACCAGCCTTAGATGTGCTTAGAGCAAGTACAATAGAGCTGAGTCTGCGGGCTATAAGGAATAAATAGTAGTATATTTCTGCTTAGTTGGAGGAAAGAGAAGAGGAGAGAGAAGGTAAGCGGGCTCTTCGTGAAGAGCCAGCTCTAGCACGTGCTCCTAGGCACTTTGTAGTACATGTTGACTATAAGATGGGCTGTAGGCTTAGGCCCTTCCCAGTGCTCCACGGTGTACAGGTGCTAAGGATGCCACATAGGCAGAAAAATGATGTGGCAAAGCAATTAAAGAGGAGAGAGAGGATTATCGTGATCCCAACAAGAACCAATGCTAAGCACGTGAACCTAGACAAAAAGACTACCAACCAATAAATGAAGGAGTTTTATTACTAAACAATTAAATAGAGAAGGCTTAGCTACAAAAACTAAGCACCGATGCATTGGGGACATTAGTTGCTAAGCATTTTAATCCACTTAGCACCCCACTTTAGCACCAATGCATTGGGAGAGGTCTTATAGCCAGCAACTGGCTATACTATTAATGCTCTTTAGATGAGGTGCTAAGTGCATTAAGTGGCTTAGTAACTCAAGTGTTCAATGCATAGGTGCTTAGTTTATTGGTGCCACATCATATTTTATGCCTACGTGGCAGGCTTAGCAGCTATACATGGTGGAGTACTGGGAGAGGCCAAGGCTGGTCATAATGGGGAGTAACTTGTACTGTAACATATTACTATGTTACTCTAAACATCTCTATAAACTGGAAAGGAGGGAGTAGTAACATACACTAGTGTCATATGCAGAGTATGGGAGCACATGATATTTCCCCTTCCGGACCGATCCCAAGTTGGCTTCTCACCTTCTTGGCCCAACAAAAACCCCTCCCCCTCCCGCACGCGCTTCCCGCCCGGCGCCAGCTGAGCCCGCCGCTCCACATTGATGGCAAGTCAGGGCGACGCGACCTCTCACTACTTACGCCATTGAAGTGGCGCACCGACCAAGGGCACCGCCCGCTGCACGCCCGGCATTTCAGACTACACAGTGGATAGTAACTTTTAGAGCAAGTACTACTATAATTAGATGACATAAGTAGGCTATAAGGATTTAAATATAGTATTTGTGCTTAGTTGAAGGAGAGAGAAGAGGAGAGAGAAGAGAAGCGGATTGTAAACGTGTAGCCGGTTGTACTCCAACATACTCTACTTTGTGAGACAAAAGGTGGGGCCATTATTAATGATATTGTATTTATACTAAAGGGACTAATGACGCTTTAATTACTCCGTTTTTAGACAAACCTTGGTGGGGCTATTATTGACTTTTTGAGCTATTATTGACTTGGGCGTGGGGTTTGGGGCCAAAGGCCTACTATTATACTCCGACCGACATGCTCTACCCTACCCTTGTCAGATCATATGGTTTCGCACCGTTCGAGATCTTAGCGCCGCCACGCAATTCTTCTCCAGCCCTCCTTCCGGCGTGCACCGCGAGAAGGACACAGATCCTCGAACCCCACCTTCGTGATCCCAGACGGAGCGGGCGATCAGGTTTTGGGTAGCACACTCCTGTGATCTGCTGCCGTGACGACTTCCTCAACGACAGCCTTCTTCCCGACCTCGGTAACCTCTTCATCAACGACATGAGTGACAACATCAACCACATCGGTTCTGCTCCCCATGCAGACAAGATGTGATTCTATCCCCTGGTTTAGTCGCATCATTACTTTGATGTTTGCAATTGTTGTCATGATCTATTTATCGCTGATTCGGATAAAATCTCATACTAAATTGCTCATATATTCAACAATCCAATCCAAAAACCTGATCACAGGCAATTTACTCCGACTGGTTTTGCTGCGCTTTTGAAGCCACCTACTTTTAAGGGGGAGCAATATAAAAGGTGGCGCACAAGAGCAGTATATTGGTTTCAGATCATGTACTGCTATGACGCCACTAAGGGTAAGCCTGAGGGCAATCTTAATCCTACACAGCAGGAAGCTTTTCAGAACATGGATACCCTCTTCAAAGCCGCCCTGCTGAGTGTTCTTGACGATTCCGTTATGGATTCGTATATGTTCTTTGACAATGGCAAAGACATGTGGGCTGCGCTCGAGGCCACGTTTGGGCCCTCGGGCACTCGCAACGAGTTGTACGTCATGGAGCAATTCTGTGACTACAAGATGGTGATGGCGCCTGTTGTTCAGCAGACTCATGAGATCTGATCACTCTCTAAGGAACTTGAGTACTTTAAGTGTGTGTTGCGGACAAATTTGTTGCTGGGACCATCATTGCCAAGCTTCCACCTTCGTGGAACGATTTTGCTACTTCTCTGAAAAACAAGAGACTTGAGTTTTCTGTTTTAGATCTCATTAGCACTCTTGATTTTGAGGAGAAGGCGAGAGCAAAAGACACACGTGCTCGGGTCGCCGAGGGAGCTTCTAGTGCCCACATGGTACACGAGAAGAACTTCCAGCCCAACCAGCCCCAAAACAACAAGAACAAATCTCAGGGGAAAGGCAAGTTTGATGCAAAGAACAAGCCGTCACATTCTACCAACTTCAAGAAGAGTTCTCATAACGGGAAGGGATACAAACCTCAATTTTGGTAACACCGCACAAAATTTATATGGCTCTGCATCTACCTGCTATCAGCTAACCTCATCGTGCTCCAGGTATTCCTACATTCGTAACTAGGTACAATGACCACCGCAAGATGAAATTAGCTTATTAAAGACGCTGACTTGTGAATGCGGTGCGAACAGTCTGTCATGTGTGGAGCGAGCAAACAAGCAAAGGCAACGAAGGTGGAAATCAACCAAGGACTTATTAAATTATATGTAATCTTCCTCAGGCAGGTCAGTATCCCCTTCGTCCAGATGATCGTGTTTTGTCATGCCGAGCTATTGATATGTGCTACTGTTTTGCAACACCGTTTAAGTATAGCTACTGTTTTCCTATCTTTTGATTCGGGACAATGAATATGATATCGAGAGGCGCACAATATGGACCCATGTTGAGTCATCTCTATTGCCTCATGTGTTTGCTGCAAATGTGTCAGCATCAATTGCAAGATGAGGCAGCTAGCTAGCTGTGGAGTTGCCAACATGCTCAAAGTGCTCGCAACATTGAGAAGAAACAAGCATGCCCAGGAAATTAACGCGTGCGCAGGGAGGCCCTTTGCTCGGAGAAGCATCGACCGATTTTCTTTATTTTCACACCTTCTCACAGTTTTGTATATTGGTTATAGTATGGTGAATCATTGAGATGCATAGACATGTTGAACTTTTGTTCTTCTAAATGTTAGTTTAATGTGAGTGTCTGCATCCAGTACCGCATCCTCTAATTTGGTGGATGCACACAGAGAAAATAAATCTCCTTAATTTACTCCATAACCACCCTATTAAATATGCCTAGTAACAAACCAGGCGCATGCAGTGGCTGGCGGGCACATGCATCCTGCATGCATGGCCAGTCATGCAGCAACGCAAAAGAAGAGAGCGGTTCTTAGGAAAAAGCGAGTAGTTAGTGCAGCGGGCCTTATAAACATGAACAACTCGCTCTCCCGCTTCTGTCTCCCCACCCAATTCCCCCCGCTCCCCAATCTTCCTCACTCGTCCAGAAAACCCCGCTCACCTTCTTCCTCACTGCATCTAAAACGCTTTGCTCCTCTTCTTCCACTCCTACATAAATCCCCAGCCCTCCTTCTTCCCCACTCGCACTGCCACTAGGCTCGTCTATGGCTACTCTGCTCAAACCCGTGAGCTCGGCGCGACGCCCACAAGGAAAATGGAGTCGGCTGGCCCCAGCGCCAAGAAGATGAGGCTCCCGCCAGCGGCGACGGCGATTGTAGATCCCGCACCCGGTAGCGCGGGGAGAAGCGGCGAGCCCCCCCCCCACCCGGATCTGAGGAACTGGTAGAATCTCTGGTGGACCGCATCAGCGATCTCCCGGACGTCATCCTTGAGGAGATCATCTCGCTTCTCCCCACCAAGGATTGCTGCCGCACACAAGTCCTCTCAACTCGGTGGCGCCCTCTATGGCACGCCGCGCCCCTCAATCTCGATCGCCGCCGACGGATATCATCCTTCTGAATTTGATCTCATCAGAGCCATCGTATCTTCTCACCAGCAGGGCCCCGTTCAATGCCTCTGCATCTCGACAAGCTACCTGCTGTCCATACCCGGCAAGGTGGACGCTTGGCTGACATCCCCTGAATTCGGAAAACTCCAGCAGTTTGAGTTCTACCATTACCACGAAAGTTTCATACCATGAACATACCAAGAATTCGTGCCCACACCACCGTTGTCCATCTCGCGGTTTTCCTCCTCTCTCCACACCGCCACCTTCACCCGATGCCATCTACCAGACGACCTGGTACAAATGCTTCGACTCCCACTGCTAAAAAAACTTTCGCTTGTGGTGGTTTATCTGTCGGAGGCCTCACTGCACAGCATCATCCACTCTAGTTGCCCTGCCTCGAGCGCTTTGCGATTCTTTTGGGAATAGAAATCGGTATCGCTTGTCTCCAAATAAAGTCGCCTCACCTTAAAAGCATTGGAATTTGTTTTGAAGGACAACATCTCATCATCGAAGATGCCCCTTCACTTGAAAGGTTGCTCCTTCATAATTGTTATACACCTTCAGAAATAACTGTCGTCTCTGCGCCCAAACTGGAGACCTTGGGTGTAATTCATGACCCGTTTAATAATCACAAGGAGTTGGTGTTTGGCTCCTCACCTTTTCAGGTACTGTATATTATCATCTACACATTTGTAATCATATGCTGCATTTTTCATTTATGGAATAAGTATTATATCATCTTGGAGTACACTTTGGGTACTAATATTATGTTATATGCTCAATGAAGAGTTCGTACATTGATAGCCTATCAATGCTGCTGGATTCTGTCAAGATCATATATATCAGAATGTATAGTTTTGATCTGGACATAATTATTGGCTTGCTGCGATGCTTTCGATCTCTGGAGAATTTATACATAGAGGTGATGATTTCATGCACATTGAAAGCCCATATATATTGTACTAGAATTAACTGTTGTTGTTCTTTCGACATACTCTTTTTTCAGACCTTAACTGTTTTCAATCTTCATGTCTACTTAGGCAGAACCACATGGACAAAAACATATAACCAATCGTTGGCGTAATACGCACAAGGATTTTCTCAGTTCTCATGACATTCGTTTGAGGACAATAACGATGGGACGATATGCATCCAACCAGGTAAACAGAAGCTTTGTCACATTCTTCCTGTTGAATGCGAGGTTACTATTGTCCATGAGGCTTAATTTTTATAGCAAGAGATTTCTCACGAACGAACATGTTGGACAACAAAAAAAGAAGTTTCAGGTGGACAAATGGGCTTCTAAACGTGCTCGGCTTCTATTTACAACAAGTTGTAGACATCCTAAAATAATTTTTTGCACAGGATGTTGATTTTATGGATCAGACCGATCCATTTGTTTGTGACTGCAAAAAAGAGTGGTTGGGTTAGATGTTACTGTCATGTTCAATCTGGGTTTTGTCTAAAAATTTGATGAACAATTAATCCTTGGGCCTTTTGTACCATTTGTATGTTTGACTTGCATGTTGTTGCCCTCGTACTCCCCTCGACCTGCCACTACACTGCCGCATCTTCCATGGCTGATGTTCGTTCCCGTCCGAGGCCTTGCCGTCGTTCTCCGCCTTGGTTAGCTCATTTGTGCTCTTGTGATCTGGTGTTGTCAACATGGTCAACAACCAAGTGGAATCGGGAGATGATTTGTCGTGGAGAGGGTCGATGAGGGACCCACGAGGTCATTGCATTTCGCAAGCGGTGCCTCATTATTACAAGCCAAAACAATACTTCCTCCTAATTGTTTGACAACTAGGTTCCACGCCATTGTCAATGTAGTCAATAAACGAGAAAATTACACAACGAGCGGATATCACCAGGGACCCAGCAGCTCGCCCAGTTGTTTTTCAGTTTCAGAGACGGAGCTCAACTGCGTGCTATGCAGAGGCTGTGGCCCGTCTAGCCCACGCTTATGCTTTTATTAAGCACATGACGAGCCCAGTTGATATTTTTTTCTTTCTGAAATTGGCTAGCCCAGTTCTTTTTTTGGAGAATACCAAAACCGAGGCCTACTTGCTTTTCTCAGCCTGTTGGCTGCAAATCTTTCAAGGCGAGGAGGGATAAGAAATGGGCTTCCCTTAAAACGGGCTATAAGTTGTAAGAAATGGGCTGTAAATTTTAAACCAAAGCCAACCGGCAATTGCATTAAAATATCATTTTCAGGATTTCTCTCTGTCTACTCTTATAAAAACCAAAGCCAACTGGCAATTACATTGAAATATCATCTTTTCACCCACAAGATAAACTACTCATACAAATGCATCTTCATGTTCCGTGCAACGAACGGGCATCTTGCTAGTTAAGATTCTAAATTTCATTCATTTTTTTGCGGAGAATTGTTTTTGAATTTTATTTTGATATAATTTTTTGAAAACTATTTTTAACGTGACTCGAAATTTCGTGATTAAAAGAGTTCGGACCCCACCGAAATATGCAAAATTTCATTGAATTTTTTAGCAGTGCCCAAAATATATGGTATGTAATGCTAATAAAAAGAATATGAGCTTCAAATATCCTTAAGAATTAGCAAATGGGCTGTAAATTATTGAAAATAATGGCTAATGGGCTGTATGTTGTTTTCCACAGATTTGGAGGCTGACTTCTGGGCCTACTAGGTTGACGATGACGCTGTCCTAATTTTTTTTTGACACATACGCAAGGCTTTGTCAACTTAGTCAACACACATCAGTGACTGTTGGATGTCCATCCAACGGTCGCCGTCTTCTTCAATCTCGATCTTCTGCTCGGCCGCCCAAACCAGCGCCAGCGGACGCCTGCTCCCTCCTCCGTGGTGGTGTCTTTGCCGCCAGCCATCCTCTAACCACCCACACATCTGTTATTTTCGGTGGCGTCATCCTCACCCGCAGCCGACCGGTCAAGACTCGTTCTCCCCTCAACGTGGGCATCCACTGCGGTGGATTAAATCGGCCCGGTGGTTCTCTTCTGGGCCCGCCCTCGTCCACAGCGTTTGTGCTCTCGGCGGCGAGGTCGACATGGTCGACAAATAACAGCCATCGGAAGAGGCGACGGAGGGGCCCACACGGAAAATGCCTCCTTATTACGCAAAATAATGATTCCTCCACCGATAGCTGGGACCTACGGAAGGGTCTTTGTATTCGCGAAAAAATGTTCCCCCATTGTCGGCTCGGACCCACCGGAAATGCCTCCTTATTACGCACAAAAATGAATACTCCCCGCTAGTGGGACTCATCTTGGTGGGAGGCTGACTTGTGGGCCTACTAAGTTTCTGGGACGGAGGGCTTTGTCAACTTAGTCAATATGAACGACTCTAGCTCCGGTGACCATCGATGTCCATCCAACGGCCAGTAGTGCTTCTTGAACCTCTGGTCTTCGTGCTCCGGCCGCCCAAAGCAGACCGGTCGTCTGAGCTCCTGCCTCCGTGGTGGTCTGTGATGCCATGGAGGCCTCACCGCCCCCTACTACTCCCACCGCTGGCCAGGCCATCCCTCTACTCACCCACACCCCCTGTTATTCTGCGGTGACGGCAGCCTCACCCTCGTACTCCTCTTCGCGTGGGCATCCACTGATGCGTCTTTCCCGGCTCCGCGTCGTCCCCTTCCTAGGCCTCGCCGTCGTCCACCACCGTGGTGCTCTCGGCACGGCGTGGTCAATGTGGTCAACGACCTACTTCCATCGGAAGAGTACTGTGCATGGAGAGGCTGACAACTGGGTCCACGGCGGCCGCAAGGAAATGCCTCCTTATTACGTGCAAAATAATTATTCCTCCACCTAACAGCGGGGACCCACCGGACGGGCTACCGTATTTCGTGAAAAAACGTTTCCCCCTGACTGCTGGGACCCACCAGCTACATCTTCGCACGCAAGGAAGTGCGTCCGGGCAAAAGAAAACGATTAAGCCCGATTGCTGGGACCCACCAGCTACATCTTCGTGAGGCAAGGAAGTGCACGGCGGTCGGGACCCACTGGTTGAAGCGCACGTAGTGTTGTCATTCGGTGTGACGTACGTACATACTGGTCGTAGTAGAGGCGCGCACGTACACATACGTACAGTGGCGAGGGTGCAAGAAAGAAGATACGGCCACGTAAGTACATACGGGCAGGGTCTCGAACGCCTACTCGCACATACTTACATGGCTGGGTCGGAACGGAGAAACAGCGTCGTCGTCATGTTCATGGGGAGCCAACCGGCTGGGTCGGAACGGAATGCGTGGTCGTGTTCATCGGGAGGGCTTGGATGGAACAGGCGATGGAATCGAGGCCTGGCGTACCGCAGAATGGAGGAAACGGACCTCCTACATTCGGAACGGGGCCCTGTTGATCGGGAGGGGTGTGGCGTACCGCAAAACGGAGGAAACGGACCTCCTACGGTCGAAATAGGGGTCCTGTTGATCGGGAGGGGTGTGGTGTACCGCAAAACGGACGAAACGGACCTCCTACGGTCAAAACGGGGGTCCTGTTGATCGGGAGGGGTGTGGCGTACCGCAAAACGGACGAAGCGGACCTCTTACTGTCGAAACACGGGTCCTGTTCATCGGGAGGGGTGTGGCGTACTCCAAAACCGGACTCCTTGGGATACTGTTCATCTCCACCGTCGACCTCCTCCAGCCTCCACGGGCTACCATCGACCTCCTCCAGCCTCCACGGGCTCCTGTTCATCCAGCCTCCACCGCGCGCTACTCCATCGACTACTGTTCAACCACCCCTCCACTGTCTACTGTTCATCCAGCCCTCCATACCACGGGGTCCTGTTCAACCACCCCTCCACCGTCTACTGTTCATCCAGCCCTCCACACCACGGGTTCCTGTTCATCCAGAGGCAACGCCACCGCCATCGCTCATCAACCCCCCGCAACGCCATCGTTCATCAATCGATCGGCTTGATTAGCGGTAGTAGCGAGAATCGCTCCATCGGGTTCGATTAACGACCATCGATCGATCGCCGGGTTCGATGAAGCGTAGCTGCGTCTGTCGCAATCGGGTTGATTAGAGCCCAACACCTCGCTCGGGTTGATCAGAGCTAACGCCTACACACACAGCGTACAGACAAGAGAAACGCGCATTGCTCTCCCACCGTAACCGGCAACTCCCCGAAATTTTCCTCCCCCTCGCTTCTACCACGGGTTTTTCCGTCATGGACGGCCCAAAGAATGTCATGCAGCTGCGTCTCCGGCCCGCCCAGGACGAAAAGCCCATTTTCTGTCATGATTTTTTGTCATAGAAGTAGGAGCCCACCACATCTATGATGATACCGGGTTTTGTCACAGTTATCGTCATCGAAGTGTCATATGTATGAAAGAAAAAAAAATCGTTCAGCCCAAAATGTCACAGATGTGTCTTTTTTTTGTAGTGTTAACATGCAACAAAGAGTCACTCCAAAGTCACTAATAGCGGGGAACAAACGAAGAGATTATTGTAAAGTACGAAACCACCTCAAAGTTATTCTTTCCAATCAATCCATTGGGCTATTCCTATAAGTGTCACAAACAACCCTAGAGTTCGTAGTAAAATAACACCTTAAGACACACATCAACCAAAACCCTAATGTCACCTAGATACTCCAATGTCACCACAAGTATCCACAGGTATGATTATACGATATGCATCACACAATCTCAGATTCATCTATTCAAACCAACACAAAGAACTTCATAGAGTGCCCCAAAGTTTCTACCGGAGAGTCAAGACGAAAACGTGTGCCAACCCCTATGCATAAGTTCACAAGGTCACAAAACCCGCAAGTTGATCACCAAAACATACATTAAGTGGATCACGCGAATATCCCATTGTCACCACAGATAAGCACATGCAATAAATTCATCAAGTGTTCTCAAATCCTTAAAGAGTCAATTTGATAAGATAACTTCAAAGGGAAAACTCTATTCATTACAAGAAGGTGGAGGGGGAGAAACATCATATGATCCAACTATAATAGCAAAGCTCGTGATACATCGAGGTCGTGCCGAATCAAGAACATAAGAGAGAGAGAGAGCGATCAAACACATAGCTACTGGTACATACCCTCAGCCTGAGGGTGAACTACTCCCTCTTCGTCATGGAGAGCACCGGGATGATAAAGATGGCCACCGGTGATGGATCCCCCCTCTGGCAGGGTGCCGGAATAGGGTCCCGATTGGTTTTTGGTGGCTACAGAGGCTTGTGGCGGCGGAGCTCCTGATCTTGGCTCTGTTCTGGAAGTTTGGGGATATATAAGAGGTGTTGGCGTCGGGAACAAGTCAGGGGGTCCACGAGGCAGCCACAAGGTAGGGGCGCGCCCTCCGATGCTCCATGGGCTTCCTCTGGTCCAAAAATAAGCTCAGTGAATTTTCAGGTCAATTGGACTCCGTTTGGTATTCCTTTTCTGGGATACTCAAAAAAAAAGGAAAAAATAGAAACTGACACTGGGATCTAGGTTAATAGGTTAGTCCAAAAAATCATAAAATAGCATATAAATGCATATAAAAACATCCAAGATGGATAATATAATAGCATGAAACAATAAAAAATTATAGATACGTCGGAGACGTATCAAGCATCCCCAAGCTTAATTCCTGCTCGTCCTCGAGTAGGTAAATGTTAAAAACAGAATTTTTGATGTGGAATGCTACCTAGCATATTTATCAATGTAATATTCTTTTTATTGTGGCAAGAATATTCAGATCCATAAGATTCAAAACAAAAGTTTAATATTGACAAAAACGATAATACTTCAAGCATACTAACAAGGAATTATGTGTTCTCAAAATAACATGGCCAAAGAAAGCTGATACGTCCATTTTGCATCATGCTTTTATATCAATATTTATTGCATTATGGGCTGTTTTTACACATTATATCTCAATACTTATGGATATTCTCTCTTATTTTACAAGGTTTACCATGAAGAGGGGGAATGCCGGTAGCTGGAATTCTAGCTGGAAAAGGAGCAAACATTGGAAACTATTCTGCACTGCTCCAAAAATCCTGAAACTCCACGAAACATGTTTCTGCAATTAATATGAATTATTGAGCGGAAGAAATACACCAGGGGGCCCACACCCTGTCCAGGAGGAAGCCCCCCCCCTACTGGGCGCGCCCCCTATCTCCTGGGCCCCCTGGTGGGCCCCCGGTGTCCATCTTCTGCTATATGAGAGCTTTTACCCAGGAAAAAATCGGGGGAAAGCTTACGGGACAAAACTCCGCCGCCACGAGGCGGAACCTTGGCGGAACCAATCTAGGGCTCTAGCGGAGCTGTTCTGCCGGGGACACTTCCCTTCGGGAGGGGGAAATCATCACCAACATCATCACCAACGATCCTCTCATCGGGAGGGGGTCAATCTCCATCAACATCTTCACCAGCACCATCTCCTCTCAAAAACCTAGTTCATCTCTTATATCCAATCTTGTATCAAAACCACAAATTGGTACATGTGGGTTGCTAGTAGTGTTTATTACTCCTTGTAGTTGATGCTAATTGGTTTACTTGGTGGAAGATCATATGTTCAGATCCTTTATGCATATTATTACTCCTCTGATTATGAACATGAATATGCTTTGTGAGTAGTTACGTTTGTTCCTGAGGACATGGGTGAAGTCTTGCTATTAGTAGTCATGTGAATTTGGTATTCGTTCGATATTTTGATGAGATGTATGTTGTTTTTTCCTCTAGTGGTGTTATGTGAACGTCGACTACATGACACTTCACCATTATTTGGGCCTAGAGGAAGGCATGGGGAGTCCACCCACATATCAAATTATCAAAGTACCGAACGCGAATCATATGACCATGATGAAAACTAGCTTGACGATAATTCACATGTGTCCTCGGGAGCTTCTTTCTCATTATTAGAAATTGTCCAGGCTTATCCTTTGCTACATAAAGGATTGGGCCACCTTGCTGCACTTTATTTACTTTATTTACTTGTTACTCGTTACTATTTATCTTCTCACAAAACTATCTATTACCTACAATTTCAGTGCTTGCAGAGAAAACCTTACTGAAAACCGCTTATCATTTCCGTGTACTCCTCGTTGGGTTCGACACTCTTACTTATCGAAAGGACTACGATAGATCCCCTACACTTGTGGGTCATCAAGACTCTTTTTTGGCGCCGCTGCCGGGGAGTGTAGCGCTTTTGGTGAGTGGAACTTGGTAAGGAAACATTTATATAGTGTGCTGAAATTTTCTGTTACTTGTCACTATGGAAACTAATCCTTTGAGGGGCTTGTTCGAGGTACCTTCACCCCGACCAGAAGAGCAAAGATTTTCTCCTCAACCTACTGAACTTTATAAAAATATTTACTTTGAGATTCCTTCGGGTATGATAGAGAAACTGCTAGTTAATCCATTTGCAGGAGATGGAACATTGCATCCTGATTTACACCTTATCTTTGTGGATGAAGTTTGTGGATTATTTAAGCTTGCAGGTATTCCCGATGATGTTTTCAAAAGGAAGGTCTTCCCTTTATCTTTGAAGGGAGATGCATTGACATGGTATAGGCTATGTGATGATACGAGATCCTGGAATTATAAGCGATTGAAGTTGGAGTTTCACCAGAAGTTCTATCATATGTATCTTGTTCATCGTGATCGTAATTACATATATAATTTCTGGCCTTGCGAAGGAGAAAGCATCGCTCAAGCTTGGGGGAGGCTTAAGTCAATGTTATATTCATGCTCCAATCATGAGCTCTCCCGGGAAATGATTATTCGGAACTTTTATGCTCGGCTTCTCTTGATAATCGCAACCTGCTCGATACTTCCCGTGCTGGTTCTTATATGCTGAAGACTATTGATTTCAAATGGGACTTATTGGAAAGAATTAAACGCAACTCTGAAGATTGGGGTTCCGACGATGGTAAGGAGTCAGGTATGACACCTAAGTTCGATTGTGTTAATTCTTTTATGGATACCGATGCTTTTCGTGGATTTAGCGCTAAGTATGGACTTGACTCTGAGATAGTAGCTTATTTCTGTGAATCTTTTGCTACTCATGTTGATCTCCCTAAAGAGAAGTGGTTTAAATATAATCCTCCTGTTGAAGTGAAAGTAGTTGCACCTATTATAGTTGAAGAAAAGACTATCACCTATAGTGATCCTATTGTTCCTACTACTTATGTTGAGAAACCTCCTTTTCTTGTTAGGATAAAGGATCATGCTAAAGCTTTGACTGTTGCTTGTAAGAGTAATACTAGGACTTATACACCTCCTGAGCAAATCAATGTTGAACCTAGTATTGCTATGGTTAAAGATCTCTTGGATGATGATTTAGATGGGCATGTTATTTATTTCTGTGATGAATCTGCTAATATTGCTAGACGAGATACTAAGATACATAGACCTGTCGTAGGCATGCCTATTATTTCTATTAAAATAGGAGATCATTGCTATCATGGCTTATGTGATATGGGTGCTAGTGCTAGTGCGATACCCTATACCCTATATCAAGAGATTATGCACGACATTGCACTCGTTGAATTAGAAGACATTGATATTACTATTAAGCTTGCTAATAGGGATACCATTAAGCCAGTTGGGATTGTTAGAGATGTTGAAGTTTTGTGTGGAAAGGTTAAATACCCTGCTGATTTCCTTGTTCTTGGCTCCCCACAAGATGATTTTTGTCCCATTATTTTTGGTAGACCCTTCTTGAATACAGCTAGTGCTAAGATTGATTGTGAAATAGATACTGTCACCATTGGCATAGATGGTATATCTCATGAGTTTAATTTTGCTAAGTTTCGTAGACAACCTCATGATAGGGAACCACCTAGTAAGGATGAGATTATTGGTCTTACTTCCATTGCCGTGCCTCCTACTGATCCGTTAGAACAATATTTGCTAGACCATGAAAATGATATGTTTATGAAGGAAAGAAGGGAAATAGATGAAGTGTTCCTTAAACAGGAACCTATGTTGAAACATAACCTTCCCGTTGAAATTCTTGGGGATCCTCCTCCACGCAAGGGTGATCCCGTTTTTGAACTCAAACCATTACCTGATAATCTTAAGTATGCTTATCTTGATGAAAATAAAATATATCATGTTATTATTAGTGCTAACCTTTCAGAGCAAGAAGAAGAAAGATTACTGAAAACTCTGAAGAAGCACCGAGCAACTATTGGATATACTCTGGATGATCTCAAGGGCATTAGTCCCACATTATGCCAACACAAAATTATAGTGGAAAAGGATGCCAAACTAGTTAGAGATCCTCAAGGACGACTAAATCCCAAGATGACGGAAGTGGTAAGAAACGAGATACTAAAGCTCCTTGAGGCACGTATTATTTATCCCGTTGCTGATAGTGAATGGGTAAGCCCTGTCCATTGTGTTCCTAAAAAGGGAGGTATTACCGTTGTTCCTAATGATAAAGATGAATTGATCCCGCAAAGAATTATTACAGGTTATAGGATGGTAATTGATTTCCATAAGTTAAATAAAGCTACTAAGAAAGATCATTACCCTTTACCTTTTATAGATCAAATGCTAGAAAGACTATCCAAACACACACATTTCTGCTTTCTAGATGGTTATTCTGGCTTCTCTCAAATACCTGTGTCAGCGAAGGATCAATCTAAAACTACGTTTACTTTCCCTTTTGGTACTTTTGCTTATAGACGTATGCCTTTTGGTTTATGTAATGCACCTGCTACCTTTCAAAGATGCATGATGGCTATATTTTCTGATTTTTGTGAAAAGATTTGTGAGGTATTCATGGATGATTTCTCCGTTTATGGATCCTCTTTTGATGATTGTTTGAGCAACCTTGATCGAGTTTTGCAGAGATGCGAAGACACTAGGCTCGTCCTGAATTGGGAAAAGTGTCACTTTATGGTTAATGAAGGCATTGTCTTGGGGCATAAGATTTCCGAGAGAGGTATTGAAGTTGACAAAGCCAAGGTTGATGCTACTGAAAAGATTCCATGTCCAAAGGACATAAAAGGTATACGAAGTTTCCTTGGTCATGCCGGTTTTTATAGGAGGTTCATTAAGGACTTTTCTAAAATCTCTAGGCCTTTGACTAATTTATTGCAAAAAGATATTCCTTTTGTTTTTGATGATGATTGTGTAGAAGCATTTGAAATACTTAAGAAATCTTTGATCACTGCACCTATTGTTCAGCCACTTGATTGGAATTTTCCTTTTGAAATTATGTGTGATGCTAGTGATTATGCTGTAGGTGTTGTTCTAGGACAAAGAGTCGATAAGAAATTAAATGTTATCCAGTATGCTAGTATGACTCTTGATACTGCCCAGAGAAATTATGCTACTACTGAAAAAGAATTCTTAGCAGTTGTGTTTGCATGTGATAAGTTTAGACCTTATATTGTTGATTCCAAAGTTACTATTCACACTGATCATGCTGCTATTAAATATCTTATGGAAAAGAAAGATGCTAAGCCTAGACTCATTAGATGGGTTCTCCTGCTCCAAGAATTTGATTTGCATATTATTGATAGAAAGGAGCTAAGAACCCGTTCTGCATAACTTGTCTAGGGTAGAGAATGTTCTTGATGACCCACTGCCTATTGATGATAGCTTTCCTGATGAACAATTAGCTGTCATTAATGCTTCTTGTATTGCTCCTTGGTATGCTAATTATGCTAATTACATTGTTGCTAAATTTATACTCCCTCCATTCCTAAATATGGGGTGTATAGTTTTTGGCACGGAAATTAAAGAACGCACGTGGAGGGAGAATTTCACAAGTTTTGGGCAGGATTAAACCTTACTAATTGACATGAGAAAGTAGAGGAGCTTGCCTAACATAAGGAAATGTAATCAAATCCTAAAAAAAATTATCCAAATGAGTGGTGCAACGCAATACACCTTATATTTTGAATTTTTTCTCAAAAAACTATACACCTTATATCAAGGAATGGAGGGAGTACCTCCTAGTTTCACATACCAGCAAAAGAAAAAGATCTTTTATGATTTAAGACATTACTTTTGGGATGACCCACACCTTTATAAAGAAGGAGTAGATGGTGTTATTAGACGTTGTGTGCCTAAGCATGAACAGGAACAGATCCTACACAAGTGTCACTCTGAATCTTATGGAGGACACCACGCTGGAGATAGAACTGCACACAAGGTACTACATTCTGGTTTTTATTGGCCTACTCTCTTCAAAGATGCTCGTAAGTTTGTCTAATCTTGTGATGAATGCCAAAGAATTGGTAACATTAGTAGACGTCAAGAAATGCCTATGAATTATTCTCTTGTTATTGGACTGTTTGATGTTTGGGGCTTTGATTATATGGGACCTTTTCCTGCCTCCAATGGTTATACACATATTTTAGTTGCTGTTGATTATGTTACTAAGTGGGTAGAAGCTATTCCAACTAGTAGTGCTGATCATAACACTTCTATTAAAATGCTTAAAGAAGTTATTTTTCCGAGGTTTGGAGTCCCTAGATATCTTATGACTGATGGTGGTTCACATTTTATTCATGGTGCTTTCCGTAAGATGCTTGCTAAGTATGATGTCAATCATAGAATCGCATCTCCTTATCATCCATGATCTAGTGGTCAAGTAGAGTTGAGCAATAGAGAGCTCAAATTAATTTTGCAAAAGACTGTGAATAGATCTACAAAGAATTGGTCCAAAAAACTTGATGATGCATTATGGGCCTATAGAACTGCATACAAAAATCCTATGGGTATATCTCCATATAAGATGGTTTATGGAAAAGCGTGTCATTTACCTCTTGAACTTGAACATAAAGCATATTGGGCTATTAAAGAGCTCAACTATGACTTCAAACTTGCCGAAGAGAAGAGGTTGTTTGATATTAGCTCACTTGGTGAATGGAGAACCCAAGCCTATGAGAATGCCAAGCTATTCAAAGAAAAAGTCAAACGCTGGCATGACAAAAGGATACAAAAGCATGAGTTTAATGTAGGAGATTATGTGTTATTATTCAACTCTCGTTTAAGATTTTTTGCAGGAAAACTTTTCTCTAAATGGGAAGGTCCTGACGTTATCGAGGAGGTCTATCGTTCTGCTGCCATAAAAATCAATAACTTCGAAGGCACAAGTCTGAGGGTGGTAAACGGTCAAAGAATTAAACATTACATTTCAGGTAATCCTATCAATGCTGAAACTAATATTATTGAAACCGTAACCCCGGAGGAATACATAAGGGACACTTTCGAGAATGTTCCAGACTCCGAAAAGGAATAGGTATGTGGTACGGTAAATAAACCGACTCCAAAACAACTCCAATGGCAATTTTTATCAGTTCTGGAATATTTAAGAATTTTAGGAAGAAAGAAGTAGTCAGAAAGGGACACGAGGCCCCCACGAGAGTGGAGGGCGTGCCCACCCTGACTGGGCGCGCCCCCTGTCTCGTGGGCACCTCGTGTGCCTCCCGGACTCTGTTTTCTTGCACGTTACGCATTTTTGTTGGTAAAAATTCATTATATATACTCCCGAAGGTTTTGACCACTGTATCACGCAAATATCCTTTGTTTTAGTTTCGAGCTGTTTCTGTTTCAGATCTAGAGCATCATGTCGCCTCCAAGCGCTCCCAAGGACAAGTTTTTCGAGATGGTTATCAACCCTATATCGCGGAGGTGCTGCAACACCCTCAAACCATTGAGCTGCGTGAGGGGGTGCTGCACATCCGCGATGTGGAGGGACCAAGGCGTACCGGAAGCGTGGAGACAAAGCTCGAAGCCATGGAGCAGCAAGTTTTCAAGTGCCAAGGGATGGTGGAGCGTGGACTCAACGCCAACCAGATGATGATCACGGAGTTCACCAACAACCACAAGCTGGATGCCAAAGTCATTGGGAAGACCATCTTCAAGCTTAAAGAGAAAATCGAGCACCTCCAAGCCCAGATCTATGACCTGCAAAACCATAACTGTGAGTATGAATATAGATTGAAGAGGATGAGTTTGGCTGCAAATTTAAGGATCCCGGAGACTCGATCATCCTTCTATGATGGAGAGCCTATGCCTTGGAAGACGGACGACAAGCCTACATCATCAACAACTCCTACTTCACCACCTCTGAGGACATAATCACATGGGTATGGGCACTCCCCTTGGCAACTGCCAAGCTTGGGGGAGGTGCCCCGGTATCGTATCACCATCACACTACTATCTTTACCGTTTTATTTAGTTCGATCCTTTTAGTGGTATCTTGATTTAGTAGATTGAAGTTTTGATATCAAGTAGTTTTGAGTTTTGCTTTGTGATCTCTTTTTGTAATCAAGTCTGTGAGCTATCTATAATAAAGATTAGTGTTGAGTCAAGGGCTTTGCTATGTTGCTATTATCTTGAGAAAGTAGAAAGAATAAAAGAGTTCATATTGATCTTATGGATAGTGATGACTTCACACATAGAAAGTATGAGGCATAAAAGTTGTTGAGAGTTGATGAACGTAGTTTTGGTCATCGTTGCAATTAATAGGAAGTGATAAGGAAAGAGGGGTTCACATATAAATATATTATCTTGGACACCTTTTATGATTGGGAGCACTCATTAAGCATGACATGCTAAAAGAGTTGACATTGGACAAGGAAGACAACGTAATGGTTTCTGTTTTCGCACATCTCAGTTAAAGTATATTGTCATTGACCTCCCAAACATGTTGAGCTTGCCTTTCCCCCTCATGCTAGCCAAATTCCTTGCACCAAGTAGAGATACTACTTGTGCTCCCAAATATACTTAAACCCAGTTTTGTCATGAGATTCCACCATACCTACCTATGGATTGAGTAAGTTCCTTCAAGTAAGTTGTCATGATGCAAGCAATAAAAATTGCTATCTAAATATGTATGACTTATTAGTGCAGAGAAAATAAGCTTTGTACGATCTTGTTGTGGAAGTAATAAAAGCGATGGACTGCATAATAAAGGTCCACATACAAGGGGTAATATAAAGTGACGTTCTTTTGCATTAAGATTTTGTGCATCAACCTTAAACGCACATGACAACCTCTGCTTCCCTCTGCGAAGGGCCTATCTTTTACTTTATGTTTTTACTTTATGCTTGAGTCAAGGTGATCCCTGTTGGGGAACGTAGTAATTTCAAAAAAAATTCCTACGCACATGCAAGATTGTGGTGATGATATAGCAACGAGAGGGGAGAGTGTTGTCTACGTACCCTCGTAGACCGAAGCGGAAGCGTTGACACAACATAGAGGAAGTAGTCGTACGTCCTCCCGGTCCAACCGATCCAAGCACCGTTACTCCGGCACCTCCGAGTTCTTGACACACGTATAGCTCGATGATGCACCCCGAACTCCGATCCAGCAGAGGCACGGGAGGAGTTCGTCACAAGACAGGCGTGGTGACGATCTTGATGTTCTCCTGTCGCAGGGCTTCGCCTAAGCACCGCTACAATATGACCGAGGTGTAATATCGTGGAGGGGGGCACCCCACACGGCTAAGGAACGATCTCAATGATCAACTTGTGTGTCTTTGGGGTGCCCCCCACCCCCGTATATAAAGGAGGGAGGGAGGTGGAGGCCGGCCCAAGGGGGAGGCGCGCCCTAGGGGGGGCAAACCTACTCCAAGTAGGTTTGGCCCCCCTTTCCTATTAGGAGTAGGAGAGGGAATGAAGAGGGGGGAGGAGAGAAGGAAAGGGGGGCCGGCCCCTCCCAATTCGGATTGGGCTTGGGGGGCGCGCGCTCCCTCCCTTGCTCCTTCTCCCTCCCTTCCACTAAGGCCCCATAAGGCCCATATACTTACCGGGGGGTTCCGGTAACCTCCCGGAACTCCGGTATAATCCCAATCTCATCCAGAACCTTTCTGGTGTCTAAATATATCCGTCCAATATATCAATCTTTATGTCTCGACCATTTCGAGACTCCTCGTCATGTCCGTGATCACATCCGGACTCAACAACCTTCAAGACATCAAAATACATAAACTCATAATATAAGCATCATCAAAACCTTAAGCGTGCGGACCCTACGGTTCGAGAACAATGTAGACATGACCGAGACACGTCTCGGTCAATAACCAATAGCGGGACCTGGATGCCCATATTGGTTCCTACATATTCTACGAAGATCTTTATCGGTCAAACCGCACAACAACATACGTTGTTCCTTTGTCATCGATATGTTACTTGCCCGAGATTCGATCGTCGGTATCCAATACCTAGTTCAATCTCGTTACCGCAAGTCTCTTTACTCGTTCCGTAATACATCATCTTGCAACTAACTCATTAGTTGAAATGCTTGCAAGGCTTAAGTGATGTGTATTACCGAGAGGGCCCAGAGATACCTCTCCGACATTCGGAGTGACAAATCCTAATCTCAAATACGCCAACCAAACAAGTACCTTCGAGACACACAGAGAGCACCTTTATAATCACCCAGTTATGTTGTGACGTTTGGTAGCACACAAAGTGTTCCTCCGGTAAACGGGAGTTGCATAATCTCATAGTCATAGGAACATGTATAAGTCATGAAGGAAGCAGTAGCAACATACTAAATGATCGGTGCTAAGCTAACGGAATGGGTCATGTCAATCAGATCATTCAACTAATGATGTGACCTTGTTAATCAAATAACAACTCCTTGTTCATGGTTAGGAAACATAACCATCTTTGATTAACAAGCTAGTCAAGTAGAGGCATACTAGTGACACTCTGTTTGTCTATATATTCACACATGTATTATGTTTCCGGTTAATACAATTCTAGCATGAATAATAAACATTTATCATGATATAAGGAAATAAATAATAACTTTATTATTGACTCTAGGGCATATTTCCTTCAGTCTCCCACTTGCACTAGAGTCAGTAATCTAGATTACATAGTAATGATTCTAACACCCATGGAGTCTTGGTGTTGATCATGTTTTGCTCGTGGAAGAGGCTTAGTCAACGGGTCTGAAACATTCAGATCCGTATGTATCTTGAAAATCTCTATGTCTCCCACCTGGACTAGACCCCGGATGGAATTGAAGCGTCTCTTGATGTGTTTGGTTCTCTTGGGAAATCTGGATTCCTTCGCTAAGGCAATCACTCCAGTATTGTCACAAAAGATTTTCATTGGACCCGATGCACTAGGTATGACACCTAGATCGGATATGAACTCCTTCATCCAGACTGCTTCATTGGCTGCTTCCGAAGCAGCTTTGTATTCCGCTTCACACGTAGATCCCGCCACGACGCTTTGCTTTGAACTGCACCAACTGACAGCTCCACCGTTTAATGTAAATACGTATCCGGTTTGCGATTTAGAATCGTCCGGATCAGTGTCAAAGCTTGCAACAACGTAACCATTTACGATGAGCTCTTTGTCACCTCCATATACGAGAAACATATCCTTAGTCCTTTTCGTATTTGGGATGTTCTTGACGCTGTCGATGATCCACTCTGGATTACTTTGGTACCTCCTCGCTAGACTTATAGCAAGGCACATATCAGTCTGGTACACATCATTGCATACATGATAGAGCCTATGGTTGAAGCTTAGGGAACACTTTTCATTTTCTCTCTATCTTCTGCAGTGGTCGGGCTTTGAGTCTTACTCAACTTCACACCTTGCAATCTGTGCAAGAACCCTTTCCTTGCTTGATCCATTTTGAACTTCTTCAAAACTTTGTCAAGGTATGTGCTTTGTGAAAGTCCAATTAAGCGTCTTGATCTATCTCTATAGATCTTAATGCCCAATATGTAAGCAGCTTCACCGAGGTCTTTCATTGAAAAACTTTTATTCAAGTATCCCTTTATGCTATCCGAAATTCTATATCATTTGCAATCAATAATATGTCATCCACATATAATATTAGAAATGCTCTGAGCTCCCACGCACTTTCTTGTAAATACAAAGCTTCTCCAAAAGTGCAGATAAAACCAAATGCTTTGATCACACTATCAAAACGTTTATTCCAACTCCGAGAGGCTTGCACCAGTCTATAAATGGATCATTGGAGCTTGCACACTTTGTTAGCCCCTTTGGATCGATAAAACCTTCGGTTGCGTCATATACAACTCTTCCTCCGTAAATCCATTCAGAATGCAGTTTTACATCCATTTGCCAAATTTCATAATCATAAAATGCGGCAATTACTAACATGATTCGGCAGACTTAAGCATCGCTACGGGTGAGAAGGTCTCATCGTAGTCAACCCCTTGAACTTGTCGAAAACCTTTTGCAACAAGTCGAGCTTTGTAGACGAACATTACCGTCGGCGTCGGTCTTCTTCTTGAAGATCCATTTATTCTCAATTGCTTGCCGACCATCGGCAAGTCAACCAAAGTCCATACTTTGTTCTCATACATGGATCCCATCTCGATTTCATGGCCTCAAGCCATTTTGCGAATCTGGGCTCACCATCGCTTCTTCATAGTTCGTAGGTTCATCATGATCTAGTAGCATGACTTCGAGAATAGGATTACCGTACCACTCGATGCGGATCTTACTCTGCTCGACCTACGAGGTTCTCAGATTAACTTGATCTCAAGTTCTATGATCATCATCATTAACTTCCTCACTAGTTGGTTTTGACGTCACAGAAACCGGTTCCTGTGATGTATTATTTTCCAACAAGGGAATAGGTACAGTTACCTCATCAAGTTCTACTTTCCAGCCACTCACTTCTTTCGAGAGAAACTCCTTCTCTAGAAAGGATCCATTCTTAGCAACGAATGTCTTGCCTTCGGATCTGTGATAGAAGGTGTACCCAACTGTCTCCTTTGGGTATCCTATGAAGACACATTTCTCCGATTAGGGTTCGAGCTTATCAGGTTGAAGCTTTTTCACATAAGCATTGCAGCCCCAAACTTTAAGAAACGACAACTTTGGTTTCTTGCCAAACCATAGTTCATAAGGTGTCGTCTCAACAGATTTTGACGGTGCCCTATTTAACGTGAATGTGGCCGTCTCTAAAGCATAACCCCAAAACGATAGCGATAAATCTGTAAGAGACATCATAGATCGCACCATATCAAGTAATGTACGATTACGACGTTCGGACACACCATTACGCTGTGGTGTTCCGGGTGGCGTGAGTTGCGAAACTATTCCACATTGTTTTAAGTGTAGACCAAACTCGTAACTCAAATATTCTCCTCCACGATCAGATCATAGAAACTTTATTTTCTTGTTACGATGATTTTCAACTTCACTCTGAAATTCTTTGAACTTTTCAAATGTTTCAGACTTATGCTTCATTATGTAGATATACCCATATCTGCTTAAATCATTTTTGAAGGTGAGAAAATAACGATATCCGCCACGAGCCTCAACATTCATCGGACCACATACATCTGTGTGTATGATTTCCAACAAGTCTGTTGCTCTCACCATAGTACCGGAGAACGGCGTTTTGGTCATCTTGCCCATGAGGCACGGTTCGCAAGTACCAAGTGATTCATAATCAAGTGGTTCCAAAAGACCATCAGTATGGAGTTTCTTCATGCGCTTTACACTGATATGACCTAAACGGCAGTGCCACAAATAAGTTGCACTATCATTATCAACTCTACATCTTTTGGCTTCAACACTATGAATATGTGTATCACTACTATCGAGATTCATCAAAAATAGACCACTCTTCAAGGGTGCATGACCATAAAAGATATTACTCATATAAATAGAACAACCATTATTCTCTGATTTAAATGAATAACCGTTTCGCATCAAACAAGATCCAGATATAATGTTCATGCTCAACGCTGGCACCAAATAACAATTATTTAGGTCTAATACTAATCCCGAAGGTAGATGTAGAGGTAGCGTGCCGACCGCGATCACATCGACTTTGGAACCATTTCCCACGCCGCATTGTCACCTCGTCCTTTGCGGTGTTCGCTAATCCGTAGTCCCTATTTCGAGTTGCAAATATTTGCAATGTAACCGATACCAAATACCTGTGTGCTCTGCGAGCTCTAGTAAGGTACACATCAATAACATGTATATCACATATACCTTTGTTCACCTTGCCATCCTTCTTATCCGCCAAATACTTGGGGCAGTTCCGCTTCCAAAGGACTACCGCTTGTAGTAGAAGCACTCGATTTTGTGCTTAGGTCCAGACTTGGGTTTCTTCTCTTGAGCAGCAACTTGTTTGCTGTTTTTCTTGAAGTTCCCCTTCTTCTTCCCTTTGCCCTTCTTCTTGAAACTAGTGATCTTGTTGACCATCAACACTTGATGCTCCTTCTTGGTTTCTAGCTCCGCAGCCTTTAGCATTGCGAAGAGCTCGGGAATCGTCTTATCCATCCCTTGCATATTATAGTTCATCACGAAGCTCTTGTAGCTTGGTGGAAGTGATTGGAGAATTCATCAATGACGCTATCATCCGGAAGAGTAACTCCCGGTTGAATCAAGTGATTACAATACCCGGACATCTTGAGTATGTGCTCACTAATGTAACTATTCTCCTCCATCTTGCAGCTATAGAACTTATTGGAGACTTCATATCTCTCAATCCGGGCATTCTTCGGGATATTAACTTCAACTCTGGAACATCTCATATGCTCCATGACGCTCAAAACGTCGTTGAAGTCCCGGTTCTAAGCCGTAAAGCATGGCACATAGAACTTTCGAGTAGTCATCAGCTTTGCTCGCCAGACGTTCTTAACGCCGTCGGCCAGCATCAGAAGCAGTTCGCACCCAACGGTGCTTCGGGGCGTAATTTTTCTGTGCAGCAATGAGGATAATCCTCGTTACGGACCCGATCTGCGTAGTTGCTACCATCATCTTTCAACTTAGCTTCTCAAGGAATGCATTAAAATTCAACGAGTAACAACAAAGACGGGCCATCTATCTACAATCAACATAGACAAGCAAGATACTATCAGGTACTAAGTTCATGATAAATTTAAGTTCAATTAATCATATTAATTAAGAACTCCCACTTAGACAAACATCTCTCTAGTCATCTAAGTGATCACGTGACCCAAATCAACTAAACCATAACCGATCATCACGTGAGATGGTGTAGTTTTCAATGGTGAACATCTTATGTTGATCATATCTACTATATGATTCACGCTCGACCTTTCGGTCTCCGTGTTCCGAGGCCATATCTCGCATATGCTAGGCTCGTCAAGTTTAACTCGAGTATTCTGCGTGTGCAAAACTGGCTTGCACCCGTTGTAGATGGACGAGATCTTATCACACCCGATCATCACGTGGTGTCCGGGCACGATTTAACTTTGGCAACGGTGCATACTCGGGAGAACACTTCTTGATAATTTTAGTGAGAGATCATCTTAAAATGCTACCGTCAATCAAAGCAAGATAAGATGCATAAAGGATAAACATCACATGCAATCAATATAAGTGATATGATATGGCCATCATCATCTTGTGCTTGTGATCTCCATCTCCAAGCACCATCATGATCACCATCGCCACCGGCGCGACACCTTGATCTCCATCGTAGCATCGTTGTCGTTTACGCCATCTATTGCTTCTACGACTATCGCTACCGCTTAGTGATAAAGTAAAGCAATTATGTATGCGTTGCATTTCATACAATAAAGCGACAACCATATGGCTCTCGCCGATTGCCGATAACTTCGGTTACAAAACATGATCATCTCATACAATAAAATATAGCATCATGTCTTGGCCATATCACATCACAACATGCCCTGCAAAAACAAGTTAGACATCCTCTACTTTGTTGTTGCAATTTTACGTGGCTGCTACGGGCTTAAGCAAGAACCAATCTCACCTACGCATCAAAACCACAACGATAGTTTGTCAAGTTGATGCTGTTTTAACCTTCGCAAGGACCGGGCGTAGCCACACTCGGTTCAACTAAAGTTGGAGAAACTGACAGCCGCTAGTCACCTGTGTGCAAAGCACGGCGGTAAAACCAGTCTCGCATAAGCATACGCGTAATTTTGGTCCTGGCCGCTTCATCCAACAATGCCGCCGAACCAAAGTATGACATGCTGGTAAGCAGTATGACTTATATCGCCCACAACTCACTTGTGTTCTACTCGTGCATATAACATCAAACCATAAAACCTAGGCTCTGATACCACTGTTGGGGAACGTAGTAATTTCAAAAAAAATTCCTACGCACATGCAAGATCATGGTGATGATATAGCAACGAGAGGGGAGAGTGTTGTCTACGTACCCTCGTAGACCGAAGCGGAAGCATTGACACAACATAGAGTAAGTAGTCGTACGTCCTCCCGGTCCAACCGATCCAAGCACCGTTACTCCGGCACCTCCGAAGTTCTTGACACACGACAGCTCGATGACGCTTTTGAACTCCGATCCAGCTGAGGCACAGGGAGGAGTTCCGTTAACACGACGGTGTGTTGACGATCTTGATGTTCTCCTGTCGCAGGGCTTCGCCTAAGCACCGCTACAATATGACCGAGGTGTAATATCGTGGAGGGGGGCACCGCACACGGCTAAGGAACGATCTCAATGATCAACTTGTGTGTCTTTGGGGTGCCCCCCACCCCCTTATATAAAGGAGGGAGGGAGGAGGAGGCCGGCCCAAGGGGGAGGCGCGCCCTAGGGGGGGCAAACCTACTCCAAGTAGGTTTGGCCCCCCTTTCCTATTAGGAGTAGGAGAGGGAAGGAAGAGGGGGAGGAGAGAAGAAGGGGGCCAGCCCCCTCCCAGTCGGATTGGGCTTGGGGGCGCCTTCCCTTGCTCCTTCTCCTCCCTTCCACTAAGGCCCAATAAGGCCCATATACTTACCGGGGTTCGGTAACCTCCCGAACTCGGTATAATCCCAATCTCATCCGAACCTTTCGGTGTCCAAATATATCCGTCCAATATATCAATCTTTATGTCTCGACCATTTCGAGACTCCTTGTCATGTCCGTGATCACATCCGGACTCGAAAACCTTCGTACATCAAAATACATAAACTCATAATATAAGCATCATCGAAACCTTAAGCGTGCGGACCCTATGGTTCGAGAACAATGTAGACATGACCGAGACACGTCTCGGTCAATAACCAATAGCGGGACCGGATGCCCATATTGGTTCCTACATATTCTCTGAAGATCTTTATCGGTCAAACCGCACAACAACATACGTTGTTCCCTTTGTCATCGGTATGTTACTTGCCCGAGATTCGATCGTCGGTATCCAATACCTAGTTCAATCTCGTTACCGGCAAGTCTCTTTACTTGTTCCGTAATACATCATCTTGCAACTAACTCATTAGTTGAAATGCTTGCAAGGCTTAAGTGATGTGTATTACCAAGAGGCCCAGAGATACCTCTCCGACATTCGGAGTGACAAATCCTAATCTCGAAATACGCCAACCCAACAAGTACCTTTGGAGACACCTGTAGAGCACCTTTATAATCACCCAGTTACGTTGTGACGTTTGGTAGCACACAAAGTGTTCCTCCGGTAAACGGGAGTTGCATAATCTCATAGTCATAGGAACATGTATAAGTCATGAAGGAAGCAGTAGCAACATACTAAACGATCGGGTGCTAAGCTAACGGAATGGGTCATGTCAATCAGATCATTCAACTAATGATGTGACCTTGTTAATCAAATAACAACTCCTTGTTCATGGTTAGGAAACATAACCATCTTTGATTAACAAGCTAGTCAAGTAGAGGCATACTAGTGACACTCTGTTTGTCTATATATTCACACATGTATTATGTTTCCGGTTAATACAATTCTAGCATGAATAATAAACATTTATCATGATATAAGGAAATAAATAATAACTTTATTATTGCCTCTAGGGCATATTTCCTTCAATCCCCACCTTTCCCTTTTTCATTTTATCCTTTGGCAAGCTCCTCGTGTTTGAACGATCAAGATATATATATATATATATATATATCCAATTGGATGTAAGTTAGCATGGGCTATTATTGTTGACATCACCTAAAGGTGAATACGTCGGGAGGCAACACAATAAGCCCCTGTCTTTCTCAGTGTCCGGCTGAAACTCCATAACCACAAGTATTGCGTGAGTGTTAGCAATTATAGAAGACTACCAGATATTTGTGTATGTGAACTTGCTGAAAAGCTCTATTGTTGACTCTTTCTAATGTTATGATAAATTGCAATTGCTTCAATGACTGAGATTATAGTTTGTTAGTTCTCAATGAAGTTTTTGAACCATACTTGACATTGTGAATTGATTGTTACTTGAGCATAAGAAATCATATGATAAAATCTATATATATTGCTGTTATAAGAATGATCATGATGCCCTCATGTCCATATTTTTATTTTTATCGACACCTCTATCTCTAAACATGTGGACATATTTTTCGATTTCAACTTCCGCTTGAGGACAAGCGAGGTCTAAGCTTGGGGGAGTTGATACGTCCATTTTGCATCATGCTTTTATATCAATATTTATTGCATTATGGGCTGTTTTTACACATTATATCTCAATACTTATGGCTATTCTCTCTTATTTTACAAGGTTTACCATGAAGAGGGGGAATGCCGGCAGCTGGAATTCTGGCCGGAAAAGGAGCAAACATTGGAAACCTATTCTGCACTGCTCCAAAAATCCTGAAACTCCACGAAACATGTTTTTGCATTTAATAAGAATTATTGAGCAGAAGAAATACACCAGGGGGGCTACACCCTATCCAGGAGGGTGGGGGCGCCCCCTACTAAGCGCGCCCCTGTCTCCTGGGCCCCTAGGTGGGCCCTTGGTGTCCATCTTATGCTATATGAGAGTTTTACCCTGGAAAAAATCGAGGGCAAGCTTACGGTACAAAACTCCGCCGCCACGAGGCGGAACCAATCTAGGGCTCTAGCGGAGCTGTTCTGCCAGTGACATTTCCCTCCGGGAGGGGGAAATCATCACCAACGATCCTCTCATCGGGAGGGGGTCAATCTCCATCAACATCTTCACCAGCACCATCTCCTCTCAAAACCCTAGTTCATCTCTTGTATCCAATCTTGTATCAAAACCACAAATTGGTACCTGTGGGTTGCTAGTAGTGTTGATTACTCCTTGTAGTTGATGCTAATTGGTTTACTTGGTGGAAGATCATATGTTCAGATCCTTTATGCATATTATTACTCCTCTGATTATGAACATGAATATGCTTTGTGAGTAGTTACGTTTGTTCCTGAGGACATGGGTGAAGTCTTGCTATTTGTAGTCATGTGAATTTGGCATTCGTTCGATATTTTGATGAGATGTATGTTGTCTTTTCCTCTAGTGGTGTTATGTGAACATCGACTATATGACACTTCACCATTATTTGGGCCTAGAGGAAGGCATGGGGAGTCCACCCACATATCAAATTATCAAAGTACCGAACGCGAATCATATGAACATGATGAAAACTAGCTTGACGATAATTCCCATGTGTCCTTGGGAGCTTCTTTCTCATTATTAGAAATTGTCCAGGATTATCCTTTGCTACATAAAGTATTGGGCCACCTTGCTGCACTTTATTTACTTTATTTACTTGTTACTCGTTACTATTTATCTTATCACAAAACTATCTATTACCTACAATTTCAGTGCTTGCAGAGAAAACCTTACTGAAAACCGCTTATCATTTCCTTCTGCTCCTCATTGGGTTCAACACTCTTACTTATCAAAAGGACTACGATAGATCCCCTACACTTGTGGGTCATCAAAAGCCTATCCCTACAAAATCATATAGTCTGGCTATGCTCCGTCTTCATCACACAAAATACTGAAATCATGCACATCCCCAATGACAAGCCAAGCAATTGTTTCATACTTTTGATGTTGTCAAACCTTTTCAACTTTCACGCAATACATGAGCGTGAGCCAAGGATATAGCACTATGGTGGAAGAGAATATGGTGGTTGTGGAGAAGACAAAAAGAGGGAGATAGTCTCACATCAACTAGGCGTATCAGCGGGCTATGGAGATGCCCATCAATAGATATCAATGTGAGTGAGTAGGGATTGCCATGCAACGGATGCACTAGAGCTATACGTGTATGAAAGCTCAAAAAGAAACTAAGCGGGCATGCATCCAACTTGCTTGCTCATGAAGACCTAGGGCAATTTAAGGAAGCCCATCATTGGAATATACAAGCGAAGTTCTATAATGAAAAATTCCCACTAGTATATGAAAGTGACAACATATGCGACTCTCTATCATGAAGATCATGGTGCTACTTTGAAGCACAAGTGTGGTAAAAGGATAGTAGCATTGCCCCTTCTCTCTTTTTCTCTCATCTTTTTTTGGCCTCTTTTTTATTTTATTTTTATTTTTCGTCCGGAGTCTCATCTCTACTTGTGGGGGAATCATAGTCTCCATCATCCTTTCCTCACGGGGACAATGCTCTAATAATGAAGATCATCACACTTTTATTTACTTACAACTCAAGAATTACTAGTCAATACTTAGAACAAAATATGACTCTATATGAATGCCTCCGGCGGTGTACCGGGATGTGCAATGAATCAAGAGTGACACATATGAAAGAATTATGAATGGTGGCTTTGCCACAAATACGATGTCAACTACATGATCATGCAAAGCAATATGACAATGATGAAGCGTGTCATAATAAACAGAATGGTGGAAAGTTGCATGGCAATATATCTTGGAATGGCTATGGAAATGCCATAATAGGTAGGTATGGTGGCTGTTTTGAGGAAGGTATATGGTGGGTGTATGGTACCGGCGAAAGTTGCGCGGCACAAGAGAGGCTAGCAATGGTGGAAGGGTGAGAGTGCGTATAATCCATGGACTCAACACTGGTCATAAAGAACTCACATACTTATTGAAAAAATCTATTAGTTATCGAAACAAAGTACTACGCGCATGCTCCTAGGGGGATAGATTGGTAGAAAAGACCATCGCTCGCCCCCCCAACCGCCACTCATAACCTTTCTAAATAAAAAAGACCTTTGAGGCAGTTTTGACAAAATACCTTGTGGGGGGATGGGTTAGAGTCACGACGGTCGGTGATGGAGCTCGGGCTAAAGCTGAATGAGGGCAGAGGATACCAACAACACCGCCTAGAAATCCGCAGAGGCGATTCCCGGGCATGGAGGCGACAAACACAAAGGCTATGTTGGGGTGGCCATGGGGGTGGCAGTAGCAGTCTTCTTCGCCGATTCTAGCGCCGTCAGATGTCTAGGAGTTGTGTTTGACCTTTGTTGAATATCCAAGGTCGACAGGTTTGATTCGCAACGAAAAAGGACCTCCCCAGGCATGGGACTAAGTTACTGGGTGAAAAGGCGGATTTCGGTGTCGACGAGAGAGGAGAAAGTGTGGGAAAGGGCAGTGTGGCTGTAGGATGGTCGTGTGCAACGGTTCCGGCCCCGAGGGGTGCGGGTCGGCGATGATGTGGGTGCGGGTCGGAGCTGAGAGGATTACCGATGGGAGGGCTCTGCTAGCTAGGTCGTACCCTTGAAACGTCAAATTATCTTCAAATATAACTTTTGGGATCCGTTAGAGGAGGAAGGTGCACAAACCACCAACTATCGGTGTTGATTTTGCACAAAGCACCTACTCTACGAGTTTGTTGCACAAAACATCACATATTGGTGTAATCCATTGGAACATTGTATAATCCAACGTTAAGATACGTTGATGGGGTTTTTGATGGGTGGGTCTGTAAGTGCATCTAGTGCCACCCCTAGTTGGTTTTGGAGTATTGACGACAAAGTTGGTTGAGGGACTAATGCGTTTGTGAGAATTGCAGGATAACACAGGTAGTCTCCCTCACTGATTCGGTTTACCTACCGGAGATGACCCCTAAAAATGTATGAAGACATTGACGATAATGGTGGTATGTGAAGATATTCATATTGAAGACAATGACATGAGAAGACATTGAGTGAAGACTATGGAGCGCGAAGACTGTGTTGTTTTGTTGTTTCCTTTTTCTTCTTTGTTGAGTCATAGGAACCACCGTACTATTAAGTGGGGTCTGTCAGTGTCAAAACCGACGGATCTCGGGTAGGGGTTCCCGAACTGTGCGTCTAGGTGGATGGTAACAGGAGACAAGGGACACGATGTTTTTACCCAGGTTCGGGCCCTCTCGATGGAGGTAAAACCCTACTCCTGCTTGATTGATATTGATGATATGGGTAGTACAAGAGTGGATCTACCACGAGATCAAGGAGGCTAAACCCTAGAAGCTAGCCTATGGTATGATTGTTGTAATGGTTGTTCGTCCTACGGACTAAAACCCTCCGGTTTATATAGACACCGGAGAGGGCTAGGGTTACACAGAGTCGGTTACAATGGTAAGAGATCTACATATCCGTATCGCCAAGCTTGCCTTCCACGCCAAGGAAAGTCCCATCCGGACACGGGACGAATTCTTCAATCTTGTATCTTCATAGTCTTGGAGTCCGGCTGCCGATGATAGTCCGGCTATCAGGACACCCCCTAGTCCAGGACTCCCTCAGTAGCCCCCGAACCAGGCTTCAATGACGATAAGTGCAGCGCGTTTATAGTCTTCGGCGTTGCAAGGCGGGTTCTCCCTTAAGTTCCATGTACCTGCCGAACAGTGTCCGGCTTCCTTGTCTGGCGAAGATCCTGTCCGGCCTGTACAAGGGGGAGAAGGAGGATTTCCTCCAGACGAACCCGTTGAATGGGTTCTCCATGAATAATCCCCAGCGTTGGGTAAGCGAACACTCAGTGTGCCCGACCCATGCTTTCGAAGTTTAAGTTTCTTATATTATGCTTTCGACGCAGGAGCTGCGTCGGGTTGTGGAGGGCATGCTTAGTCCGGCTCCGCAACCCGAGGATCCAGAGAGATCCCAGGATCCGGCCTCCAAAGAGGATCCGGACATAAAGCTGGAGCTAATCGACGGGGTATTCCACCAGCTCAACATGGATAATGCTTTAGTCGCCATTACGGCTGACTACCCCGGACTATATCCGCTTCCTGTGATTGTGACCAAGTCCCGACACCATTATTCCTTCCTTGCTCATTTCGACCACCGTATACGATGGCGCTTTGCAGAGGCGCCCAAGGTGGGAAGCCGAGCCAGGGCGGTGACCAGCAGGGTCATCCCGCCCAAGAGGTGGAAGAGGAGCGCGCGGATTGAAACGTCGCCGCAAAGGTATAGCTCACAGCTTGTTATTGAGCAACGTTCCTAGGAAGCGTTTGAATGCTCATGACTTTTAGAAAAAGCGCCCACGGATCATGGCGAGAGGTTGCCAATCCAACCTCTACCAGCCAGGTTCTAGCACCTGGTCTGGAGGGGGAGGCGAGCGCAAGGCGCGAGCCGGATACTCCTCAACGGAGGATGCCGACCGACTGTCGGCCACCAAGTCTGAGGTGGAGAGCGCCATGAACCACAGGCGCCGCCGGACAGTTTTTTGTGATGCGTGCTTCTCCCCTGAGGCGTTGAATGCCTTTAACGCGGGGGACGCGCACCTCCATGCTGCTCAAGATGGTTTGACCAGAGCCACGGAGCAGTATGTGAAACACATACGGGTAAGAGTATTTAATAGTTGTATATGCCAGTAGCCCCCAAGACTTAAAGTAGTTATATTAACTGATTTAAGGATCATTTGAAACGCAGGATCTTACAGAGAAGAATACCCAACTGTCTCAGGAGCTGCAAGAGTGCAAGGCCCGACTCGAGGCCGCACTTGCTGCCACAGGAGGAAACACAGAGACCCCTCCTGATAACACATTATTTAAAAAGATAAGCGGTGTGCGGCGTGCGCTCAAGTCTAATAATGACATTGCAGGTGCTATAGGACAAGATCCGGATAGGCAAGAACTACTGCGCCAGCTGAAGGCCGGCGAGAGGGTGCTGAATAAGGTGCAGCAGGAAAGGAACAAGCTCCAGGATGCCCACGCCCAGCTCGGAGAAGAGCTGAAATGTGTTTGGGCCGAGCTGTCTGGCTACGTTAAGGAGAATCAGCGGCTTCGTCGCGGCATCTATGGTAAGTGCTTGAGCGAACTCCTTTGAAAAGAAGAGTTCGGCGAGGAAGTCAATTGACAAAATATGTTCAGTAGCTATACTCACAGTGTCGCCTCATGGAGGAGATGCCCAGATCAACGGGTGATCGGCTTCCCGAAGCTGGTGCAACTGCCGAACGAATTCGCAAAGCGATGAGCAGCGTCGTCTGTGCTTTATGGCCATCCTCTCCCTACCCGAGGGCCTTGGAGAGCTTGCGGAGAAGCTTCAGGAGTGCGGCAGCGCCGCTTATGGAAGATTTCGCCTGCCGCCAAGGTGCTGTGGAGGCCCGGGCCATGGTGAAGACGGTACAAGAAGGCGGATCCCAACCACATGGCCGAGGTCGGACTGTGGGGCCCGATGGGAAGGAGATCCTGTGAGTTTAGTATACGGCCAAGTAGAGTTGGCCGCTAAATTTTCCCAACGGACTGTAAGTTAGACAGCACTGTTAGACGGGATTGAGGAGGAATACATCAATCGATTTGACAATGTATTTTAAAATGACATGTAAAATGCCTTCTAGCCGGATTGTAGATCGCTTGTCTTTGCCGACCTTTTCGCTTCAACCTCGGGACCCTAGAGTCCGAGTGTATCCGATACCTTCTCGGTTAAGAAACAACCGTGGCATGCATGGAGACCAAAGCGAGGGGTCATTAGTGCTTTATCGCATAAGTGCCCAACTAGTTATGTTATATTACATGGTTAGTAAGAAACATCTTCTAGGAGAATAGTTCCGTTAAGGGTTCATTTCTGGGAGGCATGCCCTAAAGTGCATGTCCGTCTCATGAAAAGAGCGAAAAACATCCGGGGCAGATAAATAAGTAGGTAAAAATCATCTTTCAAGTCACCGACCGAATATTCCCTTAAGAACGCTAGCTTTCGGCTTCACCCAGTCGAGGTACACATCCGGCCGACCCGGCAAGAACAATTGCAGAGGTGCTCCTTTACCTCCTAGCCGAACAATCGGGAACGAGGGGTAAGCACAGAGCCAGCAACCCAGCTTGGCCAAAACTTAAGTCATATCGATGCATATAATGGTGAATAAAAGGTACATGTGGAAGCTTGACACATGTGCTGGGCATGAAGCCCTTATAATTAAGCTTCTGGTAAAGAAGCCCCCAGGTATAATGAGTGCGGATGGCACATCAAGTGTGTGCGAACAATGTGCAAGTAGGCCTTTAAGGGCTTTTTAGGAAAAGGGTTGAGGGAAGAAAGAGAAACAAAAGATAGCTGAAGTGTAAAAATTTGGACGGGGGAAGGGGACGAACTCTTAGTCCGGCGCTAGGCATAGAATCTTGGAGGCGGGCTGCGCTCCATGGGTTCGGCTCGAGTCGGTTGTCCGACGATTTCAGACGATGCGCTCGCCGGTCGACTTGATCGATAATGAAGGGCCCCTCCCATTTGGGCTTGAGCTTGTCCTTTTTCTTGTTCGGCAGCGAGAACTAGTTCGCCAACGTTGTAAGTGTTGGCCCGCTTCTCTGCTTTGATATCTTCGAGCTCGCCGATAGAGTGCGGAACGGCCTTGGCGATGTCGTGTTCTTCCTCCAATGCGCCAAGCTGTCCCGCCGATCCAGCTCGGCTTCTCTTTCTTCGTACATGCGCACTCGAGGTGAGTCATGAATGATGTCGCAGGCGTAATCGCCTCGTGCCGTATACCATAAAAATGGTGTGAATCCGGTAGTACGGTTGGGCGTTGTCCGCAGCCCCGTGAGTACGGAGTCGAGCTCCTCTACCCGGTGCATGTCGATTTCGTAAGTGACCGCACTAGTCCGGGTTTGATGCCGCCATTATTAGACCATTTGCTCGCTCCACTTGACCGCTGGTTTGAGGATGATAGATCAAGCGTAATCGAGCTTAATGCCCATATTTTTGCACCATGATTTGAACTCGCCGCCATGAAGTTCGTGCCATTATCGGTGATGATGTGGGGACACCATAACGATGTACTACCCCGGATATAAAGTCTATCACTGGTCCGGACTCTGCCGATTTGAGTGGCTTGGCCTCTATCCATTTGGTGAATTTGTACACCATGACCAATAGGTACCTTTGCTTGTGGGTTCCCTTTAAGGGGTCCAACCATGTCAAACCCCTGCATCATGAACGCCGTGTAACGGGTATAGTTTTGAGGGCGGTGGGTGGCATATGGCTCGATTAGCAAAGAGTCGACAACCGACGATCTTTGGACTAAGTCCTGAGATCCGCCGGGCCGTCGGCCAATAAAATCTCAGACGGACTGTCTTTCCTACAAGGGCCCGAGCTGCGGCGTGGTGTCCGCCTAGTCCGGCATGAATTTCAGCCAGAAGGTTTCGCCCTTCCTCTTCGGAGATACACCTTTGAAGGACTCCGGTTGTGCTTTTCTTATAAAGTTCTCCCTCATGGACCTTGTAGGCTTTGGATCGCCGAACTATGCAGCGGGCCTCATTATGGTCTTCGGGAAGTTCCTGCCTGAGCAAGTAGGCTAGGAATGGCTCTGTCCACGAGGCAATTACTGCCATTATGTCATGGGCTAAAGGTGTTATGTCATCGGCTGAATCACCGGTTATGTCAGATTGCTCTGTGTCGGTTGGTGCGGCTGCCTCCGGTTTGTTATTTCCAGACTCCTCTTCCCATAGTACAGATGGCTTAAAGAGCCGTTCCAGGAAGATATTTGGAGGGACAGAGTCACGTTTTGCGTTGATGCGTGCCAATATGTCGGCTGCTTGGTTATTATCCCGGGCTACGTGGTGGAATTCGAGTCCTTCAAACCGAGCTAACATTTTTAGGACAGCGTTACAATAGGCTGCCATTTTCGGATCCTTGGCATCGAAGTCTCCATTTACTTGGGATATTGCAAGGTTTGAATCCCCGCGCACCTCTAGGCGTTGAATGCCCATGGAGATTGCCATCCGGAGGCCATGTAAAAGGGCCTCATATTCGGCTGCATTGTTGGAGTCCGTGTACATTATCTGAAGTATGTATTGGACTATGTCCCCGGTTGGGGATGTCAATACGACGCCAGCCCCCAATCCGGCCAACATTTTCGAGCCGTCGAAGTGCATAATCCAATTGGAGTATGCGCCATACTCTTTAGGGAGTTCGGCTTCCGTCCACTCAGCGACAAAGTCAGCCAAAACTTGCGACTTTATAGCTCGCCGAGGTTTGTAGGTTATATCGAATGGTAAGAGCTCAATGGCCCATTTTGCAATCCTGCCCGTCGCGTTGCGGTTGTTTATAATGTCGTTGAGGGGTACTTCAGAAGCCACTGTTATCGAACACTCTTGAAAGTAGTGTCGGAGCTTCCGGGATGCCATGAACACCGCGTACGCTATCTTTTGGTAGTGCGGGTAACGGGACTTGCAGGGAGTTAACACGGTGGATACGTAGTACACTGGTTTTGAAGAGGGAATTTATGCCCTTCTGGCTCTCGTTCTACGACGAGTACCGCGCTTACAACTTGATGTGTTGCCGCGATGTATAACAACATTGGTTCGCCCAGGTTAGGCGCGGCCAGGACCGGATTTGTTGCCAATATGGCTTTTATTTCTTTGAATGCGGCGGTGGTAGCATCCGTCCATTCGAAGTGTTTGGTGCGCCTGAGGAGGCGATAGAGGGCCAATGCCTTTTCTCCCAAACGGGAGATAAAGCGGCTTAGAGCCGCCACGCATCCAGTCAATTTTTGTATTTGTTTGAGGTCTTTTGGAATATCTAGCTGTGACAGAGCTCGGATCTTGGTTGGGTTTGCTTCAATTCCTCTACCGGATACAATGAAGCCTAGGAGCTTTCCGGCTGGTACGCCGAAAACGTATTTTTCCGGATTCAGCTTGATGTCATATGCTCGGAGGTTGTCGAATGTGAGCCTCAAATCGTTTACTAGGGTTTCGATGTTTTTGGTTTTGACGACTACGTCGTCTACGTATGCCTCTACTGTTTTGCCGATCTAGGTAGCCAGACATGTCTGAATCATGCGCTGATATGTTGTGCCGGCGTTTTTAAGTCCGAAGGGCATCGTGTTGAAGCAGAATGGTCCATATGGAGTAATGAATGCCGTTGCGGCTTGGTCCGCTTCCGCCATCTTGATTTGATGGTAGCCGGAGTATGCGTCCAGGAAGCACAATGCATCATGCCCTGCGGTAGCATCGATTATTTGGTCGATGCGGGGGAGGGGGAAGGGATCCTTTGGGCAGGCCTTGTTGAGGTCTTTAAAGTCGACACATAGGCGCCAGGATTTGTCCTTCTTTGGTACCATTACCAGGTTTGCTAGCCAATCCGGATGTTTGATGTCTCTGATGAATCCGGCTTCCAATAGCTTGGCTAGTTCTTCTCCCATTGCCTGTCTTTTAGGTTTGGAAAATCGTCGAAGAGTCTGTTTGACTGGCTTGAATCCTTTTAGGATATTTAGGCTATGCTCTGCCAATCTGCGTGGGATTCCGGGCATATCCGAAGGGTGCCAGGCAAAAATGTCCCAATATTCCCGAAGGAATTCTCGTAGTGCGGCGTCTACATCAGGGTTCAACTGTGCCCCGATGGAAGCCGTCTTTGTCGGGTCCGTTGGATGGACCTGGAATTTTACTATTTCGTCCGCTGGTTTAAAGGAGGTGGACTTGGATCTCTTATCGAGTATCACATCATCCCTATTCACCGGAGAGCGCAGCGCGGTGAGTTCTTCTGCCGCTAGGGCTTCGGATAGTGCCTCCAGGGCTAATGCGGCTGTCTTGTTTTCGGTGCGGAGTGCTATATCCGGATCAGTAACGAGAGTGATTATTCCGCCGGGCCTAGGCATTTTGAGCTTCATGTACCCGTAATGGGGTACGGCTTGAAAAATTGTGAATGCCTCTCGTCCTAGTATAGCGTGATATCCGCTGTTGAACAGGGCCACTTGGAACGTGACTTCTTCGGACCTATAATTGTCCGGCGAGCCGAACACCACATCGAGTGTGATTTTTCCGGTGCAGCGCGCTTCCCGGCTAGGGATTATTCCTCTGAAGGTTGTGCTGCTTCGCTCAATGCGGTTCGATCTATTTCCATTTTTGAAGAGTTTCCTCGTAGATGAGGTTTAATCGCTGCCGCCATCCATGAGTACCTTGGTAAGTCGAAGCCGTCCACTATTGGACTAAGGACCAATGCGGCCGGTGCTCGGGCTGTTCGAATTTAGGTTAAATCGCTGGTGTTGAAGGTGATGGCTGTGTCGCTCCATGGATTTGTTGTTGCTACTTGGTAGACTTCGGCGAGGCTGCGGATTGTTCGTTTTCGCATATTATTTCATGCAAAAGTCTCAAAGACTGTTGATACCGTACCGGTATTGTTGGAGTGGTTTTCCAGGGCTAGAAGCCCCTCGCCACTTTTGGCCACCTGTCGTAATATCCAACATGCTCGAAGGCTATGTGTTGGGATGGCGCCCTCTGTACTGTGAAGTTTACAGGGTCCGCTAAGCCATCCCTCCAGTACGGTTCCATGCATGGGGTTTTTGCTTTTTGGTTTTTGTACCTGGTGCCTGAGTGTAATGCACCCTTTTGTTGCGGACTAGGGTTGTATTCGGGGCCGGACTGTCCCAAAACTTATTTTTGGTTTTCCGGAAACTCTCCATCGCACGATACTTCGTACTATGGACGCCAGTCGGCGAAGCGTGTAATTTCAATGACGGCCGACGGCGTTCAAGATTCCTCGTTCGTGCAATTATTGCAAAAGTTGAGATTTGCGTTTTCCTCTCGGCAGTCCTTTATCCTGTCCATAACCAGGAGGAATCGCTCGAGAGTGATGTAATTGTTTCAGCGGGCTCTTGCCGGATTAGAGATAGATCGCATATGTCTGGGCGGGTGGGTGGAATTAAGTCCGAAACCCTACCCATCTCGAGGCTCAAGGGCCGAGAAGTTTCCAAATTTGGAAGCTTAGATTGCTGGATGTTGTCCAACGAGTCCGGTCTGATGCCTGACTTTATGTTCAGTGCTCGATCGAAGTCTGTACCTCCGCGGGAATCCGGCATGGAGGGTTCGGGAGCCCGAACATGACTAGTTTTCAATACAGGAGAGGAGTCGCCGCGTTGCTCCTCTACCACTGCAATGTGGTGGGTGACCTGGGGAGAGTTAATTTCTCTCAGATCGGTTTTAAGCCCAATCTGATTGTAGTCTGTAGCGACTCCCAGGGCGGCGATGCGATCCAAGAGCTCGTTTACGAACAAGAGCTTTATTGGATCCAGCCGCTCGGCGAATTCCGAGCTGACGTGAAGATTGCTTTTGACGACCTGAGAGATCATTGTCGAAGCGATGGCCGGACAGGCGGTCATGAGAAAACCACCTAGCTGGATAGTTTGGCCGGCGGCCAAGGCTCCTTTGACGAAGATACCGTCCTTGAAGATGGGAAGAGGCATCCTTCCTATCGGTGACGCATTGAAGGAACTCTCAATGAAAGCACCAATGTCGTGTCAAACCGGCGGATCTCGGTAGGGGTTCCCGAACTGTGCGTCTAGGCGGATGGTAACAGGAGACAAGGGACACGATGTTTTTACCCAGGTTCGGGCCCTCTCGATGGAGGTAAAACCCTACTCCTACTTGATTGATATTGATGATATGGGTAGTACAAGAGTGAATCTACCACGAGATCAAGGAGGCTAAACCCTAGAAGCTAGTCTATGGTATGATTGTTGTAATGGTTGTTTGTCCTACGGACTAAAACCCTCGGGTTTATATAGACACCGGAGAGGGCTAGGGTTACACAGAGTCGGTTACAATGGTAAGAGATCTACATATCCGTATCGCCAAGCTTGCCTTCCACGCCAAGGAAAGTCCCATCCGGACACGGGACGAAGTCTTCAATCTTGTATCTTCGTAGTCTTGGAGTCTGGCTGCCGATGATAGTCCAGCTATCCGGACACCCCCTAGTCCAGGACTCCCTCAGGGTCCAAGTGAACAAAGTCAGAATGACTGAAGTGATGCTCAACCCAAATCATATGTCTTCAAGCGAAGACAATGAGAGCAAATCTTATCCAGAGCTGGATGAGTCAGCTTTGCTTGTAGCCCAAGTAAAGTTGCCGTGTGTGTTTGAAATCTGACCGTTGGAACACGTGTCGGTTCCTTAGTGACCAGGTCATTTCGGACATATCAGGTCGGGTTGCCCGGTGGCTATAAATAGCCCACCCCTACACCATAAATTGGTGGCTGCTCAGAGTTAGTGCACGACTTTTGTCGCTTGAGAGCAACCCACCTCAAGCCTTTGAGAGAGAAATCCTTGCGAGGACCAAGCCCAAACACCCAGAGCCAAAGAGTGTTAGGCATCATCAAGTCTTTCTCGTGCGTGTGACACGAAGACTTATTACACTTGAGGACCTGTGAATCCTCCACCTGGTTAGGCGTCGCGCTCGAGCATCCAAGAGTCATTGTGGATTGCGGTGAACAAAGTCTGTGTGAAGGTTCGGAAGTCTACCTTGAAGACTTACCAGAGTGATTGGGCGAGGACCTGTGTCCTTAGCTCAAGGGGAATAAGGTGAAGACGCGGTCTTCGAGTTGAATCTCAGCCTCCCTAACTGTGACGTCACAGTTGTCACAAAGAATCGAACTGGTCCAACAAATCCTGTGTCTTCAACAAGTGACTGGTTCTATCCTCTCCCTTCCTTTACTTAGAGTTTGCCTTCGTGAAGTCATTGCCTATCTGTCGTACCTGTTTAACGTCATTACTTGACTACTATCATTGATTGTCTTCATACTATCTTCCATCCTGCTCCTTACTACTTAGCTACTATTAGTCCTGTACTTTCACATCATTGCATACTTGACTATGGTTTGCTTGTTGTAGTTTATCTTCCGCTGCATATCAATTAGGTCATTTCTATTGTTTGTCTTCAAAACTTCCACGTTTTGAATACTTTCATAAAAATCGCCTATTCACCCCCCTCTAGTCGATAACTAGCACTTTCAATTGGTATCAGAGCAAGGTACTCCCTTGTTCTGTGTGATTCGGTTTAACCACCTGGAGTTTTAGCTATGTCGACTGCAGGGATAATCAAAGTCTCCGCTGCTTGCCCCGTGTTCGATGGAACTGAATATCCCTACTGGAAGAATAAGATGCGTATGCATCTTGAAGCCATTGATGTCGACCTCTGGTATGTCATCAAGAACGGCGTTCCCAAAACTGGTGAAGGTGTCACCCCTGCTGATGTCAAGAAGTTCATTCAATTGGACTCTACTGCCAAGAACATTATCTGTGGTCATCTGACCAAAGGACAGTATGGCCGTGTGAGTGCTTTGGAAACGTCGAAGCTAGTCTGGAACTTGCTATCCAAGGTCAACGAAGGCATCTCAACCCAGAGAGATCAAAGGATCAGTGTTCTTCACAACCTCTTCAACCTCTTCAAGAGAAACGACAATGAAAATGTCCAGCTCACGTTCGATCGCCTCACTGACATCACAAATGAGCTTCAAGCTCTCGGCAAGGCCCGAGATTACCAAGCATGAAATCGTCAAGACACTACTGAGATCACTTGACAGCTCCTTTGACACCCTTGCCCTCATGATACAAGAACGTCCTGACTTCAAGAGACTCGATCCGTCTGATATACTTGAGAGGCTCAACACACATGAGTTCCAGCTTTCTGAGAAAAGATCTATGGTTCAACTATGGCCGAACTCGCGCATTGAAGGCAAGAGTTGTTTCCTCATCTGAAGAAGAATCTGACTGCAGTTCTGATGATCCTGAAGACATTGGAAAGGAACTTGCTATGCTTGTGAAGAAGTTCCAGAAATTCACCAAGAAGAAAGGCTTCAGAAAGTCTTCACGATCTAGCTCAAGGAATGATGAAGCTTCCACCCATGACCACAAGAAGAGAACCTACCACAAGTGCAAGAAACCTGGTCACTACATATCTGAGTGTCTACAGTGGGACAATGAGAAGAAGAAGAAGAAGAGCAAGGAATATGATTCTGAAGACAAGAAGAAGAAGAAATCCTCAAAGTCTTCTTCTAAGTCTTCTTCCAAGTCTTCATCACACAAGAAGAGCTCATCTGGCAAGGCTCGTGCCTTTGTTGGCAAGGAAATGGATTCAGAGGAGGAGTCTGCTTCTGAGGAGGCGGAGGTGGAGTCTGGAGATTAGTCCGACCCTGGTGTTGCAAGTCTGGCTCTAGCCACAACCTATGTTGCCAAGTCCATCTTCAACACTGAAGGCAATGACTTCCACACCAACGCTGAAGCTGATGACGAAGACGATCCTTCTCCCACCTACTGCTTCATGGCACGTGGTGCCAAGGTAAAATCACGTGATGCTTACTTTCAAACATCAAGTGAAGATGACTCTGATTGTGAATCCAAACCCAGCTACAAAACACTTGCTAAAATTGCAACTGAACAACAAAAGGCTATGGAACATACTCAAAAACTGTTAGACAAAAGCGATGACCTATTGGACGCGGAAATGACACGTTCACAGTCCTTAGTTGAAGATATAAAAAATCTTCATGCTAAGTACCAAGAACTTGAAAGTCGTCATGAAATGCTCTCAACCACTTATGAAAAGCTCTCCTATGATTATCTTCAAAGGAAGCAAGAGCTTGAGAAATTGAAAGCGGCTCATGAAGATCTTCAAAAAGAGAATGAGTCACTTCGCGCTCAACAGATCAGTCCCGCTCAGGATGAATTTGAACCACCATGTCTAAAATGCATTGAGCGTGATAAAGCTACATTGTTCTTTGAATGTTCCATCGCGCTCATTGTTGCATTATCTTCAACTCTTGATGTGGTAACTAACCCTCTGCGGAGAATACTACTACTATTGCTGATGAAAATGCTAGGTTGAAGACATTGCTTGAAACAGGATGTATAAAAGTCGAAGGACATCGACACATATGCGATGTCCTCAAAAGCGGTCTCGAACCGAAACCCTAGGAAAGAGGGTGTTGGGTTCGAGAGGAAAATGAATGTTGACGGTTCCTACTAGAAGCCTGAGCAGTATCCCAAAACCACATGGGTTGCTGCAAAGCAACCTTTAGTAGATCCATCCACCTTATCTGGCTTTACTTGCGCTAACCCTATTATCATTGATGAATCCTTTGATTCAAACTATAAGTTGTTCAAGAATCAGAATGGTGAAGTGTTTGCCAGGTATATTGGTACTAACTGTAGGAATGGATCACCTATGAAGAAGATTTGGGTACCTAAGCAGTGCATTGAGAATCTTCCTATGAATGTCGTCATGACACCACCAAGGAAGAAGACAAACCCCAGACCTATGGCTTCATATGGCCCAAAGGCTTCATACAGATACAGGACTCACCTGAGTCACCCTAATGCCAATGTTTTGCAGGGAAATCATACTCAGACTTATGAATATGAGCGTGTGTCTTCAAATCGCTATGTTCATAGAACTAAGAACTTTTCTGCTTATTCATATGAGTATCATTCATCTCCTGCAAGGCTATTTGCTAGGGCTCCAAAGCCGAAATTCTCAGATGCTGCACTTAGACTCATTGCCTCTAAGCCACCCCTGAAGATGTGGGTGGTGAAGAAGAATTAACTTTCTTTTGCAGGGAAAGGTCTCTAGCCTGTAATCAAAGGCGTCCTATGCTATTGCTGGGGGCCTAAAACACATTAAGGGACGCATGATAAAATGATCTTACTATGTATTTCATATCTGAACCGCTTACCAGTCATACTATGTGTCCTAACCTTGATCTAAGCTGTGATAATCCTTGTGTGCGTCAAATGCTTATGCTTCACAACGCTCTTCATCAAGCCCATCCTCCTAACTGCACTGTAGGGTATGACACCAAAAGCTTCAGAATGGATTATGGACAGCAGATGCACAAATCATATGACTGGTGATCGAGGTCTTCTCATGGACTCAACATTACGTCCATCAGACAAGAGTCACATCACATTTGCTAACACTGGTAAAAGCAAGGTATTGGGTCTAGGTAGAGTTGCAATCTCAAAGGATCAACACATGGATAAAGTGATGCTTGTTGAATCCCTTGGTTTCAACTTAATGTCTGTCTCAATGCTTTGTGACTTGAACATGATTGTGCTATTCTGAAAATATCGTTGCCTTGTACTAATGGAATCTGACAAGTCTCTAGTCTTTGAAGGGTATCGGAAAGATGATCTATACATGGTAGATTTCTCAGCAGGTCCACAGCTTGCCGTATGTCTTCTCGCAAAAGCTTCTGAATGCTGGCTCTGGCATCGGAGGCTAGGGCATGCTAGCATGAGGAACTTACACACACTCGTCAAGAAGAAGCATGTCATAGGCATCGACGGTGTCAAGTTCAAGAAGGATCATCTGTGTGGTGCCTGCGAAGCTGGAAAGATGACTAGGGCAAAGCACCCCTCAGAGACAATCATGACGACATCTCAACCCTTCGAGCTGTTACACATGGACTTATTTGGCCCTACTCACTACTCTACCCTCACAACAACTGCTTGTCTCTACGGCTTCGTCATTGTTGATGACTACTCAAGATATACATGGGTGCACATAATTCTCTACAAGACTGAAGTGCAAGATGTCTTCAGACGCTTCGCCAATCGAGCAATGACCAATTATGGTGTGAAGATCAAGCATATCAGAAGTGACAATGGCACTGAATTCAAGAACACCAGACTTGATCTTTCTCTGGATACGATGGGAATCACTCATGAGTTCTCTGCTCCATATACACCTTAGCAAAATGGCATCGTTGAGCGCAAGAACAGAACCCTCATTGAGATGGCTCGAACAATGCTCGACGAATACAAGACACCAAGAAAGTTCTGGCCTGAAGCTATTGATACATCATGTCACATCATCAACCGTTTTTACATCCATAAGCTTCTGAACAAAACATCCTATGAGCTCCTTACTGGAAAGAAGCCAAATGTCAGCTACTTCAGAGTATTTGGAGCTAGGTGCTGGATCAAGGATCCCCATCACAAGTCAAAATTTGCACCTAAAGCTCACGAAGGCTTCATGCTTGGCTACAAAAAGGACTCGCACTCCTACAGAGTTTTCAACCTCTATCTCTACAAAATCGTCGAAACTGTGGACGTGCTATTTGATGAAACAAATGGTTCACAAAGAGAATCCTACCAAGTACACTAGACGAAGCTCCGCCTAGCGAATCTATCAAGCTGATGGGAACTGGTGAAATCATGCCTTCTGAAGCACAACCTGGAGAGGAACTTATCATTTCTGCTCCAAACCAACCTGAAGACAATGCTCAAACTGAAGACAATCCTCCCAATGATGACAATGACCAGCAAGAGCAAAGTCTTCGTCCAGTTCATCCTCGAGTTGCAAATGAAGTACAAATTGAGAAGATAATCGATAGCATCAATGCACCCGGTCCACTTACTCGCTCAAGAACAACACAGTTAGCAAATTTCTGTGGGCACTTCTCATTTGTGTCAATATCAGAACCCAAGAAAGTTAGTGAAGCCTTTATGGAACCTGAATGGATACAAGCTATTCAAGAGGAACTTCAACAGTTCAAGCTGAACAATGTTTGGGAACTTGTCAAGCGTCCTGACCCTCGCAAGCATAACATTATTGGAACAAAATGGATATATCGAAACAAGCAAGATGAGCATGGTCATGTCGTCAGAAACAAAGCACGTCTTGTGGCTCAAGGATATACTCAAGTAGAAGGGATTGACTTCGATGAAACATTTGCTCCTGTGGCTAGGCTTGAAGCTATTCGCATACTGCTAGCCTACGCTAATCACCACAACATTCTGCTACATCAAATGGATGTGAAGAGTGCATTTCTCAATGGCAAGATTGAAGAAGAAGTATATGTCGCTCAACCACCTGGCTTTGAAGATCCAAAACATCATGATATGGTGTACAAGCTAAACAAAGCACTGTATGGTCTCAAACAAGCTCCTCGCGCTTGGTATGATACGATGAAAGACTTCCTAAGAAGCAAAGGCTTCAAACCTGGATCCTTGATCCCACACTCTTGACGAAGACATATGATGGTGAACTGTTTGTGTGCCAAATATATGTGGATGACATAATCTTCGGCTGCACCAACCAGAAGTATAGTGATAAGTTTGGATACATGATGCAAGAGCAATATCAGATGTCCATGATGGATTGTCTGAAGAAGTTTGGAATGGAAGATTGCAAAGGTTACACGACGCCAATGCCAGCCAAACACCATCTTGGTCCCGACGACAATGGTAAAGAGTTCGATCAAAAGGTATACCGCTCCATGATTGGTTCTTTACTTTACCTATGTGCATCTAGGCCAGATATTATGCTTAATGTTTGCATGTGTGCTCGATTCCAAGCGGCACTAAAGGAATCGCATCACTTAGCCGTGAAGCTTAATTCTTCGATATTTGGCTTACACCCCAACACTCGGATTATGGTATCCAAAGGGCTCAAAATTTGATTTGGTTGGATTCTCGGATGCTGATTATTTGGTGACAAGGTGGATCGCAAGTCTACATCGGGCACATGTCACTTTCTCGGTCGATCACTTGTCTATTGGTCTTCAAAGAAGCGTAACTGTATCACTCTCAAGCTCGCTGAATCGGAATACATTCTTCTTTGGATCTTGTTGCGCTCAGCTTCTATGGATGAAGCAAACTCTCAAGGACTATGGCATCAATCAAACAAGTGCCTCTCTTCTGCGACAACGAAAGCACCATCAAGATTGCCAACAATCCATCCAAAGACTCGAAGACAAAGCACATTGAAATTCGTCATCACTTTCTCGGAGATCATGTCATGAAGAAAGATATTGACATCATTCACGCCAACACCGAAGAGCAATCGCGATATCTTCACAAAGCCCTTGGATGAGAAAAGGTTTTGCAAGTTACGGTGTGAGCTAAATATCTTGGAATCCTCAAATGTCCTGTGATCAGGCACACATCCTAACACTTATGCATGTTGATGACTTAGATGTGCAACACACGAAGTAAAGTATATCTTCGATCAATGAAGACTTACATTCTGAGTGTGAATACATTAACATGGAATTTGACTTCGGAGCGCCAAATAATTGTGCGCCGTGTCTGGGTCTAATACTTTCTATACGGTGCGTAACGCCACCACCAAATTTCTCTGTTTGAAGTGTTTCACTCATGGCGTTATTTTTGCAATGACTTCGCATTTGGTTTGACTTCAATTTCAATTTATCTTCATGATTTTCTTCACTATGATGATTTGATTGCTTTCTGATATATATATATATACTAGTGTTCTGTCCTCTACAACATTCACTTATAGCTATGTCTTCCTAGTTGAATCTTTTGAACTAAGTGAATGTGATCGGACCCTAATCTCTCTATGCTATCTATCTCAAACTCTATCTGTCCAAATCATATGCATTCTATTGAAATTGTCGGATGTCTTCTCTGCGTCCTAGTCAGCAGAAGACACAGAGACAAACATTAAGTCTGTTTTAAATGACTCATCCTTATTTTCTAAATCCGAAGAAGCCGGAACAACCATCCGACATGCCTGGCGGGCGTGGGAACGTGGGACAACTCTGAGTATGTTGCATGCTTGCCACGTGCCCCTCATATGTGAACCGCCAGGGGCACCTAAGTAATTGCGCTGTGCCGCACACTTCCTTATAAATACATGTCCCCTGCGGCAAAGAAAACCTTCTTCCACCTCGTCAAAACCCTAGCGCCACCGCTAGCTCTCGACGACTGTCATGGGAAACGAACACCTATGGGGCAGGGCCCCTTTTGGTCCGGCAAGGGAGCGGAGGGCGCATGAAGAGCAGATCGAGGCGAAGCACGCGAGGGATTTTACCCAGCCTCGGAGCTCTCCAGAGAGATAAAGCTCCTACTGCTGCTTTGTGTTTCTATTTTGTTCTTGCTTGAGAGCGTGGGTGTGTTGTAGTTTCGAATGAGTCGAACCCCTTCTACGTGCGCATGGGCCTCCTTTTTATAGTCTAAAGGGGTCACCAATAGGTGGCAATGCAGAGAGAGGGGTAAAAAAGTAAAAACAGGGGTTGGTACAACTGCTATCAATAGTGTCCCCTACCTAACTCTGACGGCAGGGGACAAAGGCATTTAATGCCCGTCCGGTCGCCTAAACAGTGCAAGAAATGACCATTAGGGGCGCCACCGATCGCCACGATGGCCTTCTAGTCATCTTCACTTGCCACCTCGCACCGCTTGGCTGCACAGCTACCCGCCACGTGCATCAGGAGCGATCCTACGGCGACACATTGTCGGATCTTGTTTGGGCGTGGGCGAGTGGTGGCCGCCTGCATGCAAGCGCCTTGCCGCATCATTGTCTTGTCGCACCCGCAAGCTTGTCGCTCGCCGGTCCTTGCCGGACGTGGTAGCGTCGCGTCAAGTCTCTTAAATGCCTTGGTTGGCCTTCCCGGCAAGCTCCTCTTGCCGGGTCTTATCTTTCCCGGCAAGCTCCTCTTGCGGGGCCTTGTCTTCACAAATAAACACTTTGTTCTTGAATGGCGATAATAGGAATAGCGAAGGATCTTGGCGGGCGCCCGGCAAGCCTTGCTGCGAGCAAGCTATGTTGCCGTGCACAAGTTCGGGATACTAAGGTACCCTACTTTAGTACACCGACAGAGCCCGGGGCTGGGCCATACACGGTGCCGAAGCTGTTGGGCGAGCCCAAAGCAGAGCACGCGAACACGCGCGGCCTGAGTCCAAACCAAATCGACTCCGATCCGCCGCACCCTCTCAGAACGCCGCGTCAATCGCGGCGTCGTGGGGGAGATTGTGGGCAATTCTTAAATCAGAAAAAGCGTAACGTTCGCCTCCCCTATTTATAAGCAGAGGAAACAGGGCCGTTCCCCCACCTTCGCCACTTGCAGTTCCTTCCTCCGAAAGCTCTGCCGCTCCCCTCCACTTCCCAAGCCGAAAGAGAGTAGCGCTCCGCCGCCCGTCGCTACCGTCGCCCTCAACACTTCCGCGCCCCCCCGCCGCTTCCGCCATGGCTCCAAAGACCGGCAAGAGCACGAAGTCGGCCGAGGCGTTGCGGCTTGAGGCGCTGCGCAAGGAGCGAGTACTCCCCGAGCTCACCCGAAGGCGCTGGGGAGGAGTTCTACCTCTTGGTCGACGGAGACAGGCGCATCCGCAAGACGCCGGTGCTCTCCGCCAAGCTTCTACTCAAGCGGTGCCCAAAAGGGTACCATTTCTTTCTGGTGTTCTTCTATTGCGGGCTCTGCCCACCTTTTTCTGATTTCTTCTGCGACATCATGAATACCTACGGGTTTCATCTTCTTGATTTCACCCCCAACGCCGTTCTGACAATGGCGGTTTTCGCACACCTCTGCGAGAATTTCGTTGGCATCCACCCAAATGTTGCTCTTTTTCGCCACTATTTCACCCCCCGAGCCGAGAAAGGAGAGCCATTAGCTGGCGGAATCGCCTGGATCTCACGAGTCGGGATGAAGGAGGTGTATCTAGAGGGCGAGCTCCACAGCAAGTGGGATGACTGGAGGGCGGAGTGGTGCTGGATCGTTGACGCCAATCCGCAGCCATTCACCAACCCGCGCATGAGACCGGGTAGTCTTGGCGGCGATCGAGCGCTCGTCAGCCGGACGACGCTAAGCTGAAGATCGCCACCACCCAAATCCTGCGGCTCGGGCTTGCCGGAGCTCACTGGCAGAGGCTCTTTGGCGTGATTTCGCCGCCGTCGCATCGCCCCTCTGCAAAGAGGGGGAGGCCCGCCTGGCTGTTTGGCGGCCAGCGGATATCATGAGGCTGCATCCAGGCCTCAACTTCAACTTCACACGATTACGGAGCTTGGCGGGATGCTCAAGGAGATGTTCAAGCATGGCGCCAACCATCGAGTGGTTCGAGGCTGCGCGCAGGCGTCATCCCACCGTGCAACAACTCGCAGCGTGATCGCATCGTGCAATGATGCGAGTGCGACTTCGCCACGAGATAAGCCCAACGGATGGAGCCGCCGATGGCGTCGTCGCGGCAATTGTTCGATGGCTTGGCGGAGGTAGCAGTCCGCGCCCGACGAAAGCAGAGAGCTCCTCACCCGCGACACCACCGACGATTTAGATGCGGTACATCGCCACGAGGGTTAAAGCGGCGGCGTGCGCTGGCCATGGCGAAGTTGGCTTATGTAGGAGGAGGCAGAGGCGCCGCGGCGGCAAGCCTTGCCGACCGGGAGGAGCTTGCGGAGGGATCATTGGCGAGGAGCCGAAGCGAGCAGCGAGCCCGCCGAAGCGCGCGCGCCAGCCGTCTTCGAGAAGACTTGCCGCAAAGCGGAGCCCCAGCGCAGCCCCAATTTCAACTAAGAAGGCGCCCGACGAACTGGAGATTTAGCGAGGCGGCAGGCAGGCCAACAGCAAGGCCGTGGGACACGCGCTCCGCCGCAAGTACCGTTGCCGCAGGAGCATCTCGAGCGCTGCCGCAATCGAGCGCGGATCTTCGGCCGCCACGCCTGATCCTGCCGCAGCTCCTGGTAAACGTCGAAGGGAGCCTACTCCTCCGCCTCACCGTGCAGAAAGGGTGCCAGACTTCGACCTCTTTGCGCTGAGCTCCGACGATGAGGAAGAAGAGGAGGAGGAGTAAGGCTTTCTCCTTGCTGTACTTGTCTTTCTTCGGTCTTTGTTGTTTCTTGTCTTGCATCTGATCTGCCTCCCTCTGAATCCTTGTTCCATTTCAGGACTCTGGCCGAGAGAGCGGCAAAGAGGGCCAAGGTCCCTGTGGTTGTCATCGAGGACGATCCTGCTGTGATGGCAGAAGACACGTCCGAGACCACCTTGACGGACCCGATTCCTTCTCCTCGCAGCAGCCCCCAGCACAGCCCCCAGCGTAAGTGTTTGGTTCACTTCCTGTTGTGGGGCGCACATGGGTGCTTCTCCTTTTGCTGACATCTTGATTGTTGATTCATTTGTGTAGGAGCAGAACAGGCCCATCAGAGCAAGCGTAAACCGCCTTGAGGTGCTGCTGCTTCTTGACCTCGCCGCCAAGGGGCGATTCCCGACAAGGAGCGCTCCCGACAAGGAGAGGTCCCGGCAAGGGATGGGACGGTGAGCCTTGGTGGTGGAGCCCATGGTCACAGAGCCCAAAGCACAAGTAACCCTTCTTGTCGGGAATCTTCCCTCGGGTTTTTCTCCTGATCTTCTTTTTGGATCTTTGCTTGACTTTTCTTCCTCTTCCTGTCTTGAGATCCCCTCTCGGAGACCCGATGGAGACCGAGGCCACCAGCGAGGAAGGCGCCGCGTCAACATGAAAGACGCCGACGAGGAAGAGAAGAGGCGCCGATGAACCTGGCCGACGGAGAAGTTGCCATAAGGCCTGGCGCAGAGCTGGCGAGGGGTCCGCGATCGTATTTAACGACCGAAGCGCAGGAGGCGCAAGGCGCTACACCGACCGCCGACCCTCCGCTGGCTGATGCGCCGGGCCCGAGGAGCCTCACCAGCGCCTACTTGAAGGCCGGGCGAGGGCGATACATCAAGCTTCCCAGGCGCCGAGCCTGTGGCGCCGGTCAAGGAGAGGAGTTTGACGGGAAGTACTCGCTTCTGCTGAAATTTGGCAAGTGGCGCCAAGCAGCAGCGGCGGCGAAGTCCGAGGAGGAGGCAGTTGCTCAAAGTTGGTGTCACTCTCTCACGCGCTGCAAGCGGCTTGAGTCCCGGAAGCGCTTGTCGCGGGCGGAGTTGACATAGAGAAGCATGCGGAGGAGCTCAAGAGCAAGAACTCAGAGGCCCTCCGATCCATCGCGGAGGAGAGGGCGCAGCTGTGGAGGCGAAGAAGGCGTTCATCCTTGAAAAGGCTGAAGCCGAGGAGCAACAGAGGCTCATTTGCCGAGGAGCTGCCAAAGGGAAGGTGGTGACGCGAAGAAGGTTAATCTGGACAGCCACGAGGAGGAGCTCGACGACGGGAGCAATCACTTGGCGGGCGCTCAAGGAGGCGGCGACGCCGCCTGGCTGCCTGTGCCGCCAAGAAGGAGTTAGAGGTGAAGGTGGCGATGGAGGCAGATATGAAAAGGAAGAATGAAGAGCTTGCCGCACTCCAGCGCGAACACGAGAAGGATGCACTTGCTCATGGCGATCTGCAAGTTCAACTCGCCGACAAGGTCAAAGAACTGAACGCCATCAAGGACTCAAGCGCTGATCTGGAGCTGAAGCTGGCCACCTTGACGGAGACGCTGGATGGTGCCAAGAGGCGGGAAGATGAATTGAAGAAAGAGATCAACGGCAACGAGGAGCTATTGACGAGGGGCTGAGACTCAAAACACCTTGAGGCTACGGTGGAGCTCGGACGGTGAGCCTGCCAACATCGCTGCAACTATCGACGAGGAGTGGCGGAGCTCGGACTTGGCGGGCCCGGGTACTCCTCCGACGAGAATCTCCAGCCCAGCGCCAAGCTTACTCTTTTCTTCAAGGGTGGCGACGGCTCTCCAAAGAGCTCCGGAAAGGATCCCAAAGAAGCTGGCCGACAGTCGCGCGCAATCTGCGCCAAGGTCTTGGGGAAGGTGTTGTTGAAGATACTCTTCCGCAATCCGGGCCTCGACCTCACCCGTGTCCTCAAGAAGCTGCCGGCGGGTGCTGATCTTGAAGAACTCAAAGCCATTGTCACACCCATTGTGGACAAGGTGAATGAGGTCATGAGGGTTGACGGCGAGCGCGTGGATTAGGCCACCCTTCTTCTCCCTTCCTTGTCGCTGTTATTTAAGTCATGAGAACAATTTACTCAGTGCCGCAACAAGTTACTTTTGTAATATAACTTTATTCTGGGCAATGTTTGCTACGCTATCTCCTTTACTTGATTCCTTTCTTTGTATGTTTTTACCCTACGCTTTTAGGGAACTTGCCGGCGCAGGCACGCTTGCCACGAGCGCTGAGTGCGGAACATCAGCAGCTCGCTGGCGGTGCCGGTTCCGGCAAGAAACCTTGCCGCAACTAGTTGCAGCACACTTAAGTTGTTGAGCGGACTCGAAACAAAGTAAGGGTGCAACTAGCTACAAGGACGTTCCTCCGCGCACAGGTTTTACATACAAAGTACAGTCGTTCAAGGAAGATAACTTAAAATTTTAAAAACTGATCATGATCAAACTTTGGCAACTTAGCTTTTCTGTCTTCTGTGTCCCGGCAAGGCTAGACTCCTTTGAACGACGCCCGTCCCACACCTTTATCCTCTCCTCCCCCCCGTAAACTTGTGGGCGAAGGGACCTTCTTTTTGAGAAGAAAGAGGAGAAAATAATGATATGGAGCCTTAAGGCTCGTTACTGCTTACCGGGGGCAAGTGCTGCACAAAGTGTCAGGCAATACATGCGAAAAAGAAAAAAAGGCATGAAATTTGACAACATGTGCTGAGCATACGATCTTTATTTACACACGGGATCTGCGCCCGGCTTTGTACAAAGGGTTACATGCAACAGCGGCAAGGCTTGTACAAAAGGTGGTTGCCGGAACAGGTTATGGCAACCGCGCCTTATGGGTAAAATTTACGAAGACGCTCTATGTTCCAGGAGTTGCTCACCGGAAAGCCATCTTCGGTCTCAAGGCGGACAGCGCCAGGCCTAGTGACTCGTTTTACCCGATAAGGGCCTTCCCACTTTGGCGTCAACTTGTTGGAATTCTTGGCGGATTGAACACGCCGAAGAACAAGGTCGCCTTCCTCGAAGCTTCTGGCATTAACTTTGCGGCTATGGTAGCGACGCAAAGCTTGCTGGTAGCGAGCAGGTCGTCTGACAGCACCAAGACGATCTTTCTCGAGGAGCAGCGTCATCTTGCCGCAGCTGCTCTTGCTCAAGCTCATCGTAAGCGAGCACTCAAGGCGATCCGTATACGAGTTCCGTGGGGAGAACAACCTTCGCTCCGTGAGACAAGAGCAAAAGGTGTCCGCCGGTGGCTCGATTTGGCGTCGCCCCGATCGACCAAAGAACCACCGCAGCTCCTCGATCCAGCTTTCTTCGCACTTGCGCAGCTTCGTCGAAAGTTCTCGTCTTGAGCCCGCGAGCACTTCAGCGCTTGCCCTCTCCGCTTGACCGCTGCATCTCGGTGAGCAATAGAAGCGAAAGCAGATCTTGGCGCCAAGATCTTGGACGATCGCATGAAGGTGCGGCTCGTGAATTGTGTGCCATTGTGGTGATGATCCTATTAGGGACTCGAAACAGCAAACAATTGACCAAGAACTTGATCGCCGATCGGTTGTCACCTTCCTCATCGCTTCCACCTCCGGCCACTTCGTGAACTTGTCGATCGCTACGCATAAGTACTCGAAGCCCCGACAGCTCGGGAAAGGGGCCGAGGATGTCGAGCCCCTGCACCGAAAATGGCCAGGACAAAGGGATTGTTTGGAGAGCTTGAGTTGGTTGATGTATCTGCTTGGAGTGGAACTGGCACGCTTCACACTTGGTTACTTGCGCAGTTGCATCCTGGAGGGCTGTCGGCCAGAAGAAACCTTGCCGGAAGGCTTTGCCGGCAAGGGCTCTTGCGCCAATGTGGTGACCACATACGCCTCCATATATCTCCGCCCAGCTCTTGTCCTTCTTCCCGGGGAATGCACTTCAATTTCACTCCATTGAATCTCCTTCTGTACAGTATGTCATCGACAAACTGGTACATACTCGATTGCTGGGCTACTCTTTCCGCTTCTTCTTGTTCTTCGGGAAGTTCTCCTGTTTGAAGGAAATGGACGATCTGCTGTGCCCATGTCGGAGCTTGTGGCTCAACGACAAGGACTAAAGGCGCAAGTGCTGCTGCGAGAACATCTGCTTCCACGGCAAGAATCTGCGATTCAGCCGGAGCGTGATGCTCCCCGGCAAGCGTGTCGGGACACAACTTGTCGGGTGCGTCTGCTTCAACGAGACAAACCCTAGGGCTTGTCGGAGCAGACTGTCCCTCAGCACTCTTTGTGTTGATCTTGGGGACCTTCTTGACGGTGGCTTCGGGGAGCTCTGCCGGGAAGTAGTCACCAGAAATTAACTTCCTCTTCTTGCTCTGTCCAGTTGATGGTGTTACAGATGGTTGAGTCAGCTTGAGCACAAAAATTCCTGGTTCCACAGGTAACTTGAGTGCAGCGCACTTTGACAGGCCGTCTGCAACATCATTTTGAGCTCTTGGAACATGTTCCATTTGCAGGCCGTCAAAATGCTCTTCCAACTTCCTCACTTCATCAATGTAGGCTTCCATCAACGGACTCTGATAATCTTTGTTCACTTGACGGACGACAAGTCGTGAGTCACCCCGACAATAAGCTTCTTGATCCCAAGGTCCGCGCGATCTCGAGTCCGCAAGCAAGCTTTCATACTCTGCAAGATTATTTGTTGCTTGCTCCTTGGGAAAATGCATCTCGACCACGATTTGAGGTGCTCTCCGGTGGGTGCGACAAGTAGTACGCCAAGACCGCGCGCCTTTGCAGCGAGAAGGCACCATCAAAGTACATGATCCATTCTTTGCTCGCTTCCTTGACGGGATGCTCGTCTCGGAGTTTCTTCATCGGCGCTGGCGCCCATTCTGCTATGAATTCTGCCAATGCTCGGCTCGATAGTTGAGGTACTCTCAAACTTGAGGCCAAAGCTTGACAATTCTAGTGCCCACTGACAATCCCGCCTGTGCTTCGGATTACGCAATATCCTCTTCAACGGAAAGCGAGTGACAACTGTGATCTCATGTGCTTGAAAGTAATGGCGCAGCTTCCTCGAGGTCATGAGAAGGCCGAAAAGCAGCTTTTGCACCCCAGAGTACCTTGATCTAGCCCCCTGCAGAAGGGAACTGACAAAATAAACTGGGCGCTGCACCATCTTCTTTTGTTTCTCTTCCGGCAGCTGCACAGATCCATCCTCGCCGGGACCAGAACTTGTCGGGGAAGCCCCCTGCTTGTCGCTGGATTCGCTTGCCGCGGTCGCTGGCTCATCATCCACCTCCCTCTCTGCTACTAACGCAGCACTAACCACTTGATTGGTTGCCGCTAGATATAGTAGCAACTTCTCTTGTGGCTTAGGTGCGACAAGTATTGGAGTGGAGGATAGGTATCTCTTCAAGTCCTGCAGCACAGCCTCCGCTTCCGGAGTCCATTTCATTGGACCTGCCTTTTTCAAGATTTTGAAAAATGGCAGGGCGCGCTCAGCAGACTTTGAGATGAACCGCAAGCCTTCGCATATCCTTGACGCGCTTCGGTGCTTCGATTTGTTCAATGGCCTTGATCTTGTCGGGATTGGCTTCAATCCCCCTCTGGGATACAAAGAACACGAGAAGCTTGACGGAAGGAACTCCAAACACGCACTTCTCGGGGTTCAGTTTGAGATTGATCTTGCGCAGATTTGCAAAAGTCTCGTCCAAATCTTGGATCAAAGTTGCTCTGTCTCTGCTTTTGACCACTATGTCATCCATATATGCTTCTACATTTCTGTGCAACTGTGGCTCAAAAGCATGACTGACTACTCTTGCAAATGTTGAACCAGCATTCTTTAGTCCGAAAGGCATCCGTGACAAAGCAAAGACGCGCTACATGGAGTAATGAATGCGGTTTTCTTCATCCTCTTCTCGCCATGAAGATCCGATGATATCCCGAGTATGCATCAAGAAACGAAGCAGATCACATCCCGTCGTGGAGTCGATAATCTGGTCAATGCGTGGCAAGGGAAATGGATCTTTGGGACAAGCTTTATTAACATCGGTGAAGTCAATACAAAGCCTCCACTTCCGCTCGCTTTGTGCACGACTCATCGGATTGGCTAACCACGTTGGATGGAGTACTCCTCGGACAAGGCCCGCCGCTTCCAACTTCTTGATCTCTTCGCAATGAACTCTTGGCGCTCCACTACTTGTTTCCTGACTCTCTGCTTGACGGGCCGTGCGTGAGGGCAGACGGCAAGGTGGTGCTCAATTACTTTCCTGGGAACACCGGGGATGTCAGATGGTTGCCATGCAAACACATCGACATTCGCCCGCAGGAAAGCAACGAGCGTGCTTTCCTATTTAGGGTCAAGTGTGGCACTCATGGTGAAGGTACCACCAGTGCCGTCCTCCTTGGCGGCCACTTTCTTGGTCTCAGGTGACGCTGTCTTTGCCTTCTTGCACTTGCCGGTGGAGCTCGATGGTGCGTCCTCGACGTTAGCGCAGCACTCCGAAGAGGTGCGCTTGCCGGAGTGGGCATCAGAGCTACTCTTGCTGGACTTGGTCTTCTTCTTCCCCCCGGTAGCTTCAGCGGCAAGTGGTTTGCGTTCTGCTGCGGCTGCTGCTTCCCGGTAGATCTTGTCGGTACAGATAAGGGCATCTTTCTTGTCGCCATGGACAGAAATAACACTTATCGGACCAGGCATCTTGAGCACATTGTAGGCGTAGTCGAGGCTGCCATGAACTTGGCGAAGCGGACGGCCAAGTATCCCATTGTAGGGCAATGGGAAATCAGCAACGTCAAATGTGACTCTCTCGTCCCGAAGTTCAGCTCATCGCCAAACGCATCTTGGCAGTGTGATCTTCCCTTCGCTTGCTCCTTCCCGGTTGATTCCTTGAAAAGTGCCGTCTCTTCGAGCTCATTGTCGGGTGCGGAGCTTTGAGTACCGCCGAGGAGATCAGATTCAGGCGGCCCGCCGTCAACCAGCATCTTTGTGACCTTGAGGTTGCGGATAGTTGGTGAAACCAACATCGGCAAGCACCGACCGCAGATTATGCGATCAGGTGATCCTCGACATCAAAGATGATGGGCGGCTTGACCACTTCAGGCTTGCGCGACTCAACGGACGATTCTCACTTTGATTCACTTCCCGCACCCATCGCTTGAGTTGGCGGTGCGAGGTATGCAGAGAAGCACCACCGTCGACGCACAAAACCTCCGTTGCCTTCTGAAACTCCTGCTCGTCGGCCTCATCCTCATCCATCTCTTCATCTTCGTCCTCATCTGCGTCCTTGTCACGGCCGCGGGGAGGCCTATCTCCTTGCCGCTGCTTGGCCTTGCCGCGGCGCCCTCCTCGGGCGGGACGCTTCTTGCTGGATCCTCCCCACCTTCCCGGCCTTCTCCTTGTCGCGCGCCAGATTAACTTCAGAGCTCACGAGCTGCTCAACCTTCTTGCAGGCCCGGAGGTCGGGCCCTTGGTGCGGTGGATCTTGCAAGATCGCTTGCCGGAGCTGGGCCCCGCTTGTCGGCGGCCACCACAGCCTTCGCCGAGTCACCAGCTTTGGCCTTTCGGCGCCACCTCCGCTGCCGGACTGCTCGACAACTAGCACGCCCTTAGCTTTTCTCTTTCGTTATTCCGCCCCGGTTCTTCTTCTTGCCGAGGGACGCCCTCACCGCCGATCCTTCGCTTGTGTTCTCTCGGGAGTTTCTCCCTCTTTAGCTCGTGCACACTTGTCGGCCGGAGCATATAGCTCGTGACATCTCTCATTTTGCACATCGCCATCTCCTCTTCATCCCGCGATTACGACGCTCGATGGAACACGCCGATAACCGCGGCAGGGTGGACGTCTCGGGATGTTGCGCTGCACTGGCTGAATCTCTCGTATGTACTTGCGCAGGGTTCTCCTTCATTCAGGCGCAGCAGATGAAGATCGCTCTCTCGCCATGAGGTTTGTGGTCACCGTGAAGGCGCCGACAAACCGATGACATAGGTCCGCCCACGAAGAGATGGAGTTGTCCGCAAGTGCATGAGCCAAGATCTAACGTTGGGCTTGAGCACCACGGGAAGTAGTTGGCGAGGATCTTCTCGTCGCGCCCGCAGCCTCGTGACCGCGATGGTGTAGACGCCGAGGAACTCCGACGGATGTATCCCGCCATCGCACTTCTCGGTACATCGGCTTGAAGTTCTTGGTATCGCCATCGACTCGCCGCAGCTCACGAGTGAACGCAGGGCAACCTATCGCAGACGGCAAGTCACCGGTTCCCCGGCGCATGCATGTCAACAAGGCCCCAGCGCTGGTCCGACCGACGCCCTGCTTTCTTCGACGCCGATGCGAGTACGAAGCGTCTTCGTCGCCGTTTGGAGAACTTGGCATTGATCGCGGCGAAGCTCGCGGGTCCGACGACGCGGTGGAGTCGGTGTCGAGGTTGGCCCGGCGAGTCGGCGATCTTGGCCTTCGGGGCGGGGAGTGCACGGTGGTGGCACCCCCTGCAGTCTTGTCGGCGTCGGCTTGCGCCTGGGCGTCTTGCCGGGGCTTCGACGTGCTAGGTTGCCGGGGCTTATCGCCTTTGGCGAAGCCGATGAGGCTCTGAATGGTGGCCCTCCAGTCCTCGATCTTGTCTGGCACTGGAGGGTAATCTAGAAGCAGCTGGGCTCGGGCCAGCACTTCCTCTGGAGTCTTGGGCGGTGGTGGCGAACGACGCGAGGAGCGAGATATGCTCAAACTTCTAACAGTGTCAGAAGGAGCAACATCTCGTCCAAGCGACCGTACTGCGCTCATGCCAGCGTGTTGACGCGCATGTTGGCCTTGAGCGTCCCGCGACCCACCAGCTTTGCCTTGCTCCAACGCGAGTACGGTGCTAGGAGCACCATGGCGTTGTCGATCTTGCACTCCCTGGGAGGGGTGCGATGTATGTACAGACGCCGAAGCTTGCGGGGCCTTGTCCTTAGACCTGGTGGCAACGTGAGTCCCCTCGTCGGTGCCCTCTCCTCCGCCGGCGTCCACCCCACCGCCCGTTTGCTCCGGTGACGGTAGGATCGACGTGGACGGAGCAGCCACCTCCGAAGCCTTCTTCTTCGGTGGCATGTCGATGAAGATGTTGATGTAGCGCGCGCAGACGCCGGATTAGGTTCACGCAACCTCGACGCTCCCCTACCTGGCGCGCCAAAGATGTCGTGGGAAACGAACACCTATGGGGCAGGGCCCCTTTCGGTCCGGCAAGGGAGCGGAGGGCGCACGAAGAGTAGATCGAGGCGAAGCACGCGAGGGATTTTACCCAGCTTCGGAGCTCTCCGGAGAGATAAAGCTCCTACTGCTGCTTTGTGTTTCTATTTTGTTCTTGCTTGAGAGCGTGGGTGTGTTGTAGTTTCGAATGAGTCGAACCCCTTCTACGTGCGTATGGGCCTCCTTTTTATAGTCTAAAGGGGTCACCAACAGGTGGCAACGCAGAGAGAGGGGTAAAAAAGTAAAAACAGGGGTTGGTACAACCGCTATCAACAGTGTCCCCTACCTAACTCTGACGGTAGGGGACAAAGGCATTTAATGCCCGTCCGGTCGCCTAAATAGTGCAAGAAACGACCGTTAGGGGCGCCACCGATCGCCATGATGGCCTTCTAGTCATCTTCACTTGCCACCTCGCACCGCTTGGCTGCACAGCTACCCGCCACGTGCATCAGGAGCGATCCTGCGGCGACACGTCGTCAGATGCGCCGAGCTGCATGCAGAGTGGTAGCCGCGCGCGACAAGCGCCTTTGCATGTCGCTGTCTTGTCGCACCCGCAAGCTTGTCGCTCGCCGGGCCTTGCCGGGACATGCGGCGCGTCGCGGCAAGTCTCTTAAAATGCCTTGGTTGGCCTTCCCGGCAAGCTCCTCTTGCCGGGTCTTATCTTTCCGCAAGCTCCTCTTGCCGGGCCTTGTCTTCACATCAAACACTTTGTTCTTGAATGGCAGTAATAGGAATAGCGGCGATCTTGGCGGACGCCCGGCAAGCCTTGCCTGCGGCGCCGCGATCGCCTGTGCACAAGTTCGGGATACTAAGCTACCCCTACTTTTAGTACACCGCAACGACGCCGGCGAAAGCGATTAGCTGCCACGCGACTTCTCGGCGCCGTCCTCACGCCGACGCGGACATCGTCCTCTCGCCGTCAGCCAGAGGTGTCCTCCGTCGCCAAGTTAGGGCACGGTGGATTGAACTGCTCGGTCTCCTATTCATCCCATCTAGCAGTTCTTCGTGTGGTAAATATAACTCTATTTTTGACATCTTTTGATCTTCAAAGATTCATCCTATTTACCAAAAGTGGTTTCTGCCTACACAATGATAGACCTATTTCATCTCAGATCTCATCTCGCCTAGTCTATTCACTTAAACTTCATATCTAGTTTGATTCCTCACTTGTACTTATTCACGGATTCGCATACAAATCGAACCAACTCTCAACATATAAGTGAATGTCTTCGCATCATGAGGTCAATGTCTTCAAACTGATTTATCTTCAAAATCTTCCGAGAATGCATATGACCTCTTCCCTTCCCTCGTGATCTCTAATCTTTGTCACAGTACATGTCCGTGGGAGAATCCCTTGGTTCTCATAGTCTGCAGATTCGCTTGCGAAATTCTTACAAAGATCACATTAACTCTCTCGAAGCCGCCTCTGTTTGTCCAGCAAGTTTAAAGTCTTTGAAGCCTTTGAACGATTGAAGCCATTCGGTTTGAAGTTCATGGCTGCAGAGAAATCAGTAAGGAAGGGTGGCAGACAGCGTCATGGGGGAACATCAAAAGATTTGCCTGATGACATCACAGAACTTTACAAGACAGATCCTGAAGAGAATTATCATCAGCGCAAGACACGAATCCAATGGATTCAACGATATTGGGCTAAACAATGGTTCAAATACAAGTTCGTGACCCAGGAATACGCTGAGAAGAACGCTATCAAGAGTCCTTGGGGTGATATTCTCTATCTAGGCCTTCAACCCAAGAACAGAGCTGAAGCTATTGCACAAGGTTTCTATCCTTGTATGGTCCATGGACCTCAGCCTGAAAATGCCGACCCATCATCATTGCTCTGGTGTCGTGACAATACTCTCTTCAAGCGCAACTTCTAGCACGCAAAGGCATCGGCCAAGGAAAACAAGAAGTCATTGGGATTAGACTTCAACCCTGGTCCCTCTGCTCCCCGTGCTGACGGCTCACGTGATGCTGATCCCAATGTCATCGGCCCCTTCTCCAACCTTGATGGCCTCATCACTTACATCTTGGTCCAAGGTGCCAAAGTGGATCATTCTGATAATGATGCTGACACTGATGAAGCCCCAGCTCCTCCTCCAAAGCCGCAGAAGATAAAGAAGCCCAAGGCTTCAAGATCAGCTGCACCTCCAAAAGCTTCATGTGCGGCCATCGCCATCGCACCTCCTCAAGACAAGCAGTGCGGTCAAGATCTCTCACGATCTCCAAGAGGACGGAGAAGAAAAGAAAATCGCCAAGCATACCGACGGACCTTGACTCCTGCTGCCATTCTACGAGAAGAGCACATTGATCTGTCTAGCGATGAAGATCTTGCAGATGATGCCCTTGAGCAACTGATCAAGAGCAAGGAAGAAGCAGAGATCTTCAATAACTTGCCTCTCTTCAATGTGGCAATCATCCATAACTTCATCGATGAGTGGTTTGAGACCCCAAATCTCAGCTTTGAAGATGTGCAGCTTCCCATTGGCCTCAACGTCTCCTTCAATGGCGCCATTGCTTCTGAGCTAGCTCTCACTCAGCGCATCGTTGAATTGAAGCACAAGATTGATTATGAGAAAGCTCAGTTCAAGAAGCATGTGGCAAAGGTCAGCGTGCAAGATGTCAGAAACTTCAAGATCATGCTGCACGGGCTTAAAGAAGCCTTTCTCAAGAAGCGCGAAGAGGCTCAGGGCTCTCGTGAGCGTATGAAGAGTCTGGCTGACAAATGTGTGCTAGCCTACAATGAGGCTGAGAAGCCCAAGTCTCTTGGTAGTCCTGGCATTGACCCTAGAATGGCTGCAAAGAATAAGAAGCTATCAACCGCTCAATCTGCATCATCAAAGTAGGAAGCACCTCGCATAATCTTCCCAAGCAGCATGACTAACTCGAAGCCAAAGGTTATGTCAACCGCTTAAGCATAGAAGAAGACGAGGGCTCCCGAGGCTGAAGCCAGAAAAAGGAAAAATACTGAAGCCTCTGATGCTGCTCCCTCCAAGAAGAAGCGCAAAACCAAGAAGATTCGGGCTGCTCCCACAGAGCCCTTAGTTGTTGAACCTATCTCTGGTTCACCCTGCATCCGAACACCAAGAACGACGGATGATCGCTCATGAGCCCGCTTCCACAGAGGCTCATGAAGTCGAAGACATTCCAAAGAAATGAACCCATCACGCCAAGACATTGGTCACAATGACAATGTTGAAGATGATGAAGTTCTTCCTCAGATCGAACACAACTTGGTATCATCGCCTGTTCTCACGAACAGCGAACTCATCAGCATTGGTCGTCCTCTGACGCCAATTGCTTAGGATGCATCATGGGCTGATCACCCACAACAACAAGACTCCCCAAGTACTCCCCAACAACAACCACAAGTCACACCACCTGTGCAAGAAGAACAAGAAGACTTTGAGGCCTAGGCAACTCCATCTCCAAAGGCGTCGCCAGCATTACGCAGGCTTTGCAAAGGACCAAGGCCTCAGGTCCCTCTTTCAAGCATTCCAGAAGGAGAAGTGCACCACCCATCTGTTGCACGTCAAGTGTTTCCAAAAGCCACTCTGACTGTGAATGTATCCGTGTCTGAAGCCCAAGCTGCTGAAGACAATCCGGCTGCATCAGCCGATGACAATCAAGAAGACGTACGTGTCCCTACTCCCCCCAATACTGAAGAAGTTGTTCCTGATGTGAACATGCCAGTGCCCGACCCTCTAGCTCATCAAGTGGAGGTTGAAAATCTTGAGGTTGCCACCACCAACACAAATTAAGCCAATGATGTAATCATGGCTGAAGTAAATGTGGAGCCTGCACCAACCAATGTGCCCGGCCAATGATGCACTGCTCCTCAAGTGTCTCATTAGCAGCCCGAAGCCTCGGGCTTGTTGCCACTGCTCCTATTCCGCCACCAAGGCCCTATACAATTGAGCAAGCATACAATCATGGTCAGCTAACCACTGTCCGATGGTCCGTTCTGGTCCCTCCGCCATCGCCTCTGGTCCTCGGTTTGATTATCATGTTGAGCATAGGCCATGTGTCCGTAAACCAAAGCCAAGACGCCAAGGTTCCTGTGCATCGCAAACTCTACAGGGTCCTTCAATGCAAATGGCTTCAAAAGCCACAACACCTTCTTTGACAGTGCAAAGAACCCCTACTCAAAGCCAAGAATATCATCTGATCGTTTTTGGAGCTATCAGCAGCGAAGCTATTACTCTTGCGTTCTATATGATCAAGGGCGCATTTTCCCTCATATGCGCCTCGACACTGAAGCTATTGCTGGACTGCCATGCTTAGAAGAAGCACTTGACTGCTTTCGTGATGCCGGTCTGCTCAGCTTTGTGACAGACAAAGAACATTGGAATGAGGAACTTTTGCTTCAATTCTATGCTACCCTCCACATTCGCGGCTACAACAAGGATATAAAGACATGGGTTCTCGAGTGGATGACAGGAAATGTTCATCATGAAGCCAAAGCTCTTAATGTCATTGAGCTTACAGGCCTACCCACTCCCGGAGAGCTATATGAACCTGATTGTCAACTTTACCGCAATGCACTGGAGAGCATCTTCCATAAGCCAGAGCCCAACATGAGCCAGATGTTGAGCATGATGAAGCCTCTACCATCTGACGCTGAATACCCGAAGGAGTTCTTTGTTGATGATCTAGAGTATCTGCCTCGCACAATATATCACATCGTCACGCGAACTCTATGGCCTATCAAAGGGCATTCATCAGCGGCCAAACTTGAAGGAGCCATGAAGACATTGGTTGTAACGACCAAATCTCGAAGGATTTGAGTCTCTGTGCTTATCGTGCTAGTCCCTGGATCGAACTAGCTAGCACACACAGTATAGATGAATACCAGAATAGCAAGTGCATCATTTATTACATCGTATGATCCAGAATATATAAAATAAAACAATCTGCATAGCACTTGGCTAGCTTTATTCAATCAAACAAATGAAAGTAGCAGAAAATAACGATGAGTCCCATCATAGCCCATCGGCGATGCGTCTTTGAGTGCAGATCTCGCGACCCTAACGGTACCTTACTCTTCGTCTGAATATCCTGCAACATGAGACGTTGCAGCCATATAGGTCAATACTTTGAATGTATTGGCAAGTTACACATGAGTAATAATATAGCAGACCTACATGTATATGCATAGTACAACAAAAGAAGGCTTGAGGGTTTATTTTTGCATAAAGCTGATTTTATCCTAATAACTACCTAATAGTCAAATTTTTATTTAGCTCTTTTATTACTACAATTAAATACACAAGGTTGAGTTGGCAAAATCAACTCCAACCTACCCTTTATTAAGTTGCCCACAAATATTATTAAGTGTCACATCTGTCAAGATCATCCAACAACTGTAATGGCATAGTGGCTCAATTTACCCATAACCGGGGGCACGGCTAATCATGATTAGTTTTAATACTCTGTAGAGTTTAACGCTTTACCCATCGGACCCAATCCAAGATTGAGACGAAGTCTTTCAGAAGAGGTTCCCTTAACCACCTGACGGCCACATCCCACCTACATATGCTACATCTGTCGACACAGTCTGGGCAAGGGTTCCAACAACTGATCAACTAAGCCAGAGCCCATATAGCCAGTGGCCGCACATGGAAGCTACTAGTCACTAAGTCTGTCTGATCTTTTTGAACCTGGGCGGCATTCCACTTAGGGTGCACTCTCATGAGCGCATGGCCTTAGAAAAGGTGCAAGACCCCATGATGCCTTCCCTCAACACCAAGCAATACCACTTCCGCCCAGAGGTGAGTTAAATCCTGAGTTACTACTCAATTTGTTAAAATATATATAATCCTCACATAACCTCAATGAATACACGAACCACCCCTGTCTACAAAGCATAGCAACCTACAACTACCACGATTTGCAAAGACGGGAAGATAGCTCAACAGCATATAGCAAAATAACATAGTAATCATATACATGCATATATTCATAGTGTGATATAACTACATGCATAGAAAACAATAGGTAAAGGATGATCAACATGTAACTTGCCTTGGTTCTGGTTCAGAAAGTCACCTCGACAATAGTTAGCGTCGCACTCGGACAATCTACACGCTTCACACAATTCAACGAATCAATCATCGGAACACGAATCGAACCAAAATAAAACCAACAGCAAGAAAATCATTTCAAAAACACAACAACAGAAGCTTAACAGCACCTAAATTGCACTACGGTCACAACGCAAAAAGAATCACTCGAATCCGATAAACGGTTTGTGAGTTATGGCCTCCGGAAGGTTTAATTCAAATTCAAATGAATTCAAATTTAAACAGAGCAAACATGTGCAAAGTTGGTACTGTGATATTGTGCTGATTTTTGTGAGATCATAAGAAAAAGAATTACCTAATTTGGGTATACAGAATAAAAGCTATAGCTATTTGTAGTTTTGAGTGAAAAACTGAAAAAAACAGCAATGTAAATCGCTCGTCCTCAGTGGCGAACTCTCAGGCGCGCCCCGTAGCTAATCGCCACGTGGCGCTTGTCGACTGGTCGACGGCTGCTGTGCGCGTGTGCTCACAAGAACAGAGGACAGCGGCGGCGGTCTCGGGCGTTAGCGGCGGCGCTCCTCCGGTGGGTCTCCGGCGAAGTTGAGGGGGTGGACGGGTGCAGCGTGAGTGGCGGAGGTGGTGGTGGTGTTCAACGGCGGCGGGGCGTCCTCTGTGGGCGGCGGTGACGACGTGAACGCAGTGTGCTCCGGCGGCGGCGGACGATCTTGAGTTGCTCGCTCCGGTGGCTCTCTGCCCACGAAAATAAGTAAGCGAAGCGAGGCTTCGAGGGGGAAAGCGAAGGAAACAGGCGGCTGAGCCCTGCGATTTCTTACGGCGACGGCAACGACCGGCGAACGGCGGCGGTCTCGAGCTCCACCGGTGAGATCCGGTTCACCCTAGCTCACGCTTGCGGCAACAGGAGACGCGGAGAGGTATGCGGTAGGGTTCCTCGAGGGGTTGTCCTCGCGTGCGGCGTCCTTGGAGGGCACGGGATCGAACAGGGGCGCAGATCGATCCGGGCTCGGCCTCGGTCGCGTGTACGGTGCGCTCCAGTCCGGCTCGGGGAAGGAGACGAGCAGGACGCGAGTGGGTCCCGCTGTCAGCGGTTGGAGGCGAGGGGTGGATCGGGCGCTGGTGGGCGAAGCGAAGCGCGTACCGCTTCGCTGTGGCTTAAGTGGGCTCTGGGGCGGTGGTTCTTTGAAATTTGGCTGTGAGGGACTGGCCAGCAGGCGGGTTAGGTGGGCCGCGGCGTCGGCTGGCTGGCTGGGTAGCTGGCTGGTCGGCTGGCTGTTTTTTTTAAACAAAAACTACAGCAGCAGAAAACAAAAGAAATAAAATAACATACACAAAATAAAATCTAAATAAAAATACCTAGACACACAGTAAAAAAATAGCCCTATAGCTATAAACTACAGGAACACTAGTTCCAATACTAATGCAATCTTGTAAAATAATTTTGATGCAAAAGGCCACTCAAATAGCAATAAAACAAACAAATAAAATATTTTGAAGATCACAAAAATTACCAGAACATATCATATGAACTGGAAGTAATATTCTGCACATTATGAACATTTTAAAATAGGGGAGAAGTCATGTTATCTCCACTCCAAATAAATTGCCTTTTGTTGCATAATGATTTGAATATTCTGAAAAAGCAAATAATGCAATAAAAATATGATATGCATATGAATGATCTATTAACATCCTAATTTAGGAAAATTGGGATGTTACATTGGTCTTTTACGTCCTCAATGGCATCAGCTTCAATTCACAAGAATTCTTCATCCGGCAATTGGCTGCGTCTGGATCTGACCTTTTTGGCCTGAAATTCTATGCTCCATGGGTCATGCGCCTCATCAAGCTACACTCCTCATCAACTATCAGCCCTCGCCGCAATCATCGATCTTTCTACCAAAGGTTGATATGTCAGTTGAACCATATACCCTGAGCCTGCCAAGAAGCCTCTTTGTCTTCAAAATGCTGATCACCAAAGCTTCACTCAGCCCATGGAAGGCGTCCAAGCAGTAACACGTATCAATCCAATGGCTGGGAACACTCGTCTGCCTCATCGTGCGCAAACTGAAGCTACTGAAAGCACCATTGCCCAAAGGCCTAAGAAGCGCTCTCGTGTTCTAAATGACCGAGAACTTCTTATGGCACTTCATCAGAAACAAGATAAGCATCACTTTTGGCTCAAGAGACAGATGCAAAGCCTCTTGGTGGACGTCAATCGCATTCGAGATCTTGCCACCAAGAATGCTTTTGTCACTCAAGAGACCTGTCGGCGATCATGGAAGAGTTTGACGCTGCTTAGTGCTGAAGCAGATCTTCAAGACGATGGCTTCACTAAAAGAATCAAGTTTGACTCCACTCCTCCACGGACTGTTGTCCTACGTCGTACCCTTGAAACGTCAAATTATCTTCAAATATAACTTTTGGGATCCGTTAGAGGAGGAAGGTGCACAAACCACCAACTATCGGTGTTGAGTTTGCACAAAGCACCTACTCTACGAGTTTGTTGCACAAAACATCACATGCTGGTGTAATCCATTGGAACATTGTCTAATCCAACGTTAATATACGTTGATGGGGTTTTTGATGGGTGGGTCTGTAAGTGCATCTAGTGCCACCCCTAGTTGGTTTTGGAGTATTGACGACAAAGTTGGTTGAGGGACTAATGCGTTTGTGAGAATTGCAGGATAACGCAGGTAGTGTCCCTCACTGACTCGGTTTACCTACCGGAGATGACCCCAAAAAATGTATGAAGACACTGACGACAATGGTGGTATGTGAAGATATTCATATTGAAGACTATGACATGAGAAGACATTGAGTGAAGACTATGGAGCTGAAGATCGTGTTGTTTCATTGTTTCCTTTTCTTCTTTGTTGAGTCATAGGAACCACCGTCTTTGTTAAGTGGGGTCCAAGTGAACAAAGTCGAGAATGATCAAGTGATGCTCAACCCAAATCCTATGTCTTTGAGCGAAGACAATGAGAGCAAATCTTATCCAGAGCTGGATGAGTCACTTTGCTTGTAGCCCAAGTAAAGTTGTCGTGTGTGTTTGAAATCTGACCGTTGGAACACGTGTCAGTTCTTTAGTGACCCAGGGTCATTTCGGACATATCAGGTCGGGTTGCCCAGTGGATATAAATAGCCCACCCCCCTACACCATAAATTGGTGGCTGCTCAGAGTTAGTGCACGGCTTTTGTCGTTTGAGAGCAACCCACCTCGAAGCCTTTGAGAGAGAGAAATCCTTGTGAGGACCAAGCCCAAACACTCAGAGCCAAAGAGTGTTAGGCATCACTGAAGTCTTTCTGTCTATGTGACCTGAAGACTTATTACACTTGAGGACTGTGAATCCTCACCAGTTAGGCGTCGCGTTTTGAGCATCAAAGAGTCATTGTGGATTGCCGGTGAACGAAGTCTGTGTGAAGGTTCGGAAGTCTACCTTGAAGACTTACCAGAGTGATTGGGCGAGGACTGTGTGTCCTTAGCCCAAGGGGAATAAGGTGAAGACGCGGTCTTCTGAGTTGAATCTCAGCCTCCTAACTGCACGCATAGCTTGTCACAAAGAATCGAACTGGTCCAACAAATCCTATGTCTTCAACAAGTGACTGGTTCTATCCTCTCCCTTCCTTTACTTAGAGTTTGCCTTCGTGAAGTCATTGCCTATCTGTCGTACCTGTTTAACTTCATTACTTGACTACTATTGTTGATTGGCTTCATACTATCTTCCATCCTGATCCTTACTACTTAGCTGCTATTAGTCCTGTACTTTCACATCATTGCATACTTGACTATGGTTTGCTTGTTGTAGTTTATCTTCCGCTGCATATCAATTAGGTCATTTCTATTGTTTGTCTTCGAAACGTCCATGTTTTGAATACTTTCATAAAAATCACCTATTCACCCCCCTCTAGTCGATAACTAGCACTTTCAGGGTCCCACTTGTAAATGCACGTCGTGACAAAGAAAACCGGCGACATCATCTGACCAACCAAAACTGTCAATATCTCTCAAACCTTATTGAGTATGATTTCATGGATTATTTTTTGTATTATTGAAAAACGATGATTTTGTAAACAATAAATTGAATGAGCTACCTAAAATTACCAATATATTCTAAAGGACTGTGCTAACTTCCAACTGGACTGCTTTTAAGCAATAGATACACATGGCCTTCTCTCCCACTAATTACATGCATGTTTAGTTGCTAATTCCACACGAGTGCACGCGAGGAGAGCAACACTAACTTTGCATGCGCACGAGTAAGGTGTCGTGGTTCTAAGGCTGACAGTAGAAAGGGGGGTAGGTACGGAGAGGCAAGATCTCAGCTATGGTGAAGGTGTACACACGGGGTTTACGAGTTCAGGCCCTTCTTGGAGGAAGTAAAAGCCCTACGTCTCGGTGGTCGATTGGATTATATGTGTGATGTTACAGGGGGTGCGAACCCTTGTGCCAGAGGAGGAGGGTGGCTTATATAGAGTTCGCCAGGACCTTTCCCGCCCTCCATTACAAGGAGTTAATGTACATAAAGTGGTGGCGTTCTCGTAACGCCAAAAAATCGTCATTAATGACCTTAAAGACTACGGAGTGAATGCTTGTCCGTTGCACGCTGAGTGACTCCTGGTCTTCGGGAGGTCGAGTGGTTCTCTAGATGGTCGAGTGATAGTAGGTAGGAAGACTCCCGAGTGTCATGATGTCGAGTGGATTGCACTCGACATCTTCAACCGGGGGTCTCATGTTGCCTCTTGACCTTCTTGCCTTCTTGGGTAGTGACCTTGGGTAGGACGTATAATCAGGCCTATGACCCTACCCTAGGTCTGTATCCTTATCAGTAGCCCCCGAATGGATTAAGGTTTGAGTGGAAAGCTGGTTAGCGTTGAACGTGCTCTGAGTTTTGCGCCTTCACGAGCGTTTTCTGCAAGATGGAAAACTCGCATCGGTATTTCAGCGTCGATTCAGTCGCCTTGATCCATTCAGGGAGACGTTGACTGAACTTGTGGCGTCGTTTTCCGAGTGTTGTATTGGAGTGCAGGATCTTGGGCGTGATTGGCTGCTACGTATCCCAGATTTCGTGGGATATGAAATTTCGGGGAAGCGTGCGGGACGGGGAGTGCCGAAGCGGGCAGAGCGGATAAATAGTGATGCCTCGGCTTCCATGCCACCTTTTTTGCCACGTATGCTGTGCGCGACTGTTGCGGGATTTGACAGGATTTCCTGGTCCCACACGTCAGTCACTCGGAAGCAACCCTTTGTAAGGTGATGGGGCCGAGGCATCTGCACTATGCACGCCCTTTCCTCCTTCTTCTTCCTCCACTTTTCCGCCGTGCCCAACTCTTCTGTTCCGACGCCGCCACTCCGCTGCCATGGTGAAGGACAAGACGGCGATGCTAGAACGTGCAAAGAAGGCGAAGGGGTGGCGAAGGGCAAAAAGCAGCACCGTGGGTCGTCATCGCGCGCGGGGCTGCCGCCGGGCTGGATCCAGGGCGATTGGATCCGGTCTTCGATTCGGCAGGAGGATCTGGACGAGTTGGCGGAGTCCGGGCTGATCGCCAAGGGAGCGGCAAGGTTGCCGGAGGGGGAGATGAATCCTCAGCCTCGACCGGGTGAGTGCGTACTGCTTGCCACCCACGTCGACCAGGGTTTTTCGCTTCCTCCGCATCCTTTCTTCCGGGGGTTCTTGAACTTTTTCAGCGCCCAACTCCTCCATTTTTCTCCAAACACCATCACGTATCTGGCCGCCTTTGTGTCGATGTTTGAAAATTTCTTGGGGTGTCGACCGCACTGGGGTCTTTTCAAACATATCTTCACCATCCGATCCCAGTCGGTCAAAAAAGCGAAGTCGAGTGACTCAAAGACCAACGACATCCAGATGTTAGGGGGTTTAGGTATCCAAAAAAGGCATAGGAGCTCCTTCCCTGCTATGACTCTCCCTGAATCGGTTAGGGGCTGGTAGTCGACCTGGTTCTATTGCTAGGATGAGGCAGGTCTAGGTCAGTCGACTGGCCTCCCCCACTTCACATTTGACCGCGTCCAAACTCCTTCTCCACTCAAAGTGACCGCTGCTGAGAACATGGAGACAAAGATGCTGGTAGAGAAAGTGGTTCAGCTTATCAATGAGGGTGTTACCGGCCTGGACCTGCTGGAAGTGTTCCTCAGTCGACGTATCCAGCCTCTCCAGGCCCGTGATCATCCTATGTGGCTGTACTCTGGACCTGAGGACACTGCTTGGGTCCATCCAGAGGAAGTGTTGTCTGAGACCGTGGCCATGTGGTTGAGGAGTATCACAGGCAATCAGGACAATCTCAGGGGATCCAGGTGTGTTATTCCTTTCACAGACAACAATCCACCCGACAATGTATGCCCTTTTGTTTTGACTGCTTGGTGCATAAGTTTCGACTGCACTTGATGTCGACTGATTTTTGCTTAACTATTCGTCTTGTAGGTTTTCACCGAGATGTACTCTATGCCCAACGGTGAACAAGCCCTGGAGCAGGGCCAGGAGGAAGAGGCCAGCGCGCACGAAAGCGGCGACTGGGAGTCTTCGGATGGAGAGGAGGAGGAGGAGAGCAAGGTGTTGGACGACGAGGAATAGGTCGACTCACCGCTGCGTTCCGAGCGCCGATCCAAGCAGCAACACAACCTGGCGGGCGGGCGCGGGAAGAACGTGGCTCCGAGTACTCACGCTCATAAGCGCACTCGGACGTCGACTCCGGAACCGACAGAGAAGACCGCCAAGCAGCCCAAGGTTGCTCCTCCCAAGACTCGGAAGACTTTGCCGCGGATCAAGATCGACGTCCCAGTGGCTTCGGGGTGAGTAACACACTTGTGCTTATACAAACCGACTAAAATTTCTGTTCTGACCAATTGGATTACACATCTTTCCAGACCCACCTCTGCTGCTACTGACATGGATGTCGACAAAGAACCAGGAGACGAGGAGGCCACCTCCTGAGCTGGTAAGTTCGTTAGACCTAGTTTTATTTAGTTGAGTGGGTAGTCAATCGGCTGAATATTTGATACTTCTCTCTTTCTGTAGCTCCGCAAGAGATCGTTGTGCTCCCTGATGACGAGGAAGAAGAAGTGCCTCTACATGAGAGGAGGAAGAAGAGTGGAGGCTCGAGCAGGAGGAGGCTTGAAATCCAAGTCCCTCAGACGACGCCGGCGCTTGAGGCGGTGGTCCAACATTCCGAAGGGCCGGTTCGGACCAACGTCACATTCGCCAGCCCGCTGACGACTGATCGTCCGTTGGGATTGACTGCACAGACTCCTACCGCTCCAGTGCAACTCCACTCGTCCGACCCGGTAACTGCTTCGACCACCTTGGAGCCATCACTCTTCGCCACGTATCAAACTCCAGACGACTCGCCAAACGCCGCTAGGGAAGCTCTTTGTCAGGTGAACCTTGTCATGGAGCAGGTAAAGGTGATGCATGAAGCTAGCCAGGTAGCTGACAACGCCAGCACTACCCTTCAGACCAATGTTTAGGTCAGCAAAACTCCGACTGAACTTTTGAGTGTTGCTTTATATCTGATCTCCCACTGGGTGTTCCTTTGTTTAGAGTCTCAGTAAACTGTTTGAATCAGTGGGGGCACGCCGAGTGCACCCACTGGGTGTAGTCCTCGAGACCACGGTCGACTGCTGGCAGTCGACTGATGTCTAATGATATATCCTTTTTTTGAACTCACGCCAAGACCTGCCGAGTATTGATCTGAACCAGTGGGGGCACGCTAAGTGCACCCACCGGTGTAATCCCCGAGACTCTTGTTGAATATTTGATTCGGCAAGAGTCTTAGAGTAACTTTTTCTCATCCATTGTCTCTTATTTACGCCGATGACATATCTCTATTGCTGACTGCAGAGGTCTTGTGATCTTGGAGCTCGACTCTCTGAGTTAAAGAAGAAGCATATCAGTGTTGAACTTGACCTTGAACTCGCAAAGAAGAATCTCAAGACTGCTCAAGAAGAGACGACCATCATGGGAGGTAATCATTCGACCGTTTAGTCTGCTTTGTAGCTCGCACTTTGCTCTGGTTTTTCTTTCAGTCTCTTTGAATCGAGTGACTTCACACAAGCAGATGTGCGTAGTGAAAATCGCCAACTTCAGGCTCGTTGTCAGGACCCCGACTCAATGTCACATCGATCTAGCCTGTAACACATCATATCACCTTGCGGCCTCACGCACGGTATCCCAACGGGTGTCGCCTTACCTTAGCCCGGGACCGTTTGCGCCTTTTGGCACGCGTATATGATAGTGTCGCTAGCATCCATATGAAAAGGAGCCCGGGCTGACATGGCTAGTCGTAAACCCAAAGTGGCACAGACTTACGAGGACAGCATCCGTGACCAAAGATCGAGCGTGTCGGTCATCGCCGAGTGAATCCGGGCTGTAGCACCTTTGGGCTAGCAGGACTCCGGTATTCATCGCGTGACATTTCCCGAAGGACAGACACAGGAACGAAGAAGGACACATGCCGGCCAGCCTAAGTGTTCCGGAGCAGTAGCAAGCTACCATGGCTCGGTGGAAACACTAGGAGACATTTCCCGGTAAGAGAGGCAACTAAAGATAAACAACTAGATAGTCAGATCCCACACATACCAAGCATTGCAATAACATACACACAATATGCTCGATATGTGCAAATACAACATGGCATCACAACATGACTCTACGACTCAAGTATTTATTCATTAGGCTCCGAGGAGCGAGACATTACAAACATGGGTCTCATGACCCAGCACTCAGAGCATACAAGTCAAGCACAAGCGGAAGCTAATATGTCTGAGTACAGACAACTATAAATGAAAAAGGCTTAGAAGCCTGACTATCTACTAGATCCTGCCGAGGGCACAAGATCGTAGCTGAGGTAACAAGCTAAACGTCGAAGTCCACACGGTACTAGTAGTGAGATCAAGTCTCTCTGCAAAAACATAAAATAGGCAAACGTGAGTACAAATGTACCCAAGCAAGACTTACATCGTAACTAACTACATATGCATCATTATCAACAAAAGGGATGGTGGAGTTTAAGCTGCAGCAAGCCAGCTTTGACTCGGTGGCTATCCTAAACTACATTGCAAGTAACTCTTTTGAGGTGGCGCTACACGAGTCCACATATTCACCATATCAATACTCCACTATGGATCCGTTCCGTCTCCCCACGAGAACGCCATCCATAGCACTCACGCTATCTTGCGCATTTTAGAGTATCCACTTTCACTTGTCTATGAACTGTACAAGGGTCCAAGTTTCCATATCCGAGGAATCCGGCTATTGAATAGATAATGATAACCTGCAGGGTGTACTTCTTCACACACGCTCGCCACTTATCGCCTCAGTACACGTCATGTACCGCGGCAACCTTCAAGCGGAAGCCGGCGAGGAGTCGGCCACGGCCTACCTAAACACTCAAGTCTCTCGTCGGGTTTATCGCCTATTAGGGTTCCATCCGCAAGGAGATCCGCCGGGTGTCGCCACGGCCCCAAACGATGTGAGCAGGTTCCCAAGCCCACCATCCGGGTGCCACTTGGTACACCGTGCCACTGTGCCTAGTCTGTCCCAAGCCCACCTGTACCGGGTGCCACTTGGTAGACTACTAACACTACCTACAAACACCAGAAACTAGTTGCAACTCACGGACAGAGAACAAGCGTGAATAAGAAGCCGAGAGGGTCAATTAAGGATCCCAATGAGTGGTAGTAGCTGTTCATGGATCACAAACACAGAACTCAGTTCCTGAGGACGGCTGCAATGAGACAACCCACCATGTACTCCTACATGGCCTCTCACCGCTGCCTTTACCAAATCGTGTTCACACATTTAGCTCTCAACAGTAGGACATGTTCACACACCTCTGATTCATTCCCGATGAATCAAACCTGACACAACTCTAAGCAATAGCAGGCATGACAAACAAGCATGAATGAGTAGGCACATCAGGGCTCAAACAACTCCTACTCATGCTAGTGGGTTTCATCTATTTACTGTGGCAATGACAGGTCATGCGAGAGGATAAAGGGTTCACTACCGCAGCAAGTAATGATATGTCGTTGTTGTCCTAATGCAGTAAAAGAGAGCAGGAGCGAGAGAGTGGGATTGTATCGGAATGAACAAGGGGTTTTGCTTGCTCGAACTTCGAAGATAATATAGTTCTTCATCGGTGTCATCGAACTCAAATCGTCGGAACGCGACTATCGAGAGGGGCAATTACCGCAAGCGAGAAAGAAACACAATCAATGCAAATGCACAATATGATGCATGATCATGACATGGCAATATGCTATGGTTTGAGCTAATGCAATTAGCAACAGATTAAATGAAGTTGGTTTGAATACAAGATTCAAATTCAAACTCCATATGTGATTATTCAAATGCCATTTAAATGATTTGTGCTAAACAGCAGCTATAAGTTGTTCTAACATGCATGAAAATGGTACAGATGGATAGATTGGATTTTTCTGATCATTTTCATATATAATTTATTTCATTTGGAGTTACGGTTGAATTTATATGAATTTTTGAAGTTTAAATCATTTTTCGAAATTTCTGGATTTATTTTAAATCCGAGAAAATTAGTAATTGCGTCCACTGACATCATCATGACGTCGGCGGGTCAACAGCGCCTAACCAGGGTCAAACGACGATGGGCCCCACATGTCGTTGTCTAGCTAATTAACCAAGGCTGTTAGCGCTAATTTAGTCCTAACTAAAAGTGTCGATGAGGCATGGGCCCACATGTCATCGACCAGAGGAGGTCAAACCGGCCCACCATCCGCGTCGGGTCAAACCTGCGGACTTGGTCCACGGCTCGTCGCCGGTGGAGCCCGAGACGGCGGAGGGTGAATTCCTCCTCCGCGACCAAATGGCGGCGGAGGGCATCTACGTGTGTGAAGATCCCGCGTCGAGTGGTGCGATCGATTAAGCGGGCGATCTATATCGGCAATGGCGAGCTCAAAGCGGCGGCGGAGTTCGGCTAGATCTTGGGGCGGGGCTACTGGCGTGCAAAAGGACGAACCGAAGCTCCCGCTAGGCTCTACGTGTTCTGCGAAGCACTTGGGCGACCGGGTGACCAAATGGTCGCCGAGCTACGCCGGCGACAAGCTCGGGCGGCGATGGTTCTCGGTCTCGGTGAGCGTGACGGCTAGTGGGCGGGAAGATGCGGGAAGAGAGGGAAATGGGCGGAGCTCTTTGGGAGGTCGACGACATGCTCGGTTGGCTCGGGACGCCGGAAGGCGGCGAATCCGTCGATGGAGTCCGCGGCCGTGCTCGGGGAAGAAGACTCGTGGCGGCGATGCAGCGTGTCCGGGGCCTCGTGGCTCGTCGAGGAGGTCGGGAACGTCGATACGGAGCTCGCAGGCACGGCGAGGGGTCGAGGGGAGACGGTGGCATGGCAAGCGGCGTCGGCGGCGGCGAGCCGCTTCGGGCAGAGAGGAGAGGGAGTAGAGGAGAGGATGGGGACGAGAGAGTGGCGAGGGGTTCCAGAGGGGTAGCGTGGCGGCGTTGGAGGTGTCTAGGCGTCGGGGACGCAGCAGGCGGAGTGGAGAGGTGGCAGGCGTGTGTCTGTGTGGCGAGCCACCTTCGGCGCCTACGGGCGCTTGATGGAGACGACGATCGGCAGCTTGATCAAGTACCGATCTTGAGATGGGCGCCTGTAAGTGGCCCAGTGAGGTTTCGCCTTTTTTTAGTTTAGTTTACATTTTCTATTTTACATCTTTGTTTTTGAATTATTATTAAAAATACTAAACCTTTCCTAAAAATAGTGAGATAAGTTGTGGGCCTTGTTTGATATTTTTCAGCAGCCCTCAAACATTATTAGTATTATTTGGGCAATTAATATATATATATATGAATTAAATGCCCAAATGCAAATAATTAATGCATTAATTCAAAAATCGAGTGACCTAGAAAATGTGCACCATTTTTGGCAGAGGTTCTAGACCAATTCAAAATGATGAACTTTTCTAAAAAGCATTCAGGTTCATTGAAAATATTTTCGTTGACCCTATTTGATTTAATTTGGTGCTAGGGTTTGTCATCCCCATTTCAAAATTAAGCAAAATTTAAATATGATGCACACATGAAGCTAGCCTAGTGCAATACGAAGCTAGGGATGTGACAACTCGCCCCACTAAACAAGAATCTCGCCCCGAGATTCAAGCGTAGGGTAGGATGAAGGGGAATAAACTAACATAATCTTCACGATCCGGTGGCACTTCATAAGGGCGTTGATTCGATCACCAATCTTTGTCTTGTCGTCTTGTTACGAGAACTCTAGCTAACATGACAAGAAGAGGAAAAGAAAACTCTAAAAGAATTGATCTTCTCGAAGACCGAACAACTCGGGATCAACTCATGGGGTGAGATATTGACATATATCTCGAGTTGAGACACAAAGCATACTTCGAAGAAATGGAGTGAGACGGTGACGAGGGTTCACTAGGTAGACAACAATTCCACACTTACGACGGTGGTGAGCATTTGTCAACATAGCGAGGAGTTGAGTTGCCAAGATACCTCGTGAGACATCCCGGAGGAGGGTGATTAGTAGATTATTACCTTAAGTGGCAAAAAGAATTACATTTGATTCAAAGATCATTGAAACTCTTTATATCAGCCTATGGCAATACACGATCGGTCATTTGAAGGAGTCGAGGAATGACATTCCCGGACGGAATGGATGATGTGGATTACCTTGTTGAAGACAAACGCGAAGGATGATTTTAGTAACTGGGGAGAAGCTCAGCAGTAGAGAGTGAATCTACTGTTGGAATGGTTATAGCATAACCGAGGAAACTGAGAGCAATCCCAGTTAGTGCCGGTGATAATACATAGTGCTTGTGCGTGCTCTCAAGAACTTGAGCATTTCCATATTCATCAAGGTTTTACCAACATCCGTGTCAAAGGTGCTGACAACACAACATACCACCATGATGAATAATGACGGACAATGCAGATGCAAAGGAAGATAACACTTTCTCAGATTTCACCTTAGCGAAGCCAAGGAAACAGAATCTGGATGATCGACCGAGAGACATTTAGCACTCCGCTTCTAATGTTCTCCTTGATGTACTAGCGTATCCCATTCATAGATATGGTTTGATATCTAGAACATCAAGTAAAAGGTCGGACTTCGGGAACACAAAAAATCATAAGGCACAACTAGGAAGTAAATCCTCTGAATTCCTTATGAGGAGGTGGCCAACTTTCTCAATCAAGATACTACAATAACAGGTCTTCCGGCGGGGTGTGTTGGCCACGACATCCACTTTACCGGTTATCGCGAGACCAATATTATAGTTCTTGGGAAATGTTCCAACCATCATATCCTTTGAGATTCAGATCTGGTTGGTGTCAGAATAATTCAGACTCATCGAGCCTAGAAGGTAGAATGAAAGTTTGCAACACAAATCGACGAGATAACGTTGCGAGATTCTCGGAAAATGAACTACGATAGCAAGCTCCAAAACATGAGCTGGTTCTGCTACAAACCCGTGAACACGCTGTCCAAGACAAGCATGACCACATAGTAGTCTTACAATAAAGCACTACCGAGTTCCGGTGGGGAACCATCAACGAGGATATCGAAGTCCTTGCATAAGTCTCGAGCCTACGAAGGAACTTCTTCTCCTTGAGCAAATCAATCAGTGGCTTGGTGTGCTAGGAACACATATAGAATGGAGGCGGCCAACCTATCAAACCATAGGGCACTTCGCACGTGCATGACTAACTTGGGATGATTCCAAAGGAAACAAAACAATCTTTCTCGAACTCACGACGGCAACTTGCACCAAATGCACATGAATTAGAGAAAGTCACTTCTTTCATCCGAACGTATACCTCATGAATGGAACACGAAGGTAATGTTTACAAAAGTTTCCAACACTAGCTTAATGTTCAACATGAATCATGGACAAGATGAAATTGTTGTCAATGGACTCAACAACAAACCATCCAGGCTTCCATATAGGTGGAATTCCAAAACTATGTGAACAAGGCGATAGTATTGGTCAGACCCAAAAGATGTAATGGTGTATGCTCGAGGAATAACCAAGAGTAAGACAACATTATGAATACCGTTAGTTCCGATTTGATTTGATGATAGCCCATACTCAAATCAAAGGTTTGGGATAAGACAATAAATCCAACAACCGATCACGAGGATCACTCAATGAAGATATTACCTTTTTCAACAATACACACAAGGATATCCCTTGGAGATGAACTAAGTCGGTGAGCTTTTATCTTCCAACTCTCCAAGTTGTTGTTTAGCTTAGCCAACTAGCTCGGGGTATCCAACACGATTCTTGGAGAAAGGGTGGTTTACAAGAATAAACCAACTTGATCACGAACTAAACATAGCGGTCGGTGGCGACTGGTGATACTTCCGAGAAGGTATTCGGAAAATCACGAGCCACCGATATGTTACTAAGCTCGAGAACAATCTTGCTTTTCAAGACAAGGCGATATAACCAAATAAGTGAGGAATTGGCACAATCCTAACTCATTGATCGAAGAGTGCACCGGGAAAAAGGACTAGGTAGCACGGTCTATCTTAGAATGATGATTCAAGAACCAACACGCTAAAAATGAAATTATTGTCCTTTAACTACCAAGCAGCGGAGTTGCTAGCGAGATTGATTTCACACACCACGATTCACTTGTCGGCACTCCGGCTGCAACAACACGGAACCGAGGAATGAATAATGATGGCGAGAAGTATCACTACGTCAAGAATTCATAGGATGGTGTGCAATTCCCATGACATTCTTGACATAAAGATGGTAATACTCCAAGGTGGAACAGAGCAAAAGCTAGATTAGCAATTTGATCTGCGGAGTACAACTGCTTTGACCCAATCCTAGAAATGGACAAGGTCTTCGAGTTTGTTTTCCTAGTCATTACGGAATAGAATGGCTTGACGGACCACAAGAGTGATAGGCATCGATAAACGAATGCACGCATACTCTTGACTATCAATTGATAGACGAGGGTCGGAAGACAACTAAAATGGGACAACCCAAAAGAACATATGATATTCGGGTTGTGGATGCATAGGTTAGTATGTCGAACCAAGTTTAACATTTCTTCCGGATAACCCATGCGGAAAGGTAGGATGGCGATTCACAACACAGGATAGGAAGCTCATTGAGAGCACTCTTGTTGTGATCTTTAGGTTCAAGAGAACTTCGCCAAAATGGTTCATGGTATTTGGAAGAAGGAAATACCACGGACCTCGAGACTATCACAAGGTTACTAATATTCTAAAGGTACTAGCAAATACTAACAACATGAGGTAGGGTGAATCTAGGGTTCAAAACCCGGGAGTAGAATACCTACTACTAAGTGGCATCACGGGATGCTTTCGAGAATGATGGCCAAAATCATCACTCGGGAACACAAGCATGGCTGGATTACTAGGCGATACTCTAGACACCTAGGGTCATAATAATAGCTCCAACATATATGTCGAGGCAATAGAATACCTCAACTCAGCAATTGGTGTGATTAACCTGGCCCAAAGGAACATCAAAACCAGAGGGAAAGGATTTGCAAGTGCATCAGATTGCTTAGAAACACAGGATGACTCGGACTGAGATAACGGCATGCTGCTCAAAAGAATTTGAGACATGCTACAAAAATGGTGGCATAGCCACTCCAAAGCACAATATCAAGGTTTGAGATCAATGATTATGAACATACGGAAGTAGTAAAAGCGGTGAGGCTTGAAACTAACAATTCTATAGGTCTATGGATTAGTAACACGTCATCTCGATAGATAGATGAGAAGGCCTAGTTCTTAATCCCGTAGAAGAGAAGAGGTTGACTCGGATCGAAGGCCATGAGGTATAAGGAGTAAAAAGAGCCTTACGTTCCATCCCACAATCAATTCCCTTATATAACTAAAGAATTTCTAGACTCAACTTGACCGGTTTGGCTTGGTAATCCCTACAGCGGTCAAGCTCGATACCAAAGCTGTCGGGACCCGACTCAATGTCACATCGATCTAGCACTGTAACACATCATATCACTTTGCGGCCTCACGCACGGTATCCCAACGGTGTCGCCTTACCTTAGCCGGGACCGTTTGCGCCTTTTGGCGCGCGTATATGATAGTGTCGCTAGCATCCATATGAAAAGGAGCCCGGTGACATGGCTAGTCGTAAACCCAAAGTGGCACAGACTTACAGGACAGCATCCGTGACCCGACATCGAGCGTGTCGGTCATCGCCGAGTGAATCCAGGCTGTAGCCTTTGGGCTAGCAGGACTCCGGTATTCATCGCGTGACATTTCCCGAAGGGACGGATACGAGAGCGAAGAAGGACACATGCCGGCCAGCCTAAGTGTTCGGAGCAAGTAGCAAGCTACCATGGCTCGGTGGAAACACTAGGAGACATTTCCGTAAGAGAGGCAACTAAAGATAAACAACTAGATAGTCGGATCCCACACATACCAAGCATTGCAATAACATACACACAATATGCTCGATATGTGCAAATACAACATGGCATCACAACATGACTCTACGACTCAAGTATTTATTCATTAGGCCCGAGGAGCGAGACATTACAAACATGGGTCTCATGACCCAAAGACTCGAAACATACAAGTCAAGCACAAGCGGAAGCTAATATGTCCGAGTACGCAGACACTATAAATGAAAAAGGCTTAGAAGCGACTATCTACTAGATCCTGCCGAGGGCACAAGATCGTAGCTGAGGTAACAAGCTAAACTTCGAAGTCTACACGGTACTACTAGTGAGACTGAAGTCTCTCTGCAAAAACATAAAATAGGCAAACGTGAGTACAAATGTACCCAACAAGACTTACATCGAACTAACTACATATGCATCATTATCAACAAAAGGGATGGTGGAGTTTAAGCTGCACAAGCCAGCTTTGACTCGGTGGCTATCCTAAACTACGATCGCAAGTAACTCTTTTGAGGTGGCGCACACGAGTCCACATATTCACCATATCAATACTCCACTATGGATCCGTTCCGTCTCCCTCACGAGAACGCCATCCATAGCACTCACGCTATCTTGCGCATTTTAGAGTATCCACTTTCACTTGTCTATGAACTGTACAAGGGTCCAAGTTTCCATATCCGAGGAATCCGGCTATTGAATAGATAATGATAACCTGCAGGGTGTACTTCTTCACACACGCTCTCGCCACTTATCGCCTCAGACACGTCATGTACCGCGGCAACCTTCAAGCGGAAGCAGGCGAGGAGTCGGCCACGCCTACCTAAACACTCAAGTCTCTCGTCCGGGTTTATCGCCTATTCGGGTTCCATCCGCAAGGAGATCCGGCGGGTGTCGCCACGGCCCCAAGCGATGTGAGCAGGGTTCCCAAGCCCACCATCCGGTGCCACTTGGTACACCGTGCCCATTGTGCCTAGTCTGTCCCAAGCCCACACTGCAGGGTGCCACTTGGTAGACTACTAACACTACCTACAAACACGTAAACTAGTTGCAACTCCCGGACAGAGAACAAGCGTGAATAAGAAGCCGAGAGGGTCAATTAAGGATCCCAATGAGTGGTAGTAGCTGTTCATGGATCACAAACACGTAACTCAGTTCTCGAGGGACGGCTGCAATGAGACAACCCACCATGTACTCCTACATGGCCTCTCACCGCTGCCTTTACCAAATCGTGTTCACACATTTAGCTCTCAACGATGGGACATGTTCACACACCTCTCGATTCATTCCCGATGAATCAAACTGACACAACTCTAAGCAATAGCAGGCATGACAAACAAGCATGAATGAGTAGGCACATCAGGCTCAAACAACTCCTACTCATGCTAGTGGGTTTCATCTATTCTTGTGGCAATGACAGTCATGCAGAGGATAAAGGGTTCACTACCGCAGCAAATGAGATATGTCGTTGTTGTCCTAATGCAGAAAAGAGAGCAGGAGCGAGAGAGTGGGATTGTATCGGAATGAACAAGGGGTTTTGCTTGCTCGAACTTGAAGATAATATAGTTCTTCATCGGTGTCATCGAACTCGTCGTCGAACGCGACTATCGAGAGGGGCAATTACCGCAAGCGAGAAAGAAACACAATCAATGCAAATGCACAATATGATGCATGATCATGACATGGCAATATGCTGTGGTTTGAGCTAATGCAATTAGCAACAGATTAAATGAAGTTGGTTTGAATACAAGATTCAAATTCAAACTCCATATGTGATTATTCAAATGCCATTTAAATGATTTGTGCTAAACAGCAGCTATAAGTTGTTCTAACATGCATGAAAATGGTACAGATGGATAGATTGGATTTTTCTGATCATTTTCATATATAATTTATTTCATTTGGAGTTACGGTTGAATTTATATGAATTTTTGAAGTTTAAATCATTTTACGAAATTTCTGGATTTATTTTAAATCCGAGAAAATTAATAATTGCGTCGCCTGACATCATCATGACGTCAGCGGGTCAACAGGCGCCTAACCAGGGTCAAACCTGACAGTGGGCCCCACATGTCAGTGTCCTAGCTAATTAACCAAGACTGTTAGCGCTAATTTAGTCCTAACTAAAAGTGTCAGTGAGGCATGGGCCCACATGTCATCGACCCAGAGGAGGTCAAACCGGGCCCACCCAGTCCGCGTCAGGGGTCAAACCTGCCGGACTTGGTCCACGGCTCGTCGCCGGTGGAGCCCGAGACGGCGGAGGGGGTCGGAATTCCTCCTCCGGCGACCAAATGGCCGGCGGAGGGCATCTACGTGACGCTGAAGATCCCGCGCGTCGAGTGGTGCAGTCAGTTAAGCCGGGGGCGATCTATATCGACGGCGGCGAGCTCAAAGGCGGCGGCCGGAGTTCGGCTAGATGCGGGCGCGGGGCTACGGCGTGCAAAAGGACGAACCGAAGCTCCGCTAGGCTCTACGTGTTCCGCGAAGCACTTGGGCCTTGGAGTGACCAAATGGTCGCCGAACTACGCCGGCGACAAGCTCGGCGGCGATGGTTCTCGGTCTCGGTGAGCGTGGCGGCTAGTGGGACGGGAAGATGCGGAAGAGAGGGAAATGGGCGGAGCTCACCGGGAGGTCGACGACATGCTCGGTTGGCTCGGGACGGCCGGAAGGCGGCGAATCCGTCGATGGAGTCCGCGGCCGTGCTCGGGAAGAAGACTTCGTGGCGGCGATGCAGCGTGTCCGGGGCCTCGTGGCTCGTCGAGGAGGTCGGGAGCGTTGATCTGAGCTCGCGAGCACGGCGGTCGAGAGGAGGCGGTGGCAGCGGCAAGCGGCGTCGGCGGCGACGAAGCTCCGCTTCGGGCGAGAGGGAGAGGGAGTAGAGGAGAGGATGGGGACGAGAGAGTGGCGAGGGGTTCGGAGGGGTAGCGTGGCGGCGTTGGAGGTGTCTAGGCGTCGGGGGCCTTGAGCGAGCAGGGTGGAGGTGGCAGGCGCGTGTGTGTGTGGCGAAACACACCTTCCGGCGCCTTCTGGGCGCTGGTGGAGACGACGATTGGCGGCCCGATCAGTGAGCCGATCTTGAGATGGGCGCGCTGTAAGTGGCCAGTGAGGTTTCGCCCTTTTTTAGTTTAGTTTCATTTTCTATTTTACATCTTTGTTTTTGAATTATTATTAAAAATACTAAACCTTTCCTAAAAATAGTGAGATAAGTTGTGGCCTTTGTTTGATATTTTTCAGCAGCCCTCAAACATTATTAGTATTATTTGGGCAATTAATATATATATATATGAATTAAATGCCCAAATGCAAATAATTAATGCATTAATTCAAAAATCGAGTGACCTAGAAAATGTGCACCATTTTTGGCAGAGGTTCTAGACCAATTCAAAAATGATGAACTTTTCTAAAAAGCATTCTGGGTTCATTGAAAATATTTCTGGTTGACCCTATTTGATTTAATTTGGTGCTAGGGTTTGTCATCCCCATTTCAAAATTAAGCAAAATTTAAATATGATGCACACATGAAGCTAGCCTAGTGCAATACCAGAAGCTAGGGATGTGACACTCGTCTGAAGAGTGTTGTTTCTTTAGAGAGGATGAAGGAGGCTTTGGAGAAGAAGGACCTGGACCTTGCTGGTTCTCAGAAGGAAGCACGTGAGAAGATGAAGCTTGCGGACCAGAAGCTGGCTTCAGTCAGCAAATTAGAGGAGGAGAACGCGAAGTTGAAGGCCACCATCTCGGAAGCTAATCAAGAAGTCGAGCAACTGAGGAAGGACAAGGAGAACCTGACCACAGAAGTCGGCGGCCTCAGAGCCAAAACAGACAAGCTAGAGTCTTATCTGGAACAACTTGCCACGAAACTTGTTCTGAAGCTTGAAGGTATATTCATTCGACTAGTCAATTTGTCATCGACTAAAGTTTGTTGTCATGCCGTCGACTCATCGTTTTTCGTGATGGGACAGAACTGTGTCAAGACTTTGAAGCTGAAACTGGGCGGGTCGAGATAGGTCTCGACCCCATCAATTGTCCCGTGAAAGATGACGTTGCAATGAATCTGCTGCGATTGGAGTCACGCTTGGATGGTGCAGTCGCTTATCTAGCTCGACTGAAGGCGGCGATGACCAAAGTGGACGCTGAACTCTGGCGTCAGGCGGAACTTTCTCAAGACCTCGAGTCACTGATGACTCGACTTAATCTGACCCCAGGCCGAGTGCAAGAGTGGAACAAGTCTTCTGCTCGCTGTGGTGCTGACGTCGCCTTATCATTGGTCCGAGTGCACTGCAAGGAGGCTAAGGAAGACAAGCTGGCTGCTCTCAAGGTAGCGAATACTAAGAAGCATTCCTTCCAGACCTTTATGGACACCTTCCTTGAAGCAGCCACTCGTACTGACAACATCAACCTCGACAGCTTCTGCGATCCGGCTAGTCCTTCTCCCGCCGAGTGATTGAAAAAACATTATGCTTCACCTTTATTTGCCTCGGAATGCCGAGTGATTTTGTAACCGTTAAAACTCCATCGGGCTTGACACCCGAGCACTTTATTCTGCGGTTAGGAATCTTTGGATTTATCTCCGAATATGTTGCGTTTATCTTTGAGTGAAATTCGTTCTTCTCTCGGATTGGTTTCTGTTTGCTTGATGCAGCTTCTGAAGAAGAATCAGCAGCCAACTGGTTGGACGAACCTTGAGCAGCATTGATCAGCTCATCAGCAAGGCACTCAACAATGGTCTTGACGTTCCTGTCAGCCGTCTGCTTTGGCGTGAGCCGTTGGAGGGGCCTTTGACAGTGTGCACAATCTCGTCCTTCTTCTTGACGGTTCAGCCCTCGGGGTCGCGGTCAACCCACCTCATTCAACGGGACCGGTCAACTTATCAACGAGAAATTCAGCAATGGTCTTGACGTTCCTGAAAGTGACTCACCCTGGCAACACGCTCAATCTCGTCCTTCTTATTGATGGTACAACTCTGAAGTGGTAGTCGTGGTCGACCCGCACTTTGCTAAGCCTTCGAGTGGGAGGATTGCTCACCACTCAGTAAGATTTTTCAAACTTAGGCGAATACTGGACTGCAGCTAAGCCCCGAGTGGGAGGATTGGTCACCACTCGATAGGGTTTTTCAAACTTAGGCGAGTACTGGACTGCAGCTAAGCCCCCGAGTGGGAGGATTGCTCACCATTCGGTAGGATTTTTCAAACTTAGGCGAGTACTGGACTGCAGCTAAGCCTCTGAGTGGGAGGATTGCTCATCATTCAGTAGGATTTTTCAAATTTAAGCGAGTACTGGACTGCAGCTAAGCCCCCGAGTGGGAGGATTGCTCACCATTCGGTAAGATTTTTCAAACTTAAGTGAGTACTGGACAAAAGCTAAGCCCCCGAGTGGGAGGATTGCTCACCACTCGGTAGGATTTTTCAAACTTAGGCGAGTACCGGACTGCAGCTAAGCCCCCGAGTGGGAGGATTGCTCACCACTCCGTAGGATTTTTCAAACTTAGGTGAGTACTGGACTACAGCTAAGCCCTCGAGCTGGAAGATCGCTCTCACAATCTCGTCCTTCTTATTGACGGTGCAACCCCCCAGGGGGTCATCAGATGACCCATACCATTTGATGGGACTTTTTAAACTTAGGCAAGTACTGGACTGCAGCTAAGCCCTCGACCGAGAGGCAGACTCACCACTCGGCAGGATTTTTTATTACTTAGGCGAGTACTAGACTGCAGCTAAGCCTCCGAGTGAGAGGCAGACTAACCACTTGGTAGGATTTATATTACTTAGGTGAAACGGATTCGCAGCTAAGCCCCCGAGTGAGAGACAGACTCACCACTCGGCAGGATTTTCACTTTGACTTAGGCAAAACGGATTCGCAACTAAGGCACCCTGTCGGTGTCAAAACCGGTGGATCTCGGGTAGGGGGTCCCGAACTGTGCGTCTAGGCGGATGGTAACATGAGACAAGGGACACGATGTTTTACCTGTGTTCGGGCCCTCTCGATGGAGGTAAAACCCTACTCTGCTTGATTGATATTGATGATATGGGTAGTACAACGGTGGATCTACCACGAGATCAAGGAGGCTAAACCTAGAAGCTAGCCTATGGTATGATTGTTGTAATGGTTGTTAGTCCCCACGGACTAAAACCCTCCGGTTTATATAGACACCGGAGAGGGCTAGGGGTTACAGTCGGTTACAATGGTAGGAGATCTACATATCCGTATTGCCAAGCTTGCCTTCCACGCCAAGGAAAGTCCCATCCGGACACGGGACGAAGTCTTCAATCTTGTATCTTCATAGTCTTGGAGTCCGGTGACGATGATAGTCGGCTGTCCGGACACCCCTAGTCGAGACTCCTCGGTAGCCCCGAACCGGGCTTCAATGATGATGAGTCCGCGCAAGCATATTGTTCGGCATTGCAAGGCGGGTTCCTCCTCCGAATAATTCATAGAAGATTGTGAACACCAGGATAGTGTCCGGCTCTGCAAAATAAATTCCACATACCACCGTAGAGAGAATATTATGTACACAAGCTCAATGTGCTGACGTATTCTGTGGCATGACGTCACACCACCAAGCCTTTACTGGAATCGTTTGTTATTATACCACCTCAGCGTGTTTAGCGAAGCGGTTTCCTTGGCACGTCTTGTCGAAGCAGAGATCGTGTTCCCCTTATTCCGGGATCCTCATCAATACGGACGTGGGTAACCCAACCGCGCCATTGATGGTGGCGCTTGGGAGATAAGCGAGTTTTACCAGGCCGGTGGGGACGCATAGTTTCCGTCCGCCCATATATAAGGGGATAAGGATCTACCCTTTTTACCTACGCCTTCTTCCTCCTTTGCTTATCCATCTTCCGCACCCTCGAGCTCCAGCGCCCAAGTCCGTGCATCTCGTCTCGACCTTCTCCGACCATGTCCGGAGCGGGAGGTAAATGGCTGGCCTCCTCCGTGATGGAGGAGCACATCATAAAACCGCTTGGCCGGATATCTTTCGGCGACATCGCAGACCTGCCGCCTGCCCGACAAGGGCAGCTCATCCCCACCCCCAGGCCCCATGAGAGGGTCGTATTCCTTCCCCACTTCCTCCGCGGACTGGGCTTCCCGTTGCATCCCTTCGTCCGGGGGCTCATGTACTATTACCGCCTGGATTTTCATGATCTGGCGCCAAACTTCATCCTCAACATCTCGGCGTTTATAAATGGTAATGCGAAACCTTCTCTGCATCCAGCCCCACTTCGGTTTGTGGCTCAAGACCTTCAACATCAAGCCGAAGGTGGTGAAGGGCGTCCAAGCGGAGTGCGGAGGTGCCATGTTGGGCAAGATGCCCAACGTCATCTGGCTCGAAGGGGCCTTTGTGGAGTCCATCAAGGGATGGCAATCGGGGTGGTTCTACATCACCGAGCCGCGTGACCCAAAATGGGCGGCGGCCCCCGAGTTTAGGTCTGGTATCCCGATGCAGCTCACCTCCTGGAAAGAGAAGGGCTTGCTATGGGGCAGTTGGACGGTAGCGGGACTCGATCTGTCTCTGCACTCGTGAACAAGAAGCTCAGCTTGTCAATGTGATCCAGTCATGCTCATCCGCCGGATTCTCCCCGCCAACAACGGGCCTTCAACTTTGTGGGAGTTCGATCCGGCACAAAGACGGACTCTGAACGGGCTCTTTGACATGACGTATGAAGCCGTCTGGAGGGTGCTGTTCAAGGGCGGAGAAGCCACCGCGTCCGCGACTGAAGATCGCAGATTCAGCACCAAGCGCCCGGCCGGTGAGGTAAGCTTTGTTATCCTATACAGGACAGTTGTTTTCTTTCATAGTTTGACTCTATGTGGGATCTAAAAAACTCCCAATGCCTTTGACAGGACTAGCAGAGGACGTCCGGACAGGTAGACTGTCCGTCTCCCCTTCCCGAAGACCCAGCGGACGCCCGCTTGACAGGGCTGCTGGTCCCGGCACTCTATGTGGTGCGGAGAAGAAGGCCAAGAAGAAGGCCACGGGAACTCGAAGAAGTTCCGGCGTCGAGTGCTATCGGACTCATCGTCCGATGGCTCGAGGCGGACTCCTCCCAAGACGAGGAGGAGAAGAGGACTCTCTCCGGAGGAGGAGAGAGGAGAGGAAGGCCTCCCAACAGGGGAGGCCGAAGGGTCAAGAGGGAAGAACTATTCCCCGAGCGGCTCCGCTAACGCCAGCGTTGGCATTTAAGAGTGGCCCTCAAGGTCCAGGCCTCGGCGAGATCGTAAGTATCTGGATTCCTGAATGATTTATAATTTCTCTTTTGTGTCACATAGTGTCCTTCTAATGCCGCATACTGCCTGCAGTCCGGCCGATGATGATCTCCCTGCTTCGTCGAGCGGGTCGTTGGCTCTGTCGGATGTAGATTCCATCCCGACTGCCTCCACCCCTCGCAACGCTGAGGACGCCGAGGTGGGATCCCGGGAAGGGACCCATCAGGAGGAGGCTCCGGAGGCGCCACAAGGCAGCCTCCCGGACTTTGCGCCGGACTCCACACCGGAACCCGCAGTGGTTCCGGAGTCCGGCAGGCGGCCCCTTCGCAAGAAGGGCAAGACCGTGACACCGGTGGCCTCCGTCCAACCGGAGGCGCCGGACAACTTGTTGGAGGCGCTCAAAGGCGCTTCCATCGAGGAAGAACACCGCACTATCATGAGTGCGGTGATTCAGAAGGTTCAGCTCGCCAAGAGCGGGCTGACCGAAGCCTGCAGTAGCCTTCTAACAGGCTTTGATGTAAGAAGTTAAAAATATGTAATGTAATACCGCATAGACAGTAGCCCCTGATGCTCGGTTCGGTGTTCGGAAAGAAAAACCGGACTGAGGATCTTGAAAGCACATTTGCTCCCTGGGTGGTTTTGGTAATTAATGACAACATACTTTGTGGTTGGACTAATGCTTTTATCAAGTATGTTTCAGGAAGGTCAATCACTTTGGCATGGAAAAAGGACTGAAGAGGTGGACCCCTCAAAATGCTAAGGCAAGCATTGGCAAAAGCTCAAGACTCCATTTTTGGTTTAGTGATCCAAGATCACATTGAGTCCATAGGAAAGCCAATACTATTAAAAGGGGATGAGGTTATGATAATGATCTGGTTGCTCAAAGTGCTTAGTGATACATCTCCTAAACTATCAGCAACTCTCACTGCAATATACACTCATAAGTAATCTCGGTCCCACCGATTTTCCAAACCCAGTCACACCGAGATGAACCACCTCAGCCACAAAGCCAAACCCTAGAAATTTTGGATTTTCCGATTCTGAACTCGGTCTCACCGAAACTTGAGTTGCCAAGCTTCAGAACATACGTCATCAAATCGGTGTCACCGAGATGATGAAGTCGGTCCCACCGAGATTGGCAAGCTCTTGTCTTTGGACGAATCGGACTAACCGTGATTGTATTTTCGGTCCCACCGAAAATCCCAACGTTCACATGATTTGAACTTTCGGTCTCACCGAGTTGTCAACTTCGGTCCCACAGAGATTGGTCAAATGTGTGTAACGGTTGGATTTTGTGTGGAGGCTATAAATACCCTCCACCCCTCTTCACTCGTGGAGAGAGCCATCGAAAGAACTACCACTCCTACCTTACATTTTCGAGAAGAAAACTACCTACCCTTGTGTTGAGATCAAGTAGCTCCACTCCCACCATATGAAGCTTGATCTCTAGCCTTCCCAAGTTGCTTTCCACTCAATTCTTTCTTCCACCACAGCCAAATCGGTGAGGAGAGTTGAGTGTTGGGGAGATATCATTTGAAGCACAAGAGCAAGGAGTTCATCATCACCAACACCATCTATTACCTTTTGGAGGTGGTGCCTCCTAGATTGGTTAGGTGTCGCTTGGGAGCCTCCGTCAAGATGTGGAGTTGAACCAAGAAGTTTGTAAGGGCAAGGAGATCGCCTACTCGTGAAGATCTACCCGAGTAAGGCTAGCCCTCCGTGGGCGTGGGCCATGATGGCATAGACAAGGTTGCTTCTTCGTGGACCCTTCGTGGGTGGAGCCCTCCGTGGACTCTCGCAGCCGTTACCCTTCGTGGGTTGAAGTCTCCATCAACGTGGAATGACGATAGCACCACCTATCGGAACCACGAGAAAAATCTCCGTGTCTCCAAATTGCGTTTGATCTTCTCCACTTCTCTTTACTACTTGTGCAATTTACTTTCCGCTGCCCATTCTCTAGAATTGCATGTGTAGTGTGCTACTTGACTTGTGTGATATGCAAAATCTGCCAAAAACTTGTCTTTGTCAAAAGGCATAATTTTTATCTTGTCAAGTAGTCTAATCACCCCCCCTCTAGACACTCTCACCTTCTTCGATCCTACAATTGGTATCGAGCATTGGTCTCCATTGCTTTGGTTTACACACCATTGGAGGAAGATGGGCGGTGTCTACGTTTGGGAGTGTTAGCCATAGAGTGCCTATTCTTGATGGAGTGTCCTATAACTTCGTGGAGGATTGAAATGCTTATTATCTTTAAGATGTATAACTTTGCAAATATGTTGAATCCCCATATGTGCCTCCATTTGACCCCTTGCACCCTACCATGGATGAAGAGCTTGATTTGCTTCAGTAACCTTAGAACTGTAAATCTTATCATTAGAGGTTTGCCCGATAACTTGCTTAAGCTCGTCACAAACTTTGAGTGTGCCTATGCTATGTGGAAGTTCTTGGAAGAACTTTATCCGGACTACTCTTTGAGAGGTCTTGATGAAATTCTATACAAGACTATTGAATTTGATATGATCGCCTAATGATCCCAACTTTGATAAATGCTTCTTTGAGCTTCGTGATCTTATGAAAAAGAAGGGTGATCCTTGCCTTATCAATGATCTAATTAGAAATTCTCTTGTATTGCATTCCTATGATTATTGTCACATTAACAAAATTAATGCAAGTCGTTGTCAAATTGACCTAGGTGTTGATGATGAACAATCTATGGGTCAATATGATGATGAGCATGAGCATGATGATGATTACTCCGATTCGGACACCGAGCTAGACAAGATCATGAAGAGTCTCAATCTTATGGCAAATCTGAGAGACTACATATCCGGTGGAAAAGAGTGGATTCTTGATAGTGGATGCACCGATCACATGACCGGAGACGAAGACATGTTTCGAGAGCTTGCAAAGAACAATGGTCCACGCAAGTATGTGACCTTTGGAGACAACTCAAGGGTAAGGTACTTGGCCTTGGTAAGGTGGCCATATCTCATGATAGCTCTATTCAAAATGTCATGCTTGTTGAATCACTTGGATACAATTTACTTTCCGTGTCTAGACTAGTGACTTTGGATTCAATGTGCTATTCATCAAGTAGATTGCCAAGTCTTTCGTCGTGACAATCATAACATGGTATGTACCGGTATCCGTAGAGGTGATCTATATATTGTTGATTTCACTAAGAAAGCTCAACCTAGAACTTGCTTCATTGCTAAATCCGCTAAAGGTTGGTTATGGCATAGAAGGCTTGGACATGTTGGTATCGTAATCTAGACAAGCTAATCAAAGGTGATCATATTCTTGGTGTTAAAGATGTTCTCTTTGACAAAGATAGACTTTGTAGTGCTTGTCGGGCAGGAAAACAAGTAGGTGGAAGTCATCCGTGAAGAACATCATGACCACAAGGAGACCGCTTGAGCTTCTTCATATGGATCTCTTGGTCCCAATGCTTACAAAAGCCTTGGTGGTAACTCCTTTGGTCTAGTTATAGTTGATGATTATTCCAGATTTACGTGGGTATTTTTCCTTGATGACAAATCGCGAGGTTCAGAGAATCTTCAAAACCTTTGCGAAAGGCCCAAAATCAATTTGAGGTGAAGATCAAGAAAGTTCGGAGTGACAATGGAGCGGAGTTCAAGAACGCCCATGTAGACTCTTTTCTCGATGAGGAAGGATTCTACATGAGTTCTCGACTACGTACACACCTCAACAAAATGGAGTTGTTGAGAGGAAGAACCGAGCAGCTCATAGAGATGGCGAGAACGATGCTTGATGAATACAAGACATCAAGCACTTTTGGGGAGAAGCCGTCGAGACAGCTTGTCATGCAATCAACAGGCTTTATCTTCATAAGCTTCTCGGCAAGACTTCATCTGAGCTCCTCACCGTAACAAACCCCAAGTGGGATACTTTCGTGTCTTTGGTTCAAAATGCTATATCCTTGATAAGCATCGTCGGTCTAAATTTGCTCCTAAAACTCATGAAGGCTTTTTCCTCGGTTATGGATCAAACTCCCACACCTACCGTGTCTACAATAATTTCACCGAAAGGTTGAAGAGACGGTAGATGTGAAGTTTGATGAATCTAATGGCTCATAAGTAGAGCAAATGCCTATTGATGTAGGAGACAAGGACCCATCGGAAGCCATTCAAGATCTATCTATTGGAAAGATCCGTCCCATGGAAGTGAAGGAGAGTACCTCATCTACATATGTGGAGCCCCTACCTCACGGCAAGATGAACCTCAAGGCAACATGGAGGCTTCCACAAGTGGAACTCACCAAGATGAGGAAGTGCAACAAGAAGATCCACCACAACCTCCTTCTCCACCGCCTCAAGACAACACCAACAACAATGAAGAAGAAGAGGAAGATGAGGATGATGAGGAAGCTCAGCCACAACCACAACAAAAGCTATCCCGAGTCCGAGCAAGAGTCAAGAAAAATCATCCCGTGGAACAAATGATGAGCGATATCGACTCAGGAGAATTACTCGCTCTAAAACTCGCTTAGCTAACTTTTGTGAGCATTACTCATTCATCTCTAGTATTGAACCTATGAAGGTAGAAGAAGCACTTGAAGACCCGGATTGGGTGAGCGCTATGCACGAAGAGCTACACAACCGAGAGGAACAATGTATGGACTTTGGTAGAGAAGCCCAAGGATGATCAAAACGTCATTGGAACCAAATGGGTGTTTGAACAAGCAAGATGAAGATGGACAAGTCATCCGCAACAAGGCTCATCTCGTAGCTCAAGGTTACACACAAGTCGAAGGTATGGACTATGGTGAGACCTATGCCCCCGTTGCTAGACTTGAGTCCATTCGCATTCTTCTTGCTTATGCCAATCACCATGATATTACTCTCTATCAAATGGATATTAAAAGTGCTTTCCTAAATGGTGAAATTGAGGAGGAAGTATTTGTGAAACAACCTCCCGGATTTGTGAATCCTAAAAAGCCTAATCATGTTTACAAGTTGCACAAAGCTCTTTATGGTCTTAAACAAGCTCCTAGAGCTTGGTACAAATCTTGACTAGCTTTCTTCTTGAAAAAGGATTTGAGATTGGAAAAATAGACTCAACGCTATTCACGAAAAGGGTTGATGGTGAACTATTTGTGTGCCAAATATATGTTGATGATATTATCTTTGGTTCAACTAACCCTCATTTTAGCGAGAAGTTTGGAAAGCTCATGTCGGAGAAGTATGAGATGTCCATGATGAGTGAACTCAAATTCTTCCTTGGGTTGCAAATCAAGCAATCTAAGGAGGGTACCTTTGTCTCACAAACAAAGTACACCAAGGATCTCTTCAAGAAGTTCAACATGCAAGAAAGAAGGTATGAGAACCCCATGCCTACAAGTGGACATAATGACTTGACAAAAGATGGAGAACCTGTTGATCAAAAGGTTTACCGATCCATGATTGGTTCTCTACTATATCTTTGTGCTTCTCGTCCTGACATAATGTTGAGTGTATGCATGTGTGCTCGATATCAAGCTGCCCCTAAAGAATGTCATCTTAAAGCTATTAAAAGGATTGTGAGATATTTGATACACACACCAAACTTTGGCATTTGGTATCCTAAGAGGGCCTCTTTCGATCTTGTTGGCTATTCCGACTCGGACTATGCCGGAGACAGGTTGATAGAAAGTCAACTTCGATGCGTGTCAATTCCTTGGTCGATCCCTTGTATCTTGGTCCTCCAAGAAACAAAATTCATATCTTTATCCACCGCCAAGCAGAATATATAGCTGCTGGATCATGTTGTGCTCGGTTGCTATGGATGACACAAACGCTTAGGATTATGGGATACATGTGAGACATGTTCCTTGCTTTGTGACAATGAGAGTGCGATTAAGATTGGACACAATCCGTGCAACACTCTCGAATGAAACATATTGAAGTTCGTCACCATTTTATTCGTGATCACATTGCCAAGGGTGACATCAATCTTAAGCATGTTAAATCTTGACAAACAACTTGCGATATCTTTACAAAACCTCTTGATGAGAAGGTGTTTTGTCGCTAAGGAGTGAGTTGAACATCATTGATTCTTCAAACTTGGAGTGAAAACTCCATTGATGCATGCAAGGCATGAGCCCACTTGACTAATCCTTGATATTTCTCTTATGATGATGATCATATGTCTTGGACACATTTGCCTCCTTGTATTGCATCTAACTCCTTGTAGGTACTTGGATGATCTACATTCCACAAGATTACCACACACTCAAATCATGAGTAATCTTGTCATTAACCAAGTATCTAGCCCTTTGGGATGTTGAGTTCAAGGAACAAAATTCCACATATCGTTTTTGACACCTTATACATCTAGTATTTCACTCTTGTCATCTTGGATATTCTTGAGTATTTCCTTGCTTGCCTAACCCATGTAGGAAGATGAACTACACAATTGGAAATGGTGCTCCAACTTCATATTCTATGAGCACCTACATCAAGTTCACCTACATGAGCAAAGCAACAACAAGCCCAAGGTATGTTCTTCACATCTTTAAGGAGCTTTGCTCAAAGTCATGAGTACAAGCAGCTTCATAAGATGTGATCACATCAAATACTTAATCGAAAAATGGCAACCCCATTTTGAGCTTAAACGATGAGTATGACCTATGATCAAATGTTCTCATTTGACTCCTAAGTCAAAATACTCAAACATAGGTGACCTAGTCGCCGACCCCTATCTAGATGAAGTACATATGTTTTTGCAGTCTTTCTAGTTTCTATTATGTTTTCTCATTATGTTTTTTTTTAAAAAACCTTCATCTAGCAATCGTTTTCATTTCTATTCTTCTGTCTTTGTGAATATCTTTTTGGCTCTAATCAATTCCTTGAAAATCATTTACAAATTCATTGCAAACATTCCTTGCAAAGTGAGCTGAATTATTTCTGTATTTCCTTGGAATTAAACTCGGCGTCACCGACTTAAAAATTTCGGTCTGACCGAAAAAGGATCTGCCCTAAGTCCCAGACTTTCGGACCCACCGATCCATCTAATTCGGTGTCACCGATTTTCTTTCAGGATATCATCTTCTGCAGCTCCACTCAATGATTCTCTATGCATGTTTCTTTTTGCCCAGTTGTGATTCTTAAGGATCCCACTTCTTTCTTCCATCTTCCCTGACCTTCCTAGTCTGCTGTCCTTTTCGGCACTTGATGTCAAAGGGGGAGAAGATTTAGGGGGAGATAAGGGGAGAAGAGAAGATTTAGGGGGAGATAAGGGGAGAAGAGAAGATTTAGTGGGAGAAGAAGAGCAATCTTACCTTAAGGGGGAGAGAATCACATCAAAGCTTTGCCGTGTCCCACATTGGATACTACATTTGGCATCATTCTTTTGATTTTGCTTTCACAATTAATATCTTATGGAAAGCAAAATCTCTCAGAGTTCATTGAAAATCTTTTAGTTTCGGAGACATGTTTGCTGATTCAAGCTTGTGCTCAATATGAGACACTCTTTATACATGTCATCCCTGGCTTGGTACTCTTGATGTTTCTGTAGTTGGTTGAAGAAATACTCTTGTGTTATCTAACCCTGTTTTCCCAAGTTTTATTTCTTCAGGTACAATGCCAAGGAACCTCAAGGTAAGTGTATGCACTTTGCAGAATGTGCATGATGGTGACTTGCTTGTGAATACTTGTTTGCAAGAAATCACCATGCACATATGCATTATCACTCACTTCTTTTCATCTGCTCTAATGCATATAGCCAAGCTGCATGTAGCACATCTTGCCCTTCTCTCTTGTGTGCTTGTGGTAGTCCAAAACCATAATTTATGAAAATCTTGCACACTTGTAGGGGGAGCCTGTGTACTACATGTTTGTCAAAGCTTTCGTGATAATTCTATCTTTCTTTCTGTAAGCTTTGATGTCCTGTTTTGTGTGTTGCCATCAATTACCAAAAAGGGGGAGATTGAAAGCACATTTGCTCCCTGGGTGGTTTTGGTAATTAATGACAACATACTTTGTGGTTGGACTAATGCTTTTATCAAGTATGTTTAGGAAGGTCAATCACTTTGGCATGGCAAAAGGATGAAGAGGTGGACCCCTCAAAATGCTAAGGCAAGCATTGGCAAAAGCTCAAGACTCCATTTTGGTTTAGTGATCCAAGATCACATTGAGTCCATAGGAAAGCCAATACTATTAAAAGGGGATGAGGTTATGATAATGATCTGGTTGCTCAAAGTGCTTAGTGATACATCTCCTAAACTATCAGCAACTCTCACTGCAATATACACTCATAAGTAATCTCGGTCCCACCGATTTTCCAAACCCAGTCACACCGAGATGAACCACCTCAGCCACAAAGCCAAACACTAGAAATTTCGGATTTTCCGATTCTGAACTCGGTCTCACCGAAACTTGAGTTGCCAAGCTTCTGTAACCTTCTGTCATCAAATCGGTGTCACCGAGATGATGAAGTCGGTCCCACCGAGATTGGCAAGCTCTTGTCTTTGGACGAATCGGACTAACCGTGATTGTATTTTCGGTCCCACCGAAAATCCCAACGTTCACATGATTTGAACTTTCGGTCTCACCGAGTTGTCAACTTCGGTCCCACCGAGATTGGTCAAATGTGTGTAACGGTTGGATTTTGTGTGGAGGCTATAAATACCCTCCACCCCTCTTCACTCTTGGAGAGAGCCATCGAAAGAACTACCACTCCTACCTTACATTTCGAGAAGAAAACTACCTACCCTTGTGTTGAGATCAAGTAGCTCCACTCCCACCATATGAAGCTTGATCTCTAGCCTTCCCAAGTTGCTTTCCACTCAATTCTTTCTTCCACCACAGCCAAATCAGTGAGGAGAGTTGAGTGTTGGGGAGATTATCATTTGAAGCACAAGAGCAAGGAGTTCATCATCACCAACACCATCTATTACCTTTTGGAGGGTGGTGCCTCCTAGATTGGTTAGGTGTCGCTTGGGAGCCTCCGTCAAGATGTGGAGTTGAACCAAGAAGTTTGTAAGGGCAAGGAGATCGCCTACTTCGTGAAGATCTACCCCGAGTAAGGCTAGCCCTCCGTGGGCGTAGGCCATGATGGCATAGACAAGGTTGCTTCTTCGTGGACCCTTCGTGGGTGGAGCCCTCCGTGGACTCTATAGGATCGTTGAAGGTGAGAATGTCTAGAGGGGGGTGATTAGACTACTCGACAAGATAAAAATTATGCCTTTTGGCAAAGACAAGTTTTTGGCAGATTTACAATGAAGATCAAGTCAAGCATCATGCATACAAGTCAAGTAGCATACTACACATGCAATTCTAGAGTATGGGCAGCGGAAAGTAAATTGCACAAGTAGTAAAGAGAAGTGGAGAAGATCAAACGCAGTTTGGAGACACGGAGATTTTTCTCGTGGTTCCGATAGGTGGTGCTATCGTCAATCCACGTTGATGGAGACTTCAACCCACGGAGGGTAACGGCTGCGAGAGTCCACGGAGGGCTCCACCCATGAAGGGTCCACGAAGAAGCAACCTTGTCTATGCCATCATGGCATACGCCCACGGAGGACTAGCCTTACTGGGGTAGATCTTCACGAAGTAGGCGATCTCCTTGCCCTTACAAACTTCTTGGTTCAACTCCACATCTCGACGGAGGCTCCCAAGCGACACCTAACCAATCTAGGAGGCACCACCCTCCAAAAGGTAATAGATGGTGTTGGTGATGATGAACTCCTTGCTCTTGTGCTTCAAATGATAATCTCCCCAACACTCAACTCTCCTCACCGATTTGGCCGTGGTGGAAGAAAGGATTGAGTGGAAAGCAACTTGGGAAGGCTAGAAATCAAGTTTCATATGGTGGGAGTGGAGCAACTTGATCTCAACACAAGGGTAGGTAGTTTTCTTCTCGAAATGTAAGGTAGGAGTGGTAGTTCTTTCGATGGCTCTCTCCACGAATGAAGAGGAGGTGGAGGGTATTTATAGCCTCCACACAAAATCCAACCGTTACACATTTGACCAATCTCGGTCGGACCGAAGTTGACAACTCGGTGAGACCGAAAGTTCAAATCTTGTGAGCGTTGGGATTTTCGTGGGACCGAAAATACAATCTCGGTTAGTCCGATTCTTCCAAAGACTAGGGTTTGCCAATCTCGGTGGGACTGACTTTATCATCTCGGTGACACCGATTTGATGATGTAGGTTCTGAAGCTTGGCAACACTAGTTTCGGTGAGACCGAGTTTGGAATCGGAAAATCCAAATATCTAGGGTTTGGCTTTGTGGCTGAGGTGGTTCATCTCGGTGTGGTGAGTTTATGGAATCGGTGGGACCGAGATTACTTATGAGTATATGTTGGAATGAAAGATTGCGATAGTTTGGGAGATAGATCACTAAGCACTTTGAGCAACCAGATCATCATCATAACCTCATCCCTTTTAATAGTATTGGCTTTCCTATGGACTCAATGTGATCTTTGATCACTAAACCAAAATGGAGTCTTGAGCTTTTGCCAATGCTTTCCTTAGCATCCTAGGGGTCCACCTCTTCAGTCCTTTTGCCATGCCAAAGTGATTGACTTTCCTGAAACATACTTGATAAAAGCATTAGTCCAACCACAAAGTATGTTGTCATTAATTACCAAAACCACCCAGGGAGCAAATGTGCTTTCAGACTCTCGCAGCCGTTACCCTTCGTGGGTTGATGTCTCCATCAACGTGGAATGACGATAGCACCACCTATCGGAACCACGAGAAAAATCTCCGTGTCTCCAAATTGCGTTTGATCTTCTCCACTTCTCTTTACTACTTGTGCAATTTACTTTCCGCTGCCCATACTCTAGAATTGCATGTGTAGTATGCTACTTGACTTGTGTGATATGCAAAATCTGCCAAAAACTTGTTTTATCAAAAGGCATAATTTTTATCTTGTCGAGTAGTCTAATCACCCCCCTCTAGACACTCTCACCTTCTTCGATCCTACAGATCTAAAAAGATATACGCAGGGTTGCTAAAAATTATATCAATATGGGCTTGTAGGCTGCGCTGCTGACCTCTGCCGCACTGACTGCGGAGGTCGGTGCGTTGAAGCAGGACCTCGAGCGGTCCGAGCAAGAGCTCGGCCGTGCCAAGAAGCAGCTCGAGGACATAGAAGGTGAGTAATCCTACTTTGAATAGTTACCTTACAGAAAAGGATTTTGGGTGCAATAAAAATAACAAGGATAACGTGGGTACTGCAGGGGCCACGAACGAGGTGGCAACCCTGAAGGAGGCTGTATCCGCGGCCGAACGCAATGCGGCCGCGGAACGGGTAGAGCGAGAGAAGCAGGAGGCGTGGGTGGCGGAAGTGCGGCAAGAGCTCCAGGCTCTCATGGAAAAACATGAGAGTTTGGAGCTCAACTCAAAGACTCGAGAGTCCGAGCTTGCCTCGGCTCTCAAAAGTGCCAAAGCCGCCAAGGCCGAGGCCCATAAGGCCCTTCAGGAGGTTGAGGAAGTGAAGAAAATAGCGGCGGGTAAGGCATTTTTCATGCAAAGCAAGCATGTTAATGTAAACTTCCTGATACTTACCCGAATTCGGAGCTCTCCAGGGGCGTTTGCAGATCTGCCTCGCAGTGTGTCCGATGCCGCCGCATTCTACCGAGCCGAGGAGGGAGCTCAGCGGAGAAGGTCTTACGGTCTCGATCTGTTGAGGCCGGCCATCCAGTGCCCCTAGCGATCGGTGAAGCAGCTGGTCGAGCTCCACAAGGTAGCCGAGCAGGCCATGAAGGGCCTCATAGTCCGGTTGTGGCTGGAGAGGCCATGCACAGGAGCTACTTCAGCCTCGTCTGGCGGTGGTGGATGTGTGCCCCGGGTGGAGGTCATCAAGCGCTCACTTTGTATTGAAGGTGCTCGTCGGGCCCTTGCCAGCGCAAAGGTGCATTGGGGCAGGCTGGATGCGGAGAGGCTTATCAGCAGACGCGCCCGTGGGCAAGGAGTATCGCACGCCTGAGATGTACTATAAGACTGTCTGAAGGGTGCCCGCAAGATTGCGGATGAGTGCCCAGAGGCAATTTTGAGTAAACTTCGCTATGTATTATTATCGGCGCTGAAAACTTTGTTCATATCGCTAAGCAATGCTTGTTTGATTTAAAATATTACCTTCATGCGGCCGTTTATAAAATCGAGAGATGGCAAGTCGTCGGCTTCACCCCCATGCCACTAGTCTTTGGGGTGTTAAGATAAACTTGAGCACTCTTGTTCCCATTTTGGGTCCATCTAGGAGGCGCTCAACACAACGAACAAGGCAACCAGACTTATAATGCTTGAACACTCTCACTTAGCCATAGAATTCTATAATTTTAAATTTCGGTGAAGCCCCTAGTATTCGGAAGACCGAGTTCGGGGCGCTATCCATGCCTTGGCCGGACATTATCCGGTTCTTCGCTCGAAGCGGCATAAGTATTTAGGGACTCGAAAAGACCTCTCGAACAGCGACCAGTCTCTCGCCTTATCATGCCATTCAGTTTTAGCTTTCTCCACTGAGGCGCTCGCCCAGCTCAACTGGGGCGCAATCGCAGTGGTTCTCCGATGCTACCTTAGCCGACGAGCGGAACATAAGGTACCAAAACATGGGAGCAGGCAAACCCAACTATTGACCCAAGACATGATTGAGCCGATGCATATAATGCTATAAGTTCGGGTGCCGCACTTGTGAAAGTGTTCGAATTATCACACCATAATGCGGAAACATAAGCCCTGGTATATTCGGCCGTACCAGAATATCTGGTGCAAGATGTCATTAATGAACATATATGTAAAGTAATGCAATTATAGGCAAAAAGTGCTGCATTATTTATTTAAGGAAATCTGCTATGAGTGCGGAATGATACAAGTAGTCACGGTAAGCAAGGGATTGGACTAATTAAACATGTCCCCCTCGAGGGTGGGCTGCGGACTGGTGTGTATAATCAAATTTAATGCTCGTAATGGAGACCACCTGAATGTTCGTCGCAGCCTTTTTCCTTCCCTGGCTGTTGCATCGTGAGTTCGGCGGGTTTGCCGCCGGGCAGGGCCTCTGGTGAACGGAGTCCTGTGTATAAAAAGAAGGAAAATAAAGAATAAAAGAGTGACACACTTGGGAGCCCCGGGTGCGGTCGAGCCGCACTCTGGGTCTGTTGTGGTCATGCCCCTCCCCCCATGCCCATGGTATCTCCAAAGCGTAATGATGTACGCAGAGAGCTGGTCTTGCAATCATGCAAGGGCTAGGGTTGGGGCCGCATTGCTACACGTGCTCGGAACGTGCCAGGTGGTCTTGACTGATGTTGCTCCGGGCGCGTTTGGCCGTGTCCGGTCGTTTAGCGGCCAGACTCGAAAATTGCCTTAGAAGGCTGCTCGTATACGCCACGAGCGGCAGTATGTTCCTCCGTTCGGAGGAGCGTTCCGTATTTCCGTTGATGTGATGACTCCACGAGGGCTGGCATCTTGAGCTTGAGGTATGCATAATGCGGCATCGCGTTGAACTTTGCGAACGGTTCGTCGAAAGCGAGCGCGATAGCCGCTGCAGAGCGGGACTATGTCGAAGATTAACTCCTCGCTCCGAAATTATCCGGGATCCGAAGACCACTTCGGTGTGGTGAGCTGCATAATTGGCCTCAACACCTGGTATGACACCTTTGAAGGTCGTCTTTGTAGGTTTAATCCTTGAGGGTCTATGCCCATCTTGCGCGATCGTATCCGATAAAGCAGGTTCAGGCTACTGCCGCCGTCCATCAGGACTCTTGTGAGGTGAAATCCATCGATGATTGGGTCTAAAACCAATGCGGAAAATCCTCCATGGCGGATACTGGTCGGATGGTCTCTTCGATCGAAAGTGATCGGGCAAGAGAACCATGGATTGAACTTCAGGGCAACTGGCTCCATCGCATATACATCCCTTAGTGCACGCTTCCGCTCCCTCTTGGGTATATGGGTTGCGTATATCATGTTTACCGTCCGCACTTGTGGGGAAACCCTACATCCTCTCATTGTTCAATGACGGGTCTCTTCCTCGTCATCATTGTGCAGCCCCTTGTCATTATTTTGCAGATTAACTTGCTGCTGCTTGAATACCCAACAATCTCTGTTGGTGTGGTTAGCTAGTTTTCGGGGTGCCATGTATCCGCAAGAGCGTTCGAGTATTCGGTCCAAATTGGGACGGACCGGGGTGGTTCTTTTGAATGGCTTCTTCCACGACGGGTTTAGAGCCTCGGAATCCGGGGTTGACTGACGTATCCTCATTGTTATCGCCGTTAACGCGGCGTTTGTTTTTGCTTCGATGCGACCTGCCATTGTGGTCCTTCGTGTCCGGACTGCCAGCATTTTTACTGAGGTTGTTGCTGCAAGCTAGCCAGCTATCCTCTCCCATTAATGATGTGAGGGCTGCCATGGATTTCAGCTTTTCCTGTCCTAGGTGCCGGGCAAGCCACTCGTCGCGGATGTTATGTTTGAAGGCCGCGAGGGCCTCTGCATCCGGACAGTCAATGATTTGATTTTTCTTTATTAAGAACCATGTCCAGAACTGCCTGGCCGATTTGTCTGGCTGCTGAATTATGTGGCTTAGGTCATTGGCGTCTGGTGGTCGCACATATGTGCCCTGGAAGTTGTCGAGAATGCGGCTTCGTGTCCTCCCAACACCAATTGACTCTGCGGGCAGGCTGTTAAGCCAATGTCGAGCTGGTCCTTTAAGCTTGAGCGGGAGATATTTGATGGTGTGGAGATCGTCGCCGCGGGCCATATGGATATGGAGGAGATAATCTTCGATCCAAACCGCGGGGTCTGTTGTGCCATCGTAGGATTCGATGTTTACGGGTTTAAACCCTTCAGGGATTTGATGATCCATTACTTCGTCAGTGAAGCAGCAGGTGTGCGGCGCCTCTGTATTGAGCAATATCACGATGTAGCTCAAGAGAGCGTTGTCTGCCGTGTTCGGCCCGGCCGGATTTATTGTATCCGGCGCGATGGTATTCGTCGTGGGTCGTGGGGCGCCCACGTGATCCATAGATAGATCTGAATTGTCTTGCCTTGTCCTCAAATATATCCCGCAAGTCAGTGCGTTCCCCATGGCCGTACTTTTCGGCGATGCCGGGTGCGGTCTTGATGGAGGGCTGGATGCCTCTCGTCGCGACCACGGGGTGGTCGGTCGCCGTATTGCGCTGGTGATGAAGGTATGTATGCTTCCTCCTCTAATCGGGGGAGCAACTTGCGTTTTGGGTAGCTCTTAGAGGGGCGTTCGAGTTCGTACTCTTCGGCCACGAGGACCTCGGTCCATCTGTCGGCCAGCAGGTCTTGATCAGCTTGAAGCTGCTGCTGCTTTTTCTTCAGGCTATTTGCCGTGGCCATTAGCCTGCGTCTCAAACGCTCTTGTTCGACGGGATCCTCAGGCATGACGAATTCGCCGTCGTCGAGGCTTGCCTCATCTCCGGAGGGAGGTATGTAATTATCATCCTCGACCTCTTCGTCTACCGCTCTCTCGTGAGGGCTTGCTTCTGCATCCTCCTGCGCTGAATCTTGCAGGAGGGGATTGTCTTCGGCACTTTCTGGGGTGTTATTATCTCCTGTGCTGGAGTCTCCATTCTTGCTTTGGCGGGATTTAGAGCGGCGCCGCTGATGTCGGCGCTTGGGCTGTTTCTTTAAGGAATCTGCCTCCGCTGCTTCTTCGCCGTCCCCATCTTTTGGGGTGTCCACCATGTATATGTCGTATGACGAGGTGGTCTTCCAGTGCCCTGTGGGCGCTGGTTCTTGATCGTCTCGGCATCGTCGTCCATACCGTCGATGTCTTGAGTCGTAGTCTAGCATGCGGTTAAGTAAATCGGCGGTGGCTACAAAGTGGGTGGTGGGTGGGCTTTGAATTTCTTCGTCGTCCGTATCCCAACCATCCTAGCCGTAGTCCGCCAGGCTCTCCAGATAGCAAGAGATGCTTTAGCGAATTTAAGATGTCGCCAAAGGGTGAGTCTTTGAAAGATGTCATGACGAGTGAACTCCATGATCGGCGCCCAATCGGATTCGATTGGCGGGCGCGGAGGTTGAGTCCGCAAGGAGTCGGCGCCTCGAGTCATGAGCTTTATAAGGGACAAGGTCGATATTCAGCTCCATCGCCGTAGTAGATTGCAGCCCCCGAGGCGGTGTCCAGCCACCTGTCCTCGATCTGCACGATCGGCTCCGGACTATGTGTCGGAGCGGATCCGTGTGCGGCCTCCAAAGCACTATCCGGCGGCAGAGTTAGATCGTGCCCATCGTGACGATGGTGGCGCTTCGGTTGTGGTTTCGGATCGCCGAAGATCAAGTCTCCGTGAATATCCGCCGTGAAGTTTAGGCTTCCAAACCTGACTGATGGCGGGGCATAGCTTCGATCCGCTCCGGATGGCCAAGTGAATTAGCTCGCGATTGCAAAGCTGCGAATCGAAGATCTGTCCGGGAGAAAAGTCTCACCACGACGGCGTTGTTGTTGATTGAAGAAACCATCAAGCCTATCGGTGATGACACGAGGAACTCTCAATGAAAGCACCAATGTCGGTGTCAAGACCTGCGGATCTCGGGTAGGGGTCCCGGCTGTGCGTCTAGGCGGATGGTAACAGGAGACAAGGGACACGATGTTTTTACCTGTGTTCGGGCCCTCTCGATGGAGGTAAAACCCTACTCTGCTTGATTGATATTGATGATATGGGTAGTACAAGAGTGGATCTACCACGAGATCAAGGAGGCTAAACCTAGAAGCTAGCCTATGGTATGATTGTTGTAATGGTTGTTCGTCCTACGGACTACAACCCTCCGGTTTATATAGACACCGGAGAGGGCTAGGGTTACACAGAGTCGGTTACAATGGTAGGAGATCTACATATCCGTATTGCCAAGCTTGCCTTCCACGCCAAGGAAAGTCCCATCCGGACACGGGACGAAGTCTTCAATCTTGTATCTTCATAGTCTTGGAGTCCGGCTGACGATGATAGTCCGGCTGTCCGGACACCCCCTAGTCCAGGACTCCCTCACACCCGCTGGGGGATTTTAGGACATAGAAAAACGACAATCATTCAGAAGATTGTAAAATCATGTCTTTTGATAATCAAACCAAAGGGTACTTCTTATTACATCTCATCAGTTCTAAATACTTAAGAGTAAAAAGGGTGGAGCAGTTCCGCATTCCAGACGCGTGGCTCATCTTTATTATGCTCGATGTTGAAGAGACGATACACTCCATTGTGGAGCACTTTAGTGACGACGAAAGGGCCTTCCCAAGCAGGAGCGAGCTTGTGTGGTTTCTGCTGGTCCACTTGAAGAACCAAGTCTCCTTCTTGAAATGCCCGACCCCTTACATTTCTGGCATGGAATCGACGCAAGTCTTGCCGATAAATGGTCGACCGGATCAAGGCCATCTCTCTTTCTTCTTCTAGGAGATCGACTGCATCTTGCCGAGCCTGTTCTGCTTCCTCTTCTGAGAAGAGTTCGACTCGAGGCGCGTTGTGGAGCAAATCACTCGGGAGTACGGCTTCGGCTCCGTAGACTAAGAAGAATGGAGTCCTTCTAGTCGACCGGTTAGGAGTTGTCCTCAATCCCCAAAGTACTGATGGGAGCTCGTCAACCCAAGCCCCTGCTGCATGCTTGAGGTCACGCATCAATCGAGGTTTCAGTCCTTTGAGAATCAATCCATTTGCCCACTCGGCCTGCCCATTCGACTGAGGATGAGCAACCAAAGCGTAGTCGACTCTCGTGCCTTGGGAGGCACAAAAGGTTCTGAATTCTTCAGAATCGAAGTTCGAGCCACTATCTGTGATGATGTTGTGTGGGATGCCATATCTGAATATTAGTTCCCTGATGAAACTCACAGTTGTACTTGATTCAAGGTTTTTAATGGGCCTGGCTTCGATCCATTTGGTGAACTTGTCGACTGCCACCAGCACATGAGTAAATCCACTCCTGCCAGTCCTCAGAGGCCCAACCATGTCCAATCCCCAGACAGCGAAAGGCGAGACGAGTGGAATTGTCTTCAGAGCTGACGCGGGTTTGTGAGACATGTTGGAGTAAAACCGACAGCCTTCACACTTGTCCACTATTTCCTTTGCCATCTCGTTGGCCCGTGGCCAGTAAAATCTGGCTCGGTATGCTTTGGCCATGATGGTCCGAGAGGACGCATGGTGACCACAGGTCCCCTAGTAAATATCATTGAGGATCATTCGGCCTTCTTCTGGCGTGATGCATTTCTGGCAGACTCCAGTTACACTTTCTCTGAACAGCTGTCCTTTTATCACGGTAAAGGCCTTAGATCGTCGGACGATCTGTCGAGCCTCTTCTTCATCCTCTGGAAGTTCTTTCCTAAGAATGTATGCGATGTATGGCACTGTCCAGTCGGGAGTGATGACCAAAACCTCCATGACTAAGTCGACCACGGCTGGGATTACGACTTCAGTCGGATCTGTGGCGCTCTTGGGCTATGGCGACTCTTCAGTGAAAGGATCTTCTTGAACTGAAGGTGAATGAATATGTTCCAGAAACAAATTGCGGGGAATGGCCTCTCTCTTTGAACCTATCTTCGCCAACTCATCTGCAGCTTGATTTTTCAGCCGGGGGTATATGATGAAGCTCCAATCCTTCAAACTTCTTTTCCAGCTTTCTTACTGCATTGCAATAATCGGTCATGGCTGGGCTTCTGACATCCCATTCCTTCATCACTTGATTAACCACCAAATCCGAGTCGCCATATACCATAAGGCGACGGACGCCAAGTGAAATGGCCATACGCAACCCGTATAAAAGTGCTTCGTATTCTGCTTCATTATTGGAGGAATCAAAATGAATCTGGAGAACATAGTTAAGCTTGTCTCCGTGGGGGGACACCAATACTACCCCAGCGCCCGATCCATTCAGCATCTTGGAGCCATCAAAGAACATAGTCTAATGCTCCAAGTGAACTTGAGTCGGTAGTTGCTGCTCAATCCACTCGGCAAGGAAATCTGGGATTGCTTGGGACTTGATAGCTTTCTTTGCCTCAAACTTGATATCCAATGGAAGGAGTTCAATCGCCCATTTTGACACTCGACCAGTTGCATCTCTATTATTCAGAATCTCGGATAATGGTGCATCGCTGACGATTGTAATGGAGTTATCGAAGAAGTAATGTACCACCTTCTTCATGGTCATGTATATTCCATAGACAAGCTTCTGATAATGAGGATATCGTTGCTTGGATGGAGTCAGAACTTCAAAGAGATAATAAACCGGGCTCTGAACCTTCTACGCTTTTCCTTCCTCTACTCGCTCGACCATGAGTACTGTGCTGACAACTTGTCCAGTAGCTGCAATATAAAGCAGTAAAGGCTCTTTGCTGATTGGCACAGCGAGCACCGGCTGGGTGGAAAGCAGGGTTTTGAGTTCTGCAAACGCTGCATCAGCTTCCTTAGTCCACTCGAACTTATCAGACTTCTTCATCAGTCGGTAAAGAGGCAAGGCCTTTTCACCGAGACGAGAAATGAATCGACTCAAGGCGGCCAAACAACCAGTCAACTTCTGAACGTCATGCACTCACACATGGCGTTTCATTCGGAGGATGGTATCAACTTTTTCTGGATTAGCATCGATCCCTCGTTCGGAAATGAGAAAACTGAGTAACTTTCCTCCTTGAACTCCGAACGTGCACTTTGACGGATTAAGCTTGATATCGTACCTCCTTAGGTTGGCAAAGGTTTCTACAAGGTCAGTCAATAGGTCGGAACCTTTGCGAGACTTGACCACAATGTCATCCATGTATGCTTCCACATTCCGACTGATTTGAGTGAGAAGGCACTTCTGAACCATTCTCATGAATGTGGCTCCGGCATTTTTAAGACCGAATGGCATGGTGACATAGCAAAAGCACCCGAATGGGGCGATGAAGGCTGTTTTTATATCATCGGGACCGTACAGTCGGATCTGATGATACCCGGAATATGCATCAAGAAAAGACAGGCGCTCACACCCCGCAGTCGAGTCAACAATCTGATCGATGCGGGGGAGAGGGAAGTGATCTTTCAGGCAGGCCCGATTGATATGCTTGAAATCAATGCACATATGAAGTGAATCGTCCTTCTTAGGGACCATGACTACATTGGCAAGCCACTCGGAGTGGTAGATCTATCGGATGAACTTTGCTGCTAGCAGCCGAGCCACTTCTTTGCCAATCGCTTTCCTCTTACGCACGGCGGACCGCCAAGGTGCTCTTTGACGGTTTTGCCTTGGGGTCGACACATAAATGGTGCTCGGCCAGTTCTCTGGTACACCGGCATGTCGAGGGTTTCCATGCAAAGATGTCCCAGTTCTCACGGACGAACTGGATGAGCGCTTCTTCCTATTTGCTGTCGAGGTCGTTGATATATGAGTCGGCGCGGCATTGGGATCGGTCGGGTGAATATGAATCGGCTTCATTTCACTAGACGACTGAAATGCAGAATCTGTGGTAGGCTTCTTGGCTCGGAGCAAATCACTCGGATCTGCATTCTTCTGATACTCTTGAAGTTCAACAGCTGCCATCTGCACTTCAGCGATTTTGGAACCTTTCTGGAAGCATTCCTCCATATACGCGATTGCGATGCGTGATCACACCCTTGGGGCCAGGCATCTTCAACCTGAGGTACACGTAGCATGGTCGAGCCATGAAACGTGCGTATGTAGGCCTCCCCAAAATGGCATGATAAGCACTCTGGAAATCCACGACTTCATATGTCAACTTTTCCTTACGGTAATGCTTGGAATCACCGAAAACCACGTCGAGAGCGATCTGGCTGAGTGATTCGGCTTTCTTTCCGGGGATAACACCATGGAAGTTCATATTGCTCTCGCTAAGCTTGGACATCGGAATGCCCATACCCTTCAAGGTTTCAGTATAAAGGATATTCAGACCGCTACCACCATCCATCAGCACTTTAGTCAGTCGAGTGCCTCCGACCACTGGGTCGACCACCAGTGCTTGCCTCCCGGGGGTGGCTACATGAGCAGGATGGTCTGACTGGTCAAATGTGATGGCTGTCTGAGACCATTTCAGGTACGTGGTAGTTGTCGTCGGAGCAACCATATTCACTTCTCTGTTGATAACCTTCAACCGACTCTTGCTCTCAACATCAGCAAAAATCATGAGAGTGGAATTGACTTTGGGATAACCATCGTCTTCCTCTTCATCCTCATCTTTGTTCGACTCTTTCTCCTTCTCATTGGGTTGTTTCTCACGGAACTGCTGGATCAGGAGGCGACATTGTCGAGTGGTATGCTTCGGGTAAATCAGATTACCTTCTTCATCTTTCTTCGTGTGGATGTGACATGGCAAATCCAACACATCATTTCCTACTTGGTCCTTTACCTTCTTAGGGGCCAGGGCCCCTTAGGTTTTCCCTTAAACTTTCCTTGAGCCACCGCTGCAATCTCACCGGGTGCCGCTGGCTCGGCCTTACGCTTCTGTTTCCGACTGGAGTTACCCCCACCGGCCTCTTGGCCGACTGGTTTACTCTTCCCGCTACGAAGTCGATCCTCTTCTTCTCCGTTAGCGTACCGGGTGGCTATCTCCATCATCTGAGTCCGAGTCATATCCCCAGTCCGACCGAATTTCAGGACCAACTCTCTGTATTTGATGCCTTCCTTGAAAGCGCACACTGCTTGATGCTCCAATACATTTTCAACGGTGTGATGCAAAGTGGTCCATCTCTGAATGAATTCCCTCAAAGTCTCATTCGGCTTTTGCACACAATGCTGCAACTCGGGTAACCCTGCTGGTTGCTTGCACATGCCCTCAAAAGTTCTTACGAACACTCGAGCCAGCTCCTCCCAACTGTGTATACTGCCTAGAGTCAACTGTAGGATCGGAAGTATGTCTAGAGGGGGGGGGTGATTAGACTACTTGACAACTTAAAAGTTTAGCCTTTTGATTAGGGCAAGTTTTTAGTAAGTTCACAATAATGAGCAAGTCAAGTATCACCCTACACATGCAATTCTAGAGTAGTGGCAGCGGAAAGTAAATTGCACATGTAGTAAATAAGAGGTGGAGAAGAGCAAACGCAATTTGGAGACACGGAGATTTTTCTTGTGGTTCCGATAGGTGGTGCTATCGTCAATCCACGTTGATGGAGACTTCAACCCACGGAGGGTAACGGCTGCGAGAGTCCACGGAGGGCTCCACCCACGAAGGGTCCACGAAGAAGCAACCTTGTCTATGCCATCATGGCTACGTCCACGGAGGACTAGCCTTACTCGGGGTAGATCTTCACGAAGTAGGCGATCTCCTTGCCCTTACAAACTTCTTGGTTCAACTCCACATCTTGACGGAGGCTCCCAAGCGACACCTAACCAATCTAGGAGGCACCACCCTCCAAAAGGTAATAGATGGTGTTGGTGATGATGAACTCCTTGCTCTTGTGCTTCAAATGATAATCTCCCCAACACTCAACTCTCCTCACCGATTTGGCTGTGGTGGAAGAAAGGATTGAGTGGAAAGCAACTTGGGAAGGCTAGAAATCAAGTTTCATATGGTGGGAGTGGAGCAACTTGATCTCAACACAAGGGTAGGTAGTTTTCTTCTCGAAATGTAAGGTAGGAGTGGTAGTTCTTTCTGATGGCTCTCTCCACGAATGAAGAGGAGGTGGAGGGGTATTTATAGCCTCCACACAAAATCCAACCGTTACACACATTTGACCAATCTCGGTCAGACCGAAGTTGACAACTCGGTGAGACCGAAAGTTCAAATCTTGTGAGCGTTGGGATTTTCGTGGGACCGAAAATACAATCTCGGTTAGTCCGATTCTTCCAAAGTCTAGGGTTTGCCAATCTCGGTGGGACCGACTTTCTCATCTCGGTGACACCGATTTGAGTCTGAAGTATTCTGAAGCTTGGCAACACCAATTTCGTAAGACCGAGTTTGGAATCGGAAAATCCGAAATTATTAGGGTTTGGGTATATGGTGAGGTGGTTCATCTTGGTGTGGTGAGTTTATGGAATCGGTGGGACCGAGATTACTTATGGGTTTATGTTGGAATGAAAGATTGCGATAGTTTGAGAGATAAATCACTAAGCACTTTGAGCAACCAGATCATCATCATAACCTCATCCCCTTTTAATAGTATTGGCTTTCCTATGGACTCAATGTGATCTTGGATCACTAAACCAAAAATAGAGTCTTGAGCTTTTGCCAATGTTTTCCTTAGCATTTTGAGGGTCCACATCATCGGTCATTGCCATACCCATATCCTTGAACTTTCGAAATATTCTCAAGAAATAATTAGTTCAATGATATATATGTTGTTATTAATTACCAAAACCACCCGGGATTAGTTGCACTTTCAATCTCCCCTTTTGGTAATTGATGACAACATATAGATCAAAGCTTCGACAACGATATAATCAATGAATAACATCGTCGCTTTGAGAAGTATGTGATAAGCAAGAGCTCCCCCTAAATTTGTGCATTATTTAAGATTTGCGTTTGAATGCAAATGCACAATCGATTAGGATCATGGGTCACTCTTCCATGTCACATACATCTTGGTGGAGCGCACAAAATGATAAGAATGAATAGCATGCACCCAATCACCAAGACATGAGTAAGTGATCATACAAGATATGGATAGAATATGATAAGCATTAAGCACACATTAAGCATAGTATGATCAAGCACTCATCAAGATAGAGTAAACGTAGTATCAAACACACGGAATGTCTCGAAGAACTCAAAAGTATCTCAAGGAAAACCGCAAACGAAAGAGCAAAAACGAGCACTCTCTCTCTCGAAGTCCTATGATCTATACAATTTCTCCCCCTTTGGCAACAAGTTACCAAAAAGTTCGAAAAGTATAGAGCTAATCATCACTAGGAACTCTGCTGGCGGCTCCTGTCTGCGTCGATGGAGTGGAGATAGCTGCATCTGCAAAAGCTTCTGCTGAAGTCTGTGGAGCTGGAGGAGTGGATACTGGAGCTGGTCTTTGGAACCGATGGAGCTGTGGGAGGTCTTGATGTAGTAGCCACAGGGTCATCCTTTGGAATAGCAAATGATCTGGGCTTTGTGGGCCTGCAGCAGCTGCTCATAGTCATCTGGACTAGATCACCTTCCATCTCCTTCATGAGCTCGCCTTCTCCTCTTCGCTTCCTCAATGTCGCCTCAAGCTTGTTGACGGTGACTGCACTTGATCGACAGCGTCGAGCATGGAACTTATCTTCAACTATCCTCTCAAAACTCTCCCGAGGCGCACTATCTTTGGCGGCGTAGTTCAATTCTCTCGAGTGGCTTCAAGAAGTTGTTCTCCAACGCTCTTGGGCTTTTTGCTACTTCCTTTTCAGCTTTAGCTTGTTTGGCGACTTCGGACTTAGCGTGTCCTTCAACGGATGTGGGAGCATCCTCGGTCATCACAACTTCATTATCTTCATGTTAGGGCTGCGGTGGCAAGTGGGGTCTATCCAACGGTAGGTGTCCGTGCCAAACTTGGCATTGATGAGCATCTGAATATGCGGAGCAAACCCACACGACCTCTTACAGTCTCTTTGTCCTCTTGATAGTCTCTACTATCGTGTCCATCACCTTAAAAGGTGTCTTCGATCCGAATGTGCAGCATGTTGATAGAATAGCCTCTTATCATGCGGTGGTCTCGACTTGGGCATCAAAGTATGCCTCGAGAATGGTGTTAGTGGTTGGGAGACCTGCTCAAGATGATAAACTGATCCAAGCTTCCATATCTCAACATCCTTATGCGGTACCTCATTGTACATGTTCTTCATAGACTCGTGATTCTTCTTCGAATGCCATAGACATCTACATCATCATCCCTTGATATCGGTGCATTCAAGAACGCTCTCCATTCCTCAACAGTTGAGGAGAATCTACGTCATACATCATCCATACAATTCGCCATCTGGATAGAAGTGTGCGGTGGCATAGAAGCGCATGATCATTTCATCATTCCTAGCGATCGGTTTCGACCAACAAACTCAGCAACTCCACATGCGGTGAAGCTCTCATGCACATGTGGGAAGTAGTCTCTGTGCTTTTCTTTGTCGATGTATTTCCGGTCAACGATATCGTGTCAAGAATAATTGGTTTCTTGTCCATGAGCACTGTCTCATAGAAATCTTGTTGCTCTCGGTGTGGAACCTAGAGTCAACAGCTGTCCTTCTCTGGTGGCATATGGATCAACTTGCCTCCATAGCCCGAGTCCTTTGTCCTTCCTTTCCTTCATATTTTCAGCTCGAGGATGAGCATCATTATGAGCTGGCAATTTACATCGAGCTTGAAAGAAACATGTGCCTCTTCATCGATTCAGTGGTGGCACATTGTCCTTCTTCTTCTCTCAAGCGGTATATTTCTCACAGTTTTCTTTGGCTTGGCAGCAGGTTTGGCTTGGGCTGCCTTTTGCTGGAGCTGATGGCTTAGACTTTGTGGGTGCTCCACCTCGATGGCATCTCCCATCAACTTTTGCTTCGAGGAGGTGGGAGCTTCCTCATCGAGTCATCATCGGCTTCTTCATGAACTGGCCTCTTCCTCTTGGAAGTTTTCTTGATCTTCTTTGGAGGTTTCTTCTTCCATGCTTAGCTTCTTTGCTCTGTGGATTTCTTCTCTTTCTTTGGTGCCTTTCTTTGTTTGTTGCCCTTGATAGCCCTTGGCAACCACTTTCCTCTTAGGCTTGGAAGTAATCTCCTCCTCAGCAACAAAGTCAGAGTCTTCCTCATCAGAATTCCTCTTCTTCCTGGCCCTGGTGGCAGCAGGAGGCAATCCACTTGGGGTGCTCCTTTCTCCATCATCTGAAAAACTGCTTGCTTCAGGACTTGTGACTGCCTCTGGAATCTCAACTGGTGATTCAGACCTGTTCTGGCTGTCACTTGCATCAGACATGACTGACAACCTGTGAAAAGAATAGGTATAGGCAGAATAGAAGAGTTATCACAAACTGCAGAGGATTTTGCAAAAAGAATGAGTTCAAACTTCAGATTTAGGTTTTCACAGAATGCATTTCGGTCTGGCCGAGTCTAAAAATTCGGTGAATCCGAAGTGTCTAAACCTAACCGTACACACCACTTTCGGTTGGACCGAAATGGGTTTCGGTCTAGCCGAGAGCACTAGGGTTTCACTAAATCCTCACTTCGGTCTTACCGATTTGCACAACTCGGTTTAACCGAAAAGTGCAGTGCAATGGCCAGAGGCCAAATCGGTCAGTCCGAGAATGTAGAATCGGTCACACCGAGATGTGTTCGGCGGAAACCTAACCCTAAAATTTTCACTCGAATTTTGTTCTATGATCTAATTTGCTGGATAGGAAGATTTCAAACTTGGCAAGAAGCTAGGCAAATCCTATCGTGCATTGAATCAGAGGTTGAAGCACGAGAGGGATGAAACTCACCCAATCTGGTGGAGCTTCACTACGGCGGCAACGGTGCGGTGAGATTGACCGTTGACGGCGATGGAGACCCGCGGCGAGGGCGCACAGGCGACGGCGGAGACGATCCTAAGACTACGGCGATGGCAGCGAAGGGTTTGGGGGCGAGGCGTTTTGAAGAAGTAATCAACGCGCGCTGCCCTCGGGTATATATACCCTTCATTGTCGGTGGGACCGAGTTGAAAACTTCGGTGGGACCGAGATGGTTAAGCGCAAGCGATTACACACATCGATCACGCCGAATTTGTAACTTCGGTTTCACCGAGGTGAAAACCTAGATCAATCCAAGTGATTTGGTCCGTCCGATTTGAGTATATTGGTTTGACCGAAAGTACTTAGAAGGTTTTGGAATTTAGGCTTTTGACGGATCGGTGGCTCCGAGTGCTCCTCACTCGGTCTGTCCGAAAAAGTCTTGTTCCAAGTTTGTGATATAAGCATGAATAGAGTTTGAGACAAGAAAGCATAGATAGCTAGGGGAGGAACTTAGGCATTCTTGTCCATCCATTTGGTCAAAAAGAAAAATCCAAAAGACCAAAGCAACAAATGGATGTCCTCGAATGGATAAAATCATGCATCCAACATGCTCACACAATAAGATAGCAAATAAAATATGTGTCAAACATGCACAAACAGAACACTAGCTACTAGCACACAATTTGGCGATGACTAGGTCATCTATATATGAGTATATTGACTTAGGAGTCAAATGAGAACATTTGATCATAGGTCATACTCATCGTTTAAGCACAAGTGGGGTTACCACTTTTACATAAAGCATTAATGTGTTCACATCATTTGAAGATGCTTTAGCTCAATTCTTTGAGCAAAGCTCCCCTTGATGTGAGAACCCTTTTAAAGGGTCAAACTAACCTTGGGTTGTCGTTGAAGACTTCATGTAGATGTTGAAGATGTGGATGCTCAATGTTGATGAAGATCATCAAGAGTTGGGAGCAATCCTTTGGATTCGGGCACTTTCAATACCTACATGGGTTAGTCCCACAAGGAACAAACAAGGATATCCATGGACATAGATTGAAGTACACAATAGATGATGTCCATGAAAGCAATGATTACCTTGTCCCTTGACTTACCAACATGAGGGTTTGTGACTCCATGAACTAGTGCAAGATGTGGAAGTTGATTGCACAAGTTCTTTGCCAAAATGAATGTGAGTGAAGTATGTTGGCGGAGTCACCCTCAAGAACTCTCTAGTTCTTCTTCTTGGGATCCACATCATCTTGATGGGAATCCTTGGGGTAGTAGTTGAGCTTGTCAAGTAGAACTTGAAGTTGCCTTGGGAACCCACTTGACCATGGCCTTGGGTGCTTCAATGAATGCATCAATCTCCTCTTGAAGCTTGTCCTTGCCTTTTAGCTTGTGGTCTTGTGGTGGAAGGTCATCTTGAGCTTGTTCCACATTGGAAGAAGTAGGATCATACTTCTCCTTTTGAGAAACAAACTTTGGAGTGGGATATTGACCTTCTTCCCATTCAACACCCTCGGCGTTGAGCTTTCTCTCAAAACCAATTCCTTGATTCTTCCGGTGTCTTCCTTGCTTGCGAACAATTTCCTCAAAGCTCTTGCTTCCGGCAAGGCTCTTGTAGACACCTTTCTCTATAATCCCTTTCAATAGACTATTTTCTTACTCAAGTGAAACTTGGCTTGAAACATTGTTAGTGGAATCAAGAGAATTACTAGAAGTAACAACATTTGATTTAGCATGATTATTGTTACTACTAGATGAAGAATTTTTCTTATGCTTGTCATGCTTAGTTTTAATAGGTGGCAAGAAATTAGACAAGAGAAGTCGTTTGGCAAGATATGAAGAACTCTTCTTTCGAAGATCATCATTGATAGCTTTTAGAAACTCATGTTCTTGCTCTAGATTGAGCTTCTCGAAGCGTAGCTTCTCATGAGATCTTAGGAGCTCTCTATGATCTTCTTGAGTTGTTTCATGAGCTAACTTAAGAGTGTTTAGTTCTTTAGTTAGACGCTCAATCTCCTTCATAGCATTGTCATTCGACTCTTCTCGACTATAAAGACTACTAGCATGTTCATTATTACTCAGCTCACTAGATTTATCATGTAAAAGCTCATCTTCACCAAGCAAGTCATCCTCATCACTATCAAAGTCAATAAATTCAGGGTGTGATACCTTGGGGCCTTTTGCCATGAAGCATCTTCCAATTCCCTCATTTGGTGAATCAAATATGTCATAGGAGTTGGAGTTGGAGGACACGAGAGCAAGACCGCAACACCTTCATCTTGATGTATTCGGAGTTGGAGTGATAGCTTCTTTCGAGTGATTGTTTGAGTCGGAGCCGGAAACCCATTCACCAACATGAGCTTGATGTTTTCTTCTTGTGTAGCTCCTTGATGACTTGACTTTCCTTTCCGAATCCTTGCTTCTCCGAGAGGATCTTCGCTCATAACGATCATCTCTACTCCTTCTCTCTTTTCGAGGCGACTCTTCTCTTGAGCTTCTTCTTCTTGGAGATTCTTCTCTTCTCTTGTGGGGAGTCGAACACTCATTTGAGTAGTGTCGGGTCTTCCACAATTGTAGCAGTTTCGATCACGACTAGAAGATCTCTTTTCATCATATGATCTAGACTTTGAGCTTCTTTCCTTGCTTCTACTCTTGTAGAATTTGTTGAAGTTCTTCACCATTAGGCTTATCTCTTCATTGGAAACTAGCTTGTCACTTGAGGTTGTGGGAGCTTCAACTGCAGCTTTGTAAGCACCACTTGACTTGTTGTGAAGCTCTTCCTTGTCTTTAAGTGTCATCTCATGAGCAACAATCCTTCCAATGACTTGGTAGGCTTGAGATCTTTGTAGTTTGGCATCATTTGGATCAAAGTGCACACGGTGTCATACTTTCCATCCAAAGCTCTGAGAATCTTCTTGATGATGAATCGGTCGGTCATTTCTTCGCTTCCTAAGCCTGCCATCTCATTGGTGATGAGAGCAAGCCTAGAGTACATTTCAGCGACTCCTTCACCTTCCTTCATCTTGAACTTGTCAAGTCGACCTTGAAGAACATCTAGCTTTGATTCCTTCACGGACTCGGTACCTTCGTGCATTTCGACCAAAGTATCCCAAATCTCTTTTGCATTCTCAAGACGGCTGATCTTGTTGAACTCCTCGGGACACAAAGCATTGAAGAGAATGTCACAAGCTTGAGCATTGTTTCAGTAACATCCGCAACTCATCCGCTGTAGCCGCGATCCGGAACTTTTCCTTCCTCAAGAACTCACCTTGCAAGCCAACACAAATAATGCCCCATGCGGCAGGGTTATGTCCAAGAATATGCATTTTCATTTTATGCTTCCAACTAGCAAAATTTGAACCATCAAAGTAAGGACCTCTACGAAAATTACCCTCACTAGACGCCATACTCTCCTAGGTTGTGAAACCAAGCTTATGGAATCCAATGCAATGAAAACCAATCCAATGGAGACCAAAGCTCCGATACCACTTGTAGGATCGGAAGTATGTCTAGAGGGGGGGTGATTAGACTACTTGACAACTTAAAAGTTTAGCCTTTTGATTAGGGCAAGTTTTTAGTAAGTTCACAATAATGAGCAAGTCAAGTATCACCCTACACATGCAATTCTAGAGTAGTGGCAGCGGAAAGTAAATTGCACATGTAGTAAATAAGAGGTGGAGAAGAGCAAACGCAATTTGGAGACACGGGGATTTTTCTCGTGGTTCCGATAGGTGGTGCTATCGTCAATCCACGTTGATGGAGACTTCAACCCACGGAGGGTAACGGCTGCGAGAGTCCACGGAGGGCTCCACCCACGAAGGGTCCACGAAGAAGCAACCTTGTCTATGCCATCATGGCCTACGTCCACGGAGGACTAGCCTTACTCGAGGTAGATCTTCACGAAGTAGGCGATCTCCTTGCCCTTACAAACTTCTTGGTTCAACTCCACATCTTGACGGAGGCTCCCAAGTGACACCTAACCAATCTAGGAGGCACCACCTCCAAAAGGTAATAGATGGTGTTGGTGATGATGAACTCCTTGCTCTTGTGCTTCAAATGATAATCTCCCCAACACTCAACTCTCCTCACTGATTTGGCTGTGGTGGAAGAAAGGATTGAGTGGAAAGCAACTTGGGAAGGCTAGAAATCAAGTTTGATATGGTGGGAGTGGAGCAACTTGATCTCAACACAAGGGTAGGTAGTTTTCTTCTCGTAAATGTAAGGTAGGAGTGGTAGTTCTTTCGATGGTTCTCTCCACGAATGAAGAGGAGGTGGAGGGGTATTTATAGCCTCCACACAAAATCCAACTGTTACACACATTTGACCAATCTCGGTCGGACCGAAGTTGACAACTCGGTGAGACCGAAAGTTCAAATCTTGTGAGCGTTGGGATTTTCGTGGGACCGAAAATACAATCTCGGTTAGTCCGATTCTTCCAAAGTCTAGGGTTTGCCAATCTCGGTGGGACCGACTTTCTCATCTCGGTGACACCGATTTGAGTCTGTATGTTCTGAAGCTTGGCAACACCAATTTCGTAAGACCGAGTTTGGAATCGGAAAATCCGAAATTATTAGGGTTTGGGTATATGGTGAGGTGGTTCATCTCGGTGTGGTGAGTTTATGGAATCGGTGGGACCGAGATTACTTATGGGTTTATGTTGGAATGAAAGATTGCGATAGTTTGAGAGATAAATCACTAAGCACTTTGAGCAACCAGATCATCATCATAACCTCATCCCTTTTAATAGTATTGGCTTTCCTATGGACTCAATGTGATCTTGGATCACTAAACCAAAAATAGAGTCTTGAGCTTTTGCCAATGTTTTCCTTAGCATTTTGAGGGGTCCACATCATCAGTCATTGCCATACCCATATCACTGAACTTTCTGAAATATTCTCAAGAAATAATTAGTTCAATGATATATATGTTGTTATTAATTACCAAAACCACCCGGGGATTAGTTGCACTTTCATCAACTGGGTCAACCACGCTCGGGCCGACCCTTCCAACATAAGAGGGAGATGCTTCATCACTATCTCATCGTTTCCGCCTCCAATCTGCGCAGCCACTTGGTAATCCTCAAGCCAGGTTTCAGGCTTGGATTCTCCAGTGAACTTACTGACTCCGGTTGCCAACCTGAAGTTGGGAGGAATCACTGCTGCCCCGATGGCTCTACTAAAACACTCTAGACCTGAAACATGCAATCTGTTGCCACTCGGACGATCTCTGCCAGGGTCTTCTCTATGTGCTCTGTTCCGGTCGACCATGCCTTGAACGAGAATGGATCTCGCATCGAAGCCTGGATCTCTTGGGTCAACCGATGCTCTGCGCTCGTCACTGTGACGACGTCTATCATCGTTATGCCGAGGCGCATATGACGCACTCCTCGGAGGAGGCGTAGGCATTGGACGACGATTGTCGCGGTCGAGCTGACGATCATACTGTCCACGGCCTTCACGCCGCAGGGGCGATCTTGGGCTGTGGGCCCACTGAACTGTATCTTCTACTATGGATCTGCTGTGAATCCTATTCCGCGACTGAGACACTGCAGTGTTCTGCTCTCTTGCTGCCCGGAGCAAGGCCCGGATCTGCATCAACCCTCTACCAGCTTCCGACTGGAAAGGTTGGATCAACTCTGCAATTCGGGCCGCAGCTGTGAGGTTCTGAATCAGAGTACGGTATACCTTAGGCGGAGGCGGGCAAAGCTGTCGTCGACTGGACTCGAGGAACCCGCTCCCGAGCCCGCTCGTCGAGAGCGTGCTGCAGGTTCTCCAGTCGAGTGCGCTCAGCCAAGTTATCCAAGCACGCCTCCTCCAAGGCCCAAGCCTCGAGGGTTTCTCCAACGATGGGCATGTGGAGTGCATCCATGTTGCGGCGACGAAGTTCTTCCTTCTGCTGCGAAGAAAGAGGTTCGGGATGATATTCTTCATGGACGCGTGACGGATCGCCGCCACCATCTTCGCCGTCTTCGCGACGAAAACCAGGTGGGCCACGCGGACCATCGACCATCAGGACTTCAGCCGCAGGGTCGCTGCTATCACACTCGGGTGCAGTCTCCGCGTGAGCCAGTCGACAGATCAAACAGGCCATGGAGAGTTTCGTCGGGCTCGATTGCCGCGACTTGATGGGTGGCCGAACGCCGAGCCACCACATGTTTCACCCACCGCTGAAGCCGCGATCGACCGGATCGCTTGCGGCAGCGAACAGCAGGGAGGGAATACACCATCGGAGCCAACTGATACTGGGTCGACGGCTGCCGAAGAAGGACGCCGCGAACGCATGCGCGAAAGTGCGTCGCCCCTCGGACGGGGAGCGCCTCAACGTCAAGCGGAGCTTCTTGAAGCCACGCTGAATCGTCGACGATGAAAACGAGCGCGCCGAGACGGATTTCGCGGCCCTCAGCCAATTCGCCGCCGGAAACCATGATGATGATCGGAAAAACTTGCAACTTCACCAATAAGTCGCTAAGACACCTGCCCCAAGGTGGGCGCCAACTGTCGTGGTTCTAAGGCTGACAGTAGAATGGGCGTAGGTATGGAGAGGCAAGATCTCAGCTATGGTGAAGGTGTACACACGGGATTTACGAGTTCAGGCCCTTCTCGGAGGAAGTAAAAGCCCTACGTCTCGATGGTCGATTGGATTATATGTGTGATGTTACAGGGGGTGCGAACCCTTGTGCCAGAGGAAGAGGGTGGCTTATATAGAGTTCGCCAGGACCTTTCCCGCCCTCCATTACAAGGGAGTTAATGTACATAAAGTGGTGGTGTTACTGGTAACGCCAGCCTTAAGTGTTGTTAATGACCTTAAAGACTACGGAGTGAATGCTTGTCCGTTGCACGCTGAGTGACTCCTGGTCTTCGGGAGGTCGAGTGATTCTCTAGATGGTCGAGTGACAGTAGGTAGGAAGACTCCCGAGTGACATGATGTCGAGTGGATTGCACTCGACATCTTCGACCGGGGGTCTCATGTTGCCTCTTGACCTTCTTGCCTTCTTGGGTAGTGACCTTGGGTAGGACGTATAGGTCAGGCCTGTGACCCTACCCTAGGTCTGTATCCTCATCATAAGGCACGAGCCACAACGAGTCTATTTTACACATGTATGCATATGACAACAGAACTGATGACATCATCAAAGATTCCTTCGTAATTCAAACCTTAAAATATTTTATAGCTCAAATCGTCGCTCTAATTTAAAAACCGCTTTCACATAAAAAATGCGTCGCAGCGATGCCTTCGAAACTAGATCTCATGTTGATATATTTCGGCAATTTTTTTGGGTAAAAAGTTATCACGCCTAAGGGTATGCAAGTTATCACGTCTATGCTACATAAGTTACCACAATGTTTACATAGGCAAATTTCGGGCATAAAAATGACTTCTTCCAACTTTCTCCTCACACGCAAATGCACTAAAAGTGCAAAAAAAACTAATGTTATCATAGATTCTCTTTGTTTTCAAATTTCAAAATGTTTAATAGTTTAAATCGCCTGTTCTTGGTCCTAGATTTGTTTTCACAAAAAATGAAAATCGTTGCGGCGAGGTCTTTGAAACTAGATACTATGTTGGCATGTTTCAAATAGTTTTTTTTGTCAAAAGTTATCATGCTTGGGCTAAAGTAAGTTATCAGCTCTGCTATGCGTATTTTACCATGTTATTTACAAATCCTACCAGAGTGTATTTTCAACAACTTTTATCCACGGGTGAGAGTTATGGTGTTTGTACCTAAGTTATCATGACCGAAGCCTATATTATCATGCTATTTACTCAAAAAATTATCAGAGTATGTTTTGAACATCTTTTTTTCATGGGTCAGAGTTATCGTGGTGTTTCTATCTATGTTATCAGTTCTGGGAGCTATTATCATGTTATTTACACAGATATTACTCGAGTATGTTTTCAACAACTTTTATCCATGTGTCAAAGTTATCGTGGTATTTGTACCTAAGTTATCAGGAGTGGGAGCCTATATTATCATCCTATTTACACAAAAATGTTATCGGAGTATGTTTTCACTGGCTTTTCTTCACGGGGCAAAGTAATCGTGGTGTTTGTACCTAAATTATCATGACCGAGAGCCTATATTATCATGCTATTTACTGAAAAAGTTATCAGAGTATGTTTTCAACATCTTTTTTTCATGGATCAAAATTATCGCGGTGTTTGTACCTATGTTATCAGTTCTGGGAGCCTATATTACCATGTTATTTATACAGATGTTATCGGGGTATGTTTTCAACAACTTTTATCCACGTGTCAAAGTTATCGTGGTGTTTGTACCTAAGTTATCAGGAGCGGGAGCCTATATTATCATCCTATTTACACAAAAAAGTTATCATCTTTTTTTCACGGGTCAAAGTTATCGTGGTGTTGTACCTAAGTTATTAGTTCTGGAAATCTATATTACCATGTTATTTACACAGATGTTACCGGAGTATGTTTTTAACAACTTTTTTCCACAAATCAAAGTTATTGTGGTGTTTGTACCTAAGTTATCAAGTCTACATGTGTATATTATCATGCTATTTAAAAAGAACTTATCAGTGGTATGTTCAGCAACTTTTATTCACAGGTCAAAATACGTCTCAAGCAACCTGAAGCACTGGATGGCCGTGTGTTGTGGTCGTAGGGGTCAGAGCACCAGCCAACTGCATCAGGAAAGGCCAAGTAGTGGTTCTCGTCCTCCTACTTGACGAACTGACGACAACATATGAGTAGTAGCGGCCGCTAGACGAAGGTATCAGGGTGCTGCCAATGGCCGACACGGGTGAACTTGCGAGAGATGCATCTCTCTTCCATCGAGGACACGGGCGGACGGGACGAGGTGCTGTTCCTCTGTGGCAACGCCGGAGGCAAGCGAAGCGACAATCGGGGCTCGCAACAACGGGGATGGATTGATCCGAAGAAGGGCGGCGCAGATCCAATGGCGGGCAACTCCGGTAGCGCGGCGACGGTTTTGGTCGAGCTCGGCTCCATGGCCGACGACGATTGAACTGGATCTTTCTCTCATGCTGCCATTGCTGCGAGAGGTGAGAGAGACGTGTGGGATGTGGGAAGAGGAAGGGGAGGGACAAGCGGGGGAGGCGCTGTTCACCGGCGGGCTCCGGCGACTGAGGCGGGGTTCAGATGGTGCTCACGACAGGAGGAGCGAGCGAGCAGAGCGGGCGTGGATGAATAATCGTTGCATGAGGAGAAAAAAATCGGGTGGCAGAGCGTGGGCGTGACGTGGATCGAGCGGATATGGAGTCGTTCGGATCTATTGCCGATTTCCAGTCGGCAGGTTAAGTTGAGGTTTCCTAGATCGGTGTTGGATACATTTATGGTCTTAATATAGTTTTTCCACATTTTTTGAATATTATATTTAACCAAAATTTGAATGAAATGCTAAACTTCCGTTATCTACAAAACCATTGGTACAAATGAGCTGCGATTCGTACTTGATACATGCGTGATTTACTGTTTTTTTATTGGCATTTGCCTTTGAAAATTAATTTCCGGCGTCCCGGAAAAAGCAGCGACGGTGACCAAAGTCATAACCAAGACTCAAACAACTGAGACTTAGCAAAACTATACATCCATAGTTGATGTTCTATGTAACAACCCCGTAGAGTAGACGTTCTTACGAAATCAGCACCAACAAAGTGGGTGGCTTGTGCAATTTCGTATCTAACAGAGTTAATGGTGGTGTTATTCCGTCGGAGACTAACTTAATTTCCGGCGTCCCGGAAAAAGCAGCAGCGACGGTGACCAAAGTCTGGCCGTGCACTGCATGCATGTGTACCGAGCGTCTGACAGAGAGTTCGAGCATGAGCAGCACTGGCACCTGATGATCCCATATCTTTGATTCATTCAATTCGTCTACAGTGTCGTGTAACAGCATGCACTGTTGCTGACCCGCGAGCAGCAGTAAATCCTCAACCTCCCGCCACACCCAACCACGAGTCAATCAATTTCCGCCCGAAATACGAGTCCACTACTGTAGAGCGTGCGTACTCTACTCCGAAAGCAAATTTCGTCCGGAAACAACGCAAGATCGGTCGATGCTCCGAGCCAAACTTGATTTTTTGCTTTCCGGATTCCGAACCGATCGTTCGTGCGCGGCGCAGCGCAGGAGGAGAAAGGCTGTGCTGCACTGTAGTAGCCTCCAATCTTTCCTTTTCTTGCCCCCACCACCCACCTGCCTTTGAAGTCGAGCCCTCCTCCGATCCACACGTGGGGGTATATACTGGTACGTGTATATACGATACCACCACCACCACCACCACCTCGGCGACTTCGCTCCTGCCGGCCCGGCCATCTCGGCATCTCCATCTCTGCCCCGCTCCGCTCCGGCCGGCCACCTCGCCGCCTTGTGATGCTTCGGTACCCGTCTCTCTCTCTCTCGCCCTGCTCGCTCTTTTCGCGAGGATTGTTTTTCTGTTTTCCTTTCCGGGAGCTCGGAGGCGACGGAGGGGATCTTTGTTGTTCTTGGCGGGGGAGGAGGCGGCCTTGCTTGTTTTGGATCGACTGCGAAATCTTCTGCTTATTTGGTGTTTCTTTTGCCGGCGGGATTGGTTTGTCGGTAGAGCACACACAACTACGAGCGCTTCTTCTGCTTATCCACCAATGCCGCAGCTGTGTTGTCGATTTCTGCTTGGATTCAGCCTGGGTTACTCTCACGCAAACCATCTCTTGTTTCCCTCTGCTGCTCATAAATAGGCCGCCCCCTTTTGATCGAGCTGCTGCTGGCCCTGCCTTCAGAAAAAAGAAAAGAAAAAGAAATGCCCCTGCATTTGACCAATTTGTCCGCTCTCTGTCTCCGATTCATCCGGGCTTTTTCCTCGGTGCTGTCATCTGATTTGCGGGATTAGTCTGCGCAGACGTGAATCCAACTCCTTCAGGTTCTTGCTGGCGACTACTATTTTGTTTCCTCTCCTTTCATTTCCTTTCGGAAAGAAGAAAACAAGTTCTTGGCTAAGTAGCAAGATCCAGCTCCGTTGCTAGTTTCAATCCGACTATTTTAATCCCCACTCCACTCTGGGTTTCTGTGTTCGTCGCCGATTTAAAAAGCTTTAAAAAAATCCTTCGTTGGTGGCCGTGGAGTCAACTTGTCGAGCTGAGAAGTTCAACCAGCAATAAAGCTCGGCAGAATCTTCAGACTTGTTTATTGCTTTACCAGGAGCGCTCCTAGTTGTTTCCAGTACAACCATCTCCTTATTTAGTATAGCATTTTCCTTGATTCAAATCAATTCTATAGCTGTGAGTGATGATGCGCCGACAACCTGTTGATTTCCGGTTTTATTATGAGCATACATGTCTTTCCACTTTTGAATGGTCAATAAATGGATTTGTGCGCAGGCTGTCGCAAGGAGGCGGAGTGCCGCGCTGGTGATTACTAGTAGGCATCACATCTCCGGCCTCATTTGCCCTGTTCATCACCAGGTATTTCCAGTTCCATCCATGTAGCCGTTCAAGAAATTTTGCTAGTGTTATGTTGATTGATCTCCCTGCCTTCTATTGTCACAGTAAGAACATTCATGGTTTCGTTGTCTGCTTTTGTTCTTGCATCTTGTTCTAAGATCAATGCATGCCCCCTCATTGCAAGTCCCTATGTAGTATTAAGTTCTAAATTAAGCACCCTCAAGATCTTCAGTAGGAGGGGGGACCTGTTTTTTTTATCCGTTTTACTTTTACTGCATCGTTGAAGATTTGAAGAAGCACAAAATGGATGTATTTTGGCATCTTCTTTATTTTTATCAAATTTGTACTTTAGTTGTTTTTCATACAGCTGCATGAATTAGGCAACCAACTTTCAGATGTACTACAAGCAATCTAGGGTAGGCACACAAGTAATCTCCACACTGTGAAGAACAAGTTAGCTGATCTCTGTCGAGCCTTTTTCTTCTGCAGCTTCTTGGAAGTCTACATTTTGGTCAGACCCTGTGAAGAAGAAATCCTCTCACAACTACTACCATGGGTGCCTGCGTGTCTTCAAGCAGAAGGCGGAGACCGCAGAGATTGCGCTGCACATATCGCCGCGGAAAGGTTTTGAGGAACACGCCTACCATACGCGCCAGTGATGTGGGGACCTGTGCTGCTTCTGGAGAAGTTGTCCATGTGGAGACTTCCGCGGCCACTCGCAGGAAATCTGATGGCTCGAATGTAACATTCCACCTCACACAGCTGCAGTGGCATCATAGCGAGCTAGACTCGGAAAACGGAAGCGGTAATCGGAATTTTCATGTTACTTTCATACATTTAAGGATCCAAAGTCTTTACATTTCACATTTAGGATCAAGAGTCCTTATATTTTGCCCTATTGGTGCAGTTGTATGTCAGGAAGAAGCATGGTTCGATTCTGTCAGTATTTTGGGGTCTGATTCCGATGAGGACTTCAGCAGTGTCAACGGAGGTATTGCATTTTCTCTAGACAGATTTCATTCGCACTAGGCAAATGCATTGGTCCTATATATTTATTTGCGCACAATCTCTTCTTGCAGACTTTCCTGCCATGTCAAGTGCAGGAAGGACACACTTGGTGCAGTGCGAAGATGCTTCATGTATTGCTGATTGCATCCAGAAGTTTGAGAAGTTTTTCGACGGTTCATGTGTTGCTCAAGCTGTTGGACAGTACCTAACAAGAGATGCAAACTGTATGGATAGATCAAGCCAATCTGGTGTCCAGGAAGGAGAGAGGCTTAAAATCGCAAGCTCGGAAACATCCGATGTCTCTGGTGCTAAGGTGGAGGAAGCAAAGACAAAAACTGAGGGCGTAAAAATGCTGACAAAACTTCGAAAAGGCGACGAGGCATGCAATAACTTGAAGTCTTTCAAAGATGGAGAAAAATCTCATGAAAGTATCTTCAAAAGTTTGACACCAGTGTGCACGCCTCGTCATGCTAATAAGGTTCAGCCTTTGGGAGTAGCGAGCCCACGGGGCCAAAAGAAGAAGTCGGGAGTGGTCAGGCTCTCTTTCACGAGGACATCTTTTGATGGGGAGCAAACTACTGAAATATGTGAGTTTTCCTCTGATGTGTCCTACCATATTTTGTCTACATTAGTAATTTTCATAAATATGGTTGATGTTGAATCTCTATCCACAGGCTCTAGGAGGTACTTGATTCGTCCAAGAGCCGGGCTATTGATTCCTCAAGCGAGCGAGAAAATATCAGAAGGTTGTTGGTCCATTCTTGAGCCTTCGACCTTCAAGCTACGCGGAGAAAGCTTTTTCAGGTAAGAGTTGGTACACCCTTTGCTTGTCTTGTTTTGTAATTTTCTAGTACATGCACTTGGTTTTAATTTGTATAACTTTTATGTAGAGACAAAAAGAAGTCAGCTGCCCCAGGAAGTTCTCCATATACTCCAATCGGCGTGGACATGTTCATGTCACCAAGGAAAATACATCACATTGCCCAGCATATTGAGCTACCATCTATAAGGCCAAGCGAGAAAGTTCCTTCGTTACTTATCGTAAATATTCAGGTATGATCGTCAGAACTCGCTGGTTTGCCCTAAACTTTGAGCATGCTAGTTGTTGCAATGATTACTAATGCGTATGTATTTTGCACCCAGATGCCTACATATCCGACTGCTATCTTCCTTGGTGACAGCGACGGGGAAGGGATTAACCTGGTGTTGTATTTCAAACTGAACGAAAACTTTGAGAAAGATATTTCTCCTCACTTCTATGAGAGTATCAAGGTAAAATTTCTCTCTCGTCAGGCGCCGTCTTTGTTCGCAGACAACTGATGCATGTTAATCCTGATGACCTGGACTGATATGCCCTTAATCTCTGTATTTACAGAGACTTGTGAGCGATGAGATAGAAAAGGTCAAAGGGTTCCCATTAGACTCAACTGTTCCTTACAGGGAAAGATTGAAAATATTGACTGGGTTGGTTAACCCAGATGATATGAATCTGAGTTCTGCGGAGAGGAAACTTGTGCAGGCTTATAATGAAAAGCCAGTTCTGTCACGGCCTCAACACAACTTCTATGTGGTGTGTGGCACTTTCTTGATGCATACCATCTTTTTAGTTTTTTCTAGCATCTCCACTCCTATGTAACATATGGGTTTGATACATACAGGGATCAAATTACTTGGAGATAGATCTTGATGTGCACCGGTTCAGCTTCATATCGAGGAAAGGGCTCGAAGCTTTCCGAGAACGGCTGAAGCATGGTGTAATCGATCTGGGTCTAACCATACAGGTAGCATGATGACCCATTTTTCTTGGTAAGTTGCTAGGAGGGATAACTTGTCGATGAACTGAACATGTTGAGCGTGTCATGCAGGCCCAGAAGCAGGAAGAACTCCCTGAGAATGTCCTGTGCAGTGTAAGGCTAAACCGGCTTGATTTCGTCGATCATGGACAAATACCAACACTCCTTCCTTGCGACGACGACTGACGCGTGACCTGGGTGTGCTAAGTTAAACCTGGAGTTTCAGTCAGAACCTCAAAACCATTTCCAGGTGCTCACAAGTTCTGACCCTTGAGGATTGATGACCTTCCCTTTGCTATGTGTGCTTGGAAGGGTTGCGTTGCTCTGCAAGATGAACGATCCTGCCGCAACCCGCAATGTTGTTATGTAAAAACATGCGTATATAGTCATGTTCATTAACAATCTGGATATGTGGGTCAACTTCGAATCTGTGAACCCCGTGAACCAGGAGTTGACGATGCTATCTGGACCTCCTTATTGGTTTATTTATTCAATTTATCTCTTGTCTATCTTCTACTCCCTCCGTTCCTAAACATTTCTCTTTTTAGAGATTTTAAATGGACTACTAAATACGGATGTATATAGACATATTTTAAATCCAACGGGAGTTGTTTTGGAAAAAAAAATATTGTAGATGTCTTTCCACCAAAACTAACGATGCCATGAATCCGGGGTATCCAGGGTACCAGAAGACACCCCACAAGACCAAAGCCCTCCCCTCTCCCAACCCCAAGGCCCATGATAGCCCATGCCTTCTACCCAGCCCAAGGTCTCCACCAAAGGAAGAATTCGGCTTGCTGTCCAAGACACGCCGAACCGGAGATCTAGGAGGACTCTTCAACCGCCTTGGCGGACTAGGAAACTTGTAACCCTAGGTCTCGTCCCCCTTTATAAGGCGAGGTTGGGCTAGTCGTTAGGTATCTTACATCTCATAGTTTCACTCCCTCGATACACATAGACATTTTTGTACATTGTGCTTGTGCACCCTATGAACAAATCAGAAAGTAGGTTTTTACCTTCACCATGAGGGTCTAAACTTGGGTAAACTTTGCCTCTGGGTCCCCAACTCGACCATCCAAATGCTGCGGTACCCTGTCGAGGGATATGTCAGATTCCAATCTAACAATGGCACTCCATCCACCAGGCATGGGGTGCGCTTGTTGGAAACAAGATACATATAGGGTCTAGCATCATTCGTGGTGTCTATGCTCAGGGCCGATCTTTGTATTTAGGCGCTGTGAGCTTCGTCGCTGACTCGACGGGGTGAGTCAGCCTTGTCCCTCCCTTTGTTGAAGGCCATGTTCTCATCTTTGGGAATTTGGAGTTCGTCACCGACCAGCACGATGAGACCCATGTACACGATCTGACACCTCCCACTTTGTCGAAGGCCTAGGAGCCGATGAAAATCTTCAACTTCCTACCCACCTCTCACTTTGTCTAAACGGTGGAGTCGCTTCACCAGATCTTGGATGAGGAAGAGTCTGACGAGGACAGAGACTTGAGCAACTGCCCAGAGGCAATCCTAACAGTCCGACTTGGCAGCGTTCCCGACCATGGTCTACATGGTGGACACCAACAACACCGTTGCACGGAACACCGACGACATAGAGGACGATTGAAAGGATCGATATGGTTGACTAGAGGGGGGTGAATAGGCAACTAACAATTTTTAAGCTTTTATTTACCAAATTAAACTTTGCAACAAAATAGGTTGTCTAGATGTGCAACTAAGTGAGCAACCTATATGATGCAATAACAACTAGCACACATGCAAGCAAAGGATGTAAGACAAGTAGGCTTGCAAAAGTAAAGGCACGAAGTAACCAAGAGTGGAGCCGGTGAAGACGAGGATGTGTTACCGAAGTTCCTTCCTTTTAAGGGGAAGTACGTCTCCGTTAGAGCGGTGTGGAGGCACAATGCTCCCCAAGAAGCCACTAGGGCCACCGTATTCTCCTCACGCCCTCGCACAATGCGAGATGTTGTGATTCCACTATTGGTGCCCTTGAAGGCGGCGACCGAACCTTTACAAACAAGATTGGGGCTATCTCCACAACACTTGGAGGCTCCCAACAACACCACGAAGCTTCACCACAATGGAGTATGGCTTCGAGGTGACCTCAACCGTCTAGGATGCTCAACACCCAAGGGTAACAAAATCCGCTAGGGATAAGTGGGGGGAATCAAATTTCTCTTGGTGGAAGTGTAGATCTGGGCCTTCTCAACCAATCCCGAGCAAATCAACAAGTTTGATTGGCTAGGGAGAGAGATCGGGCGAAAATGGAGCTAGGAGCAACAATGAAGCTTTGGGGGAAAGAGGTAGGTCAACTTGGAGGAAAAAGACACCTTTATATAGTGGGGGAACAATTCCAACTGTTACCTCACTGTCCATCCCCGCACAGAGCGGTACTACCGCTATGGAAGGGCGGTACTACCGCTGAGAGCGGTACTACCGCTCCCTACCCAGCGATACTACCGCACTGGTGAGGAAGACAGGGCCCTGGCCCCAGAGCGGTACTACCGCTTGCAGCGGTACTACCGCTCCTACTACCGCACCTAGTACCGCAAAACCCAACACGAGAAAACACCGGTCTCGAATCGAGGCGGTAGTAGCTGAACAGCCAGCGGTACTACGGCGGAAGCTCAAGCAGGTACTACCGTCATGGAGCGGTACTATCACGAGAGCGGTACTACCGCTTTGTGGAGCGGTACTACTGCTGGAGGGCTTCGGCGGTACTACCGCTGTAGACCGCAGTACTACCGCTGGCACAGGACGAAGCAGGTACGGAAGAAAAGGGGGCAGCTCCAAAGGTGAGAAAGGAAGACGACGGTTGTGATGGGGATGTGGACGTGTTGATTCCACCCTAGTCTTACCAAACCGGATCCCCTCTTGATAGTACGGTGACTCCTACGAAACTAGTCCATCAACAACGAAGCGAAGGAGCTACACCGTCTTGAATAAAACACCGAGGGGAGGAAATCGTCTCGTGCCAATGGATGAATCTATGAAAGAACTTAATGCACACGATTAGTCCGCAAAAGCATTGTCATCAATCACCAAAACCACTTGGGGATAAATATGCCCTTACAATCTCCCCTTTTTGGTGGATTGATGACAATACGGGATTTGCACAAGCATGATATAGAGTAAGCGTACAAACCCCACCGTCCTAGAATGTAGAGGGGCTCCCCTAGATGTGTGCTATCTAGATAAGTGCTTTGGACTGCACGGCACACATACTAGGATCAACGCTCCCCCTACATTTTAGAGACCAACAATCTAAGCAAGGTATATGAGAGCAGCATAGATGATATAATAAGAAAAGCAAGCAACTCATAAGCTAGATAGTGACATAGATAATGATACTGGAAAGATAAGATAGCATATGTCTCACACCATATGACTCGAACTTAGGTCTCACAGACAAACCAACCAAAGCAAATGCGAGGAAAACACGAACACAAGAGACGGAAGACACAAATCGCAAATCCCTAAACTCTCTCCCCCTTTGGCATCGAGATGCCAAAAAGGAAAGGGAGTGTTGCTACAGCTCCAGGTGATAGCAGTAGACGGACACACACATCAGATGTCAGCAGGATCATCTGCGCCACCGTCGTCAGTCTGGAAGTGCTCGGCATCAGAATCGGTCCACGGGTAGTTCTGCTGAATCCCTCCTCCTCCTCGAAGCTGGTCCTCGGATCCCTTTGCTGATCAGTAGCACCCAACCGGCGATGAGCTCCTTGTGGCGACCTCGAGCCTTCTTCTCACCACATGAGTCATGTCTTGACCGTGAGCCTCCATGCGAACAACTTCTTCATCTTAGACTTGAGCTTCTTTGCCCAAGAGGGCTCGCCTCGAAGGCATGTAGTCATCATCATCATCATCAGCCCAGTCTCCTCCTCGGTCTCCATGGCGTAAGCGGGCGAAGGAACTCCGGTCCTAGGGGCCCGAGTGCCCCGATTATCCTTCTTCCTCGGATGCTTGACATCGTGAGAGATCAACTCTCCGGTCTCGGTATCACCTTGGGATAGACACGATCCTGTGCCTTCTCAATGAGCAACATGATGAGCGGACCATAAATCGGGCACTTGCGCTCGGAGATAGCGATGCAGCTCAGACCACATAACATGAGAGATATCCAAGGACTCTCCGGTGTCTGTCCCTTCTCACCTTGGCGTAAAAGGAGCATGTCCACGAGATAAGAGTGAACTGGTCCAGATTCCCGATCTGAGGAAAAGAGTCTCTCTGAAGATGCGGTGAAGGATATCCAGATAGGCAGGCAACTCATAGGTTTCCTTCTTTGTCTCATGGTTGATACTCAGAGTGCAGTAGGGCCAGAGAGCTTGCTTGTGAGTGGCATTGGGGCGGCCGTGAGGGCAAAAGCCGACAGGAGACTCAAGACCTAGATCTTGCACCCCAATCAATCGCATGAACGCTTTCCACTTGAGTGAAAGCAACTTGCCATTGGTCATCCAGGTGAGTGTCCTGTCCTCATCAGTCCCAAGGTGAACCGTGGAATAGAATTGGGCCACCATATCATCATCAAAGTCCTTGTTGAATTTCATGATCCCAAGAATGTTCAGTTGAGTGCACATCTGAAGAGCTTCACCAAAGTAGTCAGGGTCTTGCTCCATATGGTCGGTGTCGATGGAGTGCACGTTGACATAGAGATTCTTCTTGGCTTTGAGAACATCGAAGAAGATGGCAACTGGAACCTGTTCCAGAACGGACGGTTGACCAAAGTGGGATCTTGGTCAGCCTCATACGGGTTGCGGCGGCGCCTTGCCCAGAACTCCTTTGGCTGCATTTCTGGCACGGTTTTGCCTGGCTTTGGCTTGACACCAGCTTCTTATGGAGTTGAGGTGGAGGTGGAGGTGGAGCACTTGAAGAACCTCCGGCAGGCTCGGTGGTGCGGTAGCACTTGGACGTGGCACGACCGGGGTTGACACGACGAGCCTGATGCTCAGGGACCTCATCACCTGGAACCACACACAAGAACACGCAAACAACCAGAAAGAACGAGCATAAGCCACAAAACACGAGCAAAAAGGATCACTGAACGGTAGAAGCATAGTGGAAGTTGGTAGGGAGCGGTAGTACCGCGACCTGCTAGCGGTAGTACCGCTCCAAGCGGTAGTACCGCCCTGGAGAGGGCGGTAGTACCGCTCGAGACGGGGAAACAACAGTTTCCTACTATCGTGGTCAGATCCGGCACTACCGTCCTACCAAATTCAAAAATACTCCAACCAAACATCAATCCAAACTGCCTAGAAGCATTCTCCATCCTACTCAAGCCTAGATTTGGCCAAAAATCTAGAGATGCAATCTACATCGCCCTAAGATGCTAGATTGGAAATCTAGACAAGAAGAACGAGGGAACGGGGGCAATACCGGCATCCATGGCAAGAGGACAAGGTGGGGATCGTCTCCACCGAAGGAAATGGAGAGGGACGCCCCGGAGAGGGAGATCCACCGGAGCCCTCCCACGGCGCCGGTTGCTGGAGAGAGAGGAACAGACGAGGGGGCGTGCGAATGGGTATGGGGGAGAAGAAACTCCCCGCCCGATATAACCCCCGCGCCGCCACAGTGGTAGTACTGCCGCTAGAGGGCGGTAGTCTCGCTTGAGTGGTAGTACTGCTGCCAAGCGTGGTAGTACCGCCAAAGAACCAAGAATTTGCTTCTAGACTAAAACTAAAGCATAGCAAAAAGGAACGGAGAGCAAGGACAAGAAAAAGGAACGTCAACACATACACACTAACCAAGATCCAGAACCCACTCCTTCAAGACAACCACACGAAAGAAGAGCGAGCTCTGGCCTCTCTCAAGAGAGGGCGGTGGCCGGAGCCACCTATGTTTGAGTCGATTGGTATGGCACATGCCAAGAATTATCCTTGGGCCCATGATCAAAACTCGTCTTTGAAGCACAAGTACCATCAAAATGGCTAATGTGAAAGAGTTGATCCTTTTATGCATAATGGGGAAGGAGAGTTCATTGAGAGAACAACACTCCCCCTATGTCCATGCCTACACCTAAACTAGACAACAAGTTGAGTGTGGTGGGGGTGCACGGTTCAAGTCACATTGCTCAAATCAATGATATTTAGCTCATGCCTTAACTCGCGAAATTTTGCTTCATCCAAGGGCTTCGTGAAAATATCTGCAAGGTTATCATGAGTGTTGACATACTTGAGCTCGATCTCCCCTCGCCTAATGTGATCCCGGATGAAATGATACCAAATCTCAATGTGCTTCATCTTGAAGTGTTGCACCGGGTTGAGAGAAATCTTGATGGCACTTTCATTATCACACCAAAGAGGCACTTTGTCACAAATGACACCGTACTCCTTTAAAGTTTGCCTCATCCATAGGAGTTGAGCACAACAACTACCGGCCGCCACATACTCCGCTTCGGTGGACAAGAGAGACACACAACTTTGCTTCTTGGAAGACCAACTTACCAAAGAGCAACCAAGAAATTGGCACCCTCCGGAAGTGGACTTCCTATCCACTTTGTCTCCCGCCCAATTGGAATCCGTGAAACCTTCAAGCTTGAAGTTTGCTCCTCTTGGGTACCATAAGCCAAAGTTTGGGGTATGAGCCAAATATCGAAAGATTCGCTTGACCGCCACATAGTGACTTTCCTTTGGTGCGGCTTGAAAACGTGCACACATCCCCACACTCAACATGATATCCGGTCTAGATGCACAAAGGTAAAGCAGGGAGCCAATCATGGAGCGATATACCTTTTGATCCACCGCTTTACCATTGGGATCGATGTCAAGTTGGCACTTGGTAGGCATTGGTGTAGTAGCCGGCTTGACATCACTTAGCTTGAATCTTTTAAGCATGTCTTGAGTGTATTTGGCTTTTTTGATGAAGGTTCCTTCTCTTCTTTGTTTGATGTCAAAACCAAGGAAGAACTTCAACTCTTCCATCGAAGACATCTTGAACTTGGAGGTCATGAGAGCGGCAAATTCCTCATTGAAAGCTTTGTTAGGAAAACCAAAGATAATATCATCAACATATAGTTGGCATACAAACAACTCCCCTTTGACCTTCTTAGTAAAAAGAGTGGGATCGATTTGTCCTACTTCAAATCCACGATCTTGTAGCAACTCGGTAAGGTGGTCATACCATGCACGTGGGGCTTGTTTAAGGCCATAGAGTGCCTTATCGATTTGATACACATGATCAGGGAAGTAGGGGTCCTCGAACCCGGGGGGTTGCTTGACATAGACCAACTCATTAATAGGACCATTAAGAAAAGCACTTTTCACATCCATTTGTTGCAACTTAAAGTTGTGATGAGAAGCATAAGCAATCAACAAACGAATGGATTCAAGACGAGCAACGGGAGCAAAGGTTTCACCGTAGTCGATAACCTCGACTTGGGAGTAGCCTTGTGCTACCAATCTTGCCTTGTTGCGAACAATGTTCCCATGAGCATCTTGCTTGTTCTTGAAGATTCATTTGGTCCCAATGACGTTGTGGTCTCCCGATGGTCTTGGCACCAATCTCCATACTTTGTTGTACTCGAAGTTGTTGAGTTCTTCATGCATGGCATTGAGCCAATCCGAGTCTTCGAGCGCCTCATAGACCTTTTGGGGTTTAACACAAGAGACAAACGCGTGATGTTCACAATAGTTTGCTAATTGTCTACGAGTGCTTACCCCCTTTCTTAGGCTTCCAACCACATTTTCCATGAGATGGCCTTGGGTGGTGAGCTTGGAAGCAATCTTTGCGGCACGACGCTCTAATTCCTCCTCGGATGTGGAAGGAGGAGGGTTGACTTGATCATCTTGAGCGCCGTCTTGAGCTTGTTCTTGATCTTGAGCTTGCTCTTGATCTTGAACTTGCTCGAGGGGGAGAACTTGACCTTGGGCATCATTTATAGGTTCACCACCATCTTGAGGTTGATCTTGCCCTTGGTCTTGTTCACAAGGTTGAGGGCCTTCACTTTGTTCTTCGGAAGCGTGTGGGTCTTGATGAGGTGATGGCTCTACTTGAGTAGAGCGTTATCCTTCTCCTTCAGCCACAAGGGGTTCCTCAATGGGTAGAATTTGACCAATACCCATTCTTCTTATGGCTTGGGGAGGAATTTCATCACCTACATCACAAGTACCACTTTGCTCCACTTGGGAGCCGTTATTTTCGTCAAACTCCACGTTACACGTCTCCTCAATGAGTCCGGTGGACTTGTTGAGGACACGGTAAGCATGAGAGTTTGTAGCATAACCAACAAATATGCCCTCATGAGCTCTAGCCTCATATTTAGACAAACGAACACCTTTCTTGAGAATGAAACACTTAGAACCGAACACCCGGAAGTACTTGAGGTTGGGCTTGTTGCCGGTGAGTATCTCATAAGGAGTCTTGTTCAAGCCTTTGCGAAGATAGAGCCGATCGGATGCATGACATGCGGTGTTGATGGCTTCGGCCCAAAAGTTGTATGGAGACTTGAACTCCGCCATCATGGTCCTAGCCGCATCCATCAACGTCCGGTTCTTCCTCTCCGCCACACCATTTTGTTGAGGGTTGTATGGAGCAGAATATTGGTGCTTGATCCCCTCATCACTAAAAAACTCATCCAAGGTGTAGTTCTTGAACTCGGTGCCGTTGTCACTTCTTATTGTCAAGATCTTTGCATTGTGTTGACGTTGAGCTTCATTTGCAAAGTCGATGACGGTTTGTTGAGTCTCACTCTTCCTCTTGAAGAAGTATACCCAAGTGTATCTTGAATAGTCATCCACAATCACCAAGCAATACTTTCTTCCTTCAAGACTATCAAAAGATGGAGGCCCAAAGAGATCCATGTGAAGGAGCTCCAAGGTTCTCTTCGAGTAGATGATGGTTGATGGAGGGTGAGCCTTTTCATGAAGCTTTCCTTCGATACAAGCACTGCAAGCACGATCTTTGGCAAAACTAACATTTGTTAGTCCACGGACATGGTCCCCCTTGAGAAGACTTTGCAAAGATCTCATATTGATGTGGGCTAAACGGCGATGCCAAAGCCATCCCACGTCAACTTTAGCCATTAGGCATGTCGTGGTCTTAGTGGGTCGCTCCGAAAAGTTAATCACATAGAGATCGTTCTCGACATGCCCAACAAAGGCTACTTTAAGAGTCTTGCTCCACAAGAGGGCCACGGTATCAATGTCAAAGAATGTAGCCAAACCCATGAGTGCTAGTTGACGAACGGAAAGCAAATTGTATGCAAGGGACTCAACAAGCATGACTTTCTCGATCGTTAGATCATGAGAAATGACAACCTTGCCAAGACCCAATACCTTAGAATGTGATGCATCACCCACTCGACATTGGTGGGCATAGATGGAATCTCTTGCACGTCCACCACCAAGTCCTTGCTCCCGGTCATATGATTTGTTGATCCGCTATCGAGCAACCATGATCCCCCACCGGAAGCAAACACCTACAAGAGATCAATGCTTGGTTTTAGGTACCCATTTAGTAATGGGTCCTTTGATGTTAGTAAAAAGGGTCTTGGGAACCCAAATGGACCATTCAATGTACTCATAAGAAGAACCAACAAATTTAGCAAAGACATGTCCATCACTAGCACGGCACAACACATATGACGGGTTAAAGTCGCCGGCTTTGTTTGAGGAAATGCTTTTGCCCTTTCGGACATCAACTCCCTTCACTGTTTCCTTCTTCTCCTTGGGAGCACCCTCTCCCTCTTTCACAAACGTTTGTTTGAGAGGGGGAGGACGTTTGGTCTTGTTGTTCTTCTTCTTGCTCTTGGTCTTGGGTGCAAACCCAATTCCTTCTTTGGCCACAACTTCCTTTTGATTGCTCAAAAGGTCATTGAGGTTCTTCTCACCTTGAATGCAAGTCACAAGGCCTTTCTCAAGTTGATCCTTCAACTTGGCATTCTCCTCCACAAGATGCACATGCTCACAACACGGGTTAGTAGCACATGCATTATCAACTAATACCATATGAGGAAAGGTGGCATTTTCCTTGATTAGCTTGACTTGGAGTTGAGCATGAGACTCTTTGAGGTTAGCATGAGTACCCTTCAAGACTTTGTGGGCCTTGTCAAGTATCTCAAACTCCTCTTTGAGTCTAGCATGATCAACCCCAAGTTTAGCCTTCTCGGAGGTTAGCACACGAGACACGACAAGAGCATGATCAAGATCTTTCTTTAACTTAGCATGGTCATCATTGTGTGACTCCTCAAGAGTCAAACGATGCACACGCTCTTCCTCAAGAGCATTAGAGAGATCCGATATTGCATCGGCATAGTCACGACTATGACCTTCCATCTTGGAGATGGTTTCTTCGTGAGCCTCGATCATGTCATTGGCCTCACTAAGTTGTTCCAAGAGAGCAACAAAGTGCTTCTTGGACTTACCCTTGAGCTTGTTCATAAAAGACTCAAATTCATTCACTTCCTCATTAGACTCAAAATGTTCATCAATGCAATCCTCCAAGGAGGGATTAGTAATGATGGTGGTTGTGATGTTGGGGGTTACCTTGTTTGAAGCTTTAGCCATGAGGCATTTGGCGGTGATGTTTTCGTTGGGTGAATCAAAGAGAGACACCCGGGAAGGAGTAGCAATGGCAACGGATGCCATGGCCATAGCTTCTTCATTTTCATCATCGTCGTCATCCTCTTGGTATTCTTCTTGAACCACCAACCCACGAGTGGGAGTCTTCTTGGCGAAGTTGTTCTTGTTTGGGAAGGACTTGGCTTTGTCTTTTCTGATGAACTTGCCACCATTGTCTTCCCGCTTCTTGTAAGGACAATCCGCAACGAAATGGCTCACATTGCCACAGTTGAAGCAAGTTCTAACTCGTTGCTTGCCCTTGACGCCACTTGAGTTGTTCTTGTTGAAGTTGGGTCTTGAACTCTTCTTGCTCCAAAATTGTCTTGAAGCAAGGGCCATATGCTCATGGTAATCAAATTTGGTGTCTTCGGGGTTGCTTTCTTCATCTTCCACTTCTTCCTCTTCTTCCATAATAACCTTGGCCTTCAAAGCAAGGTTGGGCTTCTTTGCCCTTTGAGAACGGAGCACCGCATTGTCGGAGGTCTTGTCCAAGATGCTCATTGCAACGAACTCATCCAACACTTCACTTGAGGTCATGGAGTGGAAGTCCGGTCGTTGACGAATGACGGAGGACATGGCCTTGTTGTAAGGCATCATGGCCTTGAGGAACTTTCGCTTGATCCAATTGTCATCTGTGTCCTTACTTCCATGAACTCGGAGTGCGACAGCGAGTTTGGTCACTCTTCGAAATAGCTCACGAGGTTCTTCATCTTCTTTCATTGCAAACTCATCGGCTTCATCTTGCACCACTTCATAGTTGGAGCGTTGAATGCTAGCACTCCCACGATAGAGACCCTCGACACATTTCCATGCTTCCTTAGCCATGACATGCGGTCGAAGGTGAGGAAGATCTTTGGGAAGGATAGCATCTTGGATGATGAAGAGAGCACTCTCATTGAATTGATTGTCCACGGCTTCTTGAGGGGTGAAGTTGCTTGGGTCATGAGGATAAAAACCTTCTTCAATGATTCTCCAAAGGTTAGTGTTCACATGTTTTAAATGACGCTTAAAGCGATAGACCCAAGAATCAAAATCTTCATGATTCTCATATTTAGGAGGAGGACCGGCATGATTCAAATGAGTGGATGGGATTGGCCCTCCATAAATTGGAGGTTCCACATGGGCAAAGATGCTGGTACCATTTCTACCACTAATAGAAGGACTCTTTTCAATGTTAGCTTCCCCCTTATCGGAGGTAGCATCCGTCACCTTGTTGGTGGGATTACCCACTTTCATCAGCGAGGTAGATTGTTTAAGTCCTTCTAGGAATTCCTTAAAATGTCCTTGACCTCGGTCATCATGGAGGTTTTCAATGTTTCCAAAGCCACATTGAATTCCTCACGTGAGATCGAGTTACCCCCATCTCCCGTAGATGAGATCGGATTCGCACCGGAGTGCTCTCCCACCTCATCTACGATATCAACCATACTCTTTGGACGGTAAAGCCCTTAGAGACGAGGCTCTGATTCCAATTGAAAGGATCGATATGGTTGACTAAGGGGGGGGGTGAATAGGCAACTAACAATTTTTAAGCTTTTCTTTACCAAATTAAACTTTGCAACAAAATAGGATGTCTAGATGTGCAACTAAGTGAGCAACCTATATGATGCAATAACAACTAGCACACATGCAAGCAAAGGATGTAAGACAAGTAGGCTTGCAAAAGTAAAGGCATGAAGTAACCAAGAGTGGAGCCGGTGGAGACGAGGATGTGTTACCGGAGTTCCTTCCTTTTAAGGGGAAGTACGTCTCCGTTAGAGCGGTGTGGAGGCACAATGCTCCCCAAGAAGCCACTAGGGCCACCGTATTCTCCTCATGCCCTCACACAATGCGAGATGCCGTGATTCCACTATTGGTGCCCTTGAAGGCGGCGACCGAACCTTTACAAACAAGATTGGGGCTATCTCCACAACACTTGGAGGCTCCCAACAACACCACGAAGCTTCACCACAACGGAGTATGGCTTCGAGGTGACCTCAACCGTCTAGGGTGCTCAACACCCAAGAGTAACAAGATCTGCTAGGGATAAGTGGAGGGAATCAAATTTCTCTTGGTGGAAGTGTAGATCTGGGCCTTCTCAACCAATCCCGAGCAAATCAACAAGTTTGATTGGCTAGGGAGAGAGATCGGGCGAAAATGGAGCTTGGAGCAACAATGAAGCTTTGGGGGAAAGAGGTAGGTCAACTTGGAGGAAGAAGACACCTTTATATAGTGGGGGAACAATTCCAACCGTTACCTCACTGTCCATCCCCGCACAGAGCGGTACTACCGCTGAGAGCGGTACTACCGCTCCCTACCCAGCGGTACTACTGCGCTGGTGAGGAAGACAGGGCCCTGGCCCCAGAGCGGTACTACCGCGGGAGGAGAGCGGTACTACCGCTTGCAGCGGTACTACCGCTCCTACTACCGCACCTAGTACCGCAAAACCCGACACGAGAAAACACCGGTCTCGAATCGAGGCGGTAGTAGCGCGGAACAGCTGCGGTACTACGGCCAAAGCCCGCGAGCGTTACTACCGCCCTGCGGAGCGGTACTACCGCTTCGTGGAGCGGTACTACCGCTGGAGGGCTTGGTGGCGGTACTACATCATGATCCATGGTACTATCACCGCACAAGACGAAGCAGGTACGGAAGAAAAGGGGGCAGCTCCAAAGGTGCGAAAGGAAGATGACGGGTGTGATGGGGATGTGGACGTGTTGATTCCACCCTAGTCTTACCAAAGCGGATCCCCTCTTGATTGTACAGTGACTCCTACGAAACTAGTCCACCAACAACGAAGCGAAGGAGCTACACCGTCTTGAATAAAACACCGAGGGGAGGAAATCGTCTCGTGCCAATGGATGAATCTCTGAAAGAATTTAACGCACACAATTAGTCCGCAAAAACATTGTCATCAATCACCAAAACCACTTGGGGATAAATATGCCCTTACAACGATGACTTCGACATCACCACAACAACGACCAACTTGGACGTCTTGTGCACACCAGTGACAGGCACAAAGATGAAATCGATAGTTTTTCGAGAATTAAAACATTTTTGAATCTTGGGAACATTTTTAAAATTGATGAACACTTTTTAAAATTTGGAGCATTTTTGAAATCTGAGAACTTTTTTAAAAAACTACAGTTTGAAATTTGAAACATTTTCCAATTGCATTAACATTTTTGAAATTCGAAATCTTTGTAAAATGCATGAATATTTTCTGAAATTCATACAAATGATATTATGTTTTTTTAAATCCTGAACATTTTAAAAAATTTAACATTTTTTGGAGTTTCAAAAAGGAAAAGGAAAATAAAAAGATAAAAAACAATAAAGAAAAACAAACATATGGGTTGCTCCGGCCAGAAATTCCTATTCGCCGCTTGTTGCGGCAAGTAGTCGACCGGACGCACAGGGGGAGATCGACCAGCTTTCTTGTTGGGCCGGCCCGTTCAAACGTTTGTGCAAGTCCGGTTTTGGGAATCTTCTAAGGTGGTTCCCAGCCGGTTTTTTCTGGTTTTGCGAACCTTCTAGGAGGTTCCTGAACCGTTTTTTCTGTTTCCCCTTTTCCCCCTTTTTTCTATTTATTTTTCGTTTATAAATTTGATTTTATTTTTCTGTTTTCTTGTCTTTTTTTGCTCTTTCATTTTTTTCATTTTCTTTTGTTTGAGATTATCCAATATCTATTTAGAATTTTATAACATGTTCTTGTTTTCAAAATTTGTTCTCAATTTCAAAAACTGTTCCCGTTTTCAAATTTTGTTCTCAATTTTAAAAAATGTCAGTGTTTCAAAAAATCTTTCAAGAATCTCAAAAAATGTTCTTCTTTTAAATTTTGTTCACAATTTCAAAAAATCTTCATGTTTTAAAAAAGTTCAGGTAATTAAAAAAATGTTCTTGTTTTCAAATATTTTCTTATGGTCATGTTTTCATAAAATGTTCACGAATTTTATAAAATGTTCCCGTTTTTAAACTTTGTTCACAATTTCAAAAAAATGTTCTTGTTTTAAAATTTGTTCAGAATTTCAAAAAATGTTCGTGCTTTTTAAAAAAATCAGTAATTCCAAAAAATGTTCTTGTTTTCAAATATTTGTTATGTTCATGTTTCGAAAAAATGTTCTCTCTATAAAAATCTCTTCAGAATGACATTCATACAAAATTTATGTTTCCGAAAACGTACAGGAATTTCAAAATATGTCCTCATTTCCAAAATTTGCTCACAACTTCAGATAAAAATCCGTGTATAAAAAAATGTTCATGTTTTCATTTTTTCTGAAGTTTCAAAAAATGTCCCACTTTCATAAATTGTTTTCAAGTTTCAAAAATTGTTCCTGGTTTTAAATTTTGCTTAGGAATTTCAATGTTTGCGTCTACAAATTTTGTTTTGGAATTTCGAGAAATGTTCCGGTTCCAAGAAATCTTCAGGATTTTCAAAAAAGGTTCCTGTTTTTTGAAAAACAGTTTTAAAAAAATTGTTTAGAAATTTGAAAAGACTCGGTGTTTCGTAGAACATTCTGTCTTTTGACTTAAAATGTTTGGAAATTTCGATCAGCCAATGCCCATGCTCGATCTGGCTACTTGCTAGTATTGATTCCAGTTGATCTAAGAATCGAGGAAGAAGGGTGTGGCGATCCAGAGACAACAGCTGCACAGGCGCGTGGCCGGCCGCACGGTTAGGATGAGCGGTGAAGAGGCAAGGGAGAAAGGTTAGTTTATTCCAAAGTCCAGTCATGTAGATTAAACCTGTGACTTCTAAATTATGGATGTAGGATGTTAGAAAATACAAACAACCAAAACTAATTAGGAAATTTTAGTTTGTTCACATGCATGTGGTTGTGTGTATAGACAGGAACAGAGAGAGCCAGATAAGTTCATAATTTTTTCCAAGCCAGTCGATTCAAGCTATCAGCCTTGCGAACATGATGCTAATAGGGTTAATTAGAGATAAGTAAACCTGGGCATGGGCAGCCCGGCCCAAGCCTGGCCCGAAAAACCCGGGCCGGGCCGTGCGGGGCTTGACACTCGGGCCGGCTCGGGCTTTGTTTTGCAACCCGAAAGGTAGTTCGGGCCGGGCTCGGGCTTCTCTTTTTCTATTTCTCGGGCCGGGCTTTTGGGCTTCGGGCCGGGCTTGCACGTACACATACTAAAAAACAGCGTTCGGGCCAGGCTTTCGGGCTTCGGGCTTTGATTTCGGGTCGGGCTCGGGCTTGAAATCAGGGAGTATTTTGGGCTTTGGGCCGGGCTCGGGCTTGAGAAATGAAGGGCGGGCTTTTACAAGCCTGGCCCGACGTTTGCCCAGGTTTAGAGATAAGGGTCGCTTGCTTAGGGGTTAAGTAAGCCTTGCTTGGGAGTTAAGTAAACCTCTCTATATAAAGAGAGCAGATGTATCAGTCTAATCAAGTAAGAATTAAGAAGGAAATCCCTTCCCTCTTGCCGCCGTGGCAAAGCCCCCACCCGCCCTCTAGCGCCTCCTTCTAGTAGCGCCATAAAATTTGGTATCGGCTAGCCCGGTTCGATCACGTCTTCATCGCCGCCAAGCCCGTCTCTTCGTTGCCGGTCACCTCGTCGCCTCCGGCGACCACCACCACCGCCGCCTGCTCTCCCGCCTTGGGATCCTCCGTCGCTACCGCTTCGCCATCCTCACCCGGAGGAGGTGTCAAAGTGTCATGAGGGCCTAACCAGCGATCCAGAGATCCACTTCTTGGCGGGTCCCACGGGCGCGCACCGTTGTGCCGCCCATCGTCGCCTCCGCGGCGGCCGTGGCAAGCCGCCGCACCAGCGGCCTTCGTCGTGCTTTCGCCGGGCGCTGTAGCTGCCATCCATCGCCATCACCGCTCAGCCCTGGCTGCAGTGGCAGCCGCCTCTCCTGGCGGCCTCCGCCGCAGCAGCCGCTGCTGCCCGACGCGACACCGCTGCAGCTGCAGTAGCCACCGTCGGTCAGCTCCGCCGCCCAGTATGGGATGCCCTACGATGGGACTGCGACGACCTCGTTTCCATCAGCGCCGCCGCCATCCCAGGGCGTCCACATCCAGCAGATCAAGTCCCTGACGTTGCTGTCACCGCTTCCGACTTGGATCGCTACCCGCCATGTGTCGGCGGCGGTGAGGTTTCAGGCTGCTGCGCGCGGCCTCCTAGTGCGTTGGCGTGTGCGAGAGATGCGTGGTCTGCAGCTGTCGCTCCTTCAAGTTGCCCTTCGCCCGCGCAAAGGACCTCGATCTTGTCCGCTGCGTTGGGGATTTTGGGCATGCAGTTTCCCCCACGGGCGGCGGGCATGCTGTTTTCCCCGCGGGTAGCAACCTCAGAGTCTGCGACATCGATGGTTGGGGGAGAGGGGCGCACCCCTCCTCGTCATTCTCCATGGCAAGCCCTCCACTCTTGCCTGTGCGGTGCAAACCAACAGCCGTCCGGCAGGGAGAAGGCAAGCAGCGCACTGCGTAGCACCACTGCATTCCTCCACCGGCCACCGCGAGGGCGCCTCTGCTAGTCACTCTTGCGACCACTTTTAGGTGGTCATACACATGCACTCCTTTTGTCCAGGTGGTGTCCATGGGGTCCAGGTGGCTGTACACGTGCTGTCCGACGTGTGGTTGGTGTCCATTTTTTGTTAAGGGGTCCAAAATAAAGCGTCCCAGTCCATTTCAGGTTGAGAATTATAAAACGAGCTGAGATGTAAAAGGCTTGTTTTTAGGTGTTAGGTTTGTGTTGCATCGAGTCATGGTTATAAGTTGGTTAGGTTGCAGCTCGAGGACAAGCTACATGTCCAGGTGGGGTGTAGTGTTAGAGTACGTAATGGGCCTAATGTGCTGTTGGGGAACGTAGTAATTTCAAAAATTTTCCTACGCACACGCAAGATCATGGTGATGTATAGCAACGAGAGGGGAGAGTGTTGTCTACATACCCTTGTAGACCCGAAGCGGAAGCGATCACAACGTAGAGGAAGTAGTCGACGTTCTCCTCGCGATCCGACCGATCCGGCACCGTTACTCGGCGCCCCGAGTTCTTGACACACGACAGCTCGATGACGTCCCTCGTACTCGATCCAGCCGAGTGTCGAGGGAGAGTTCCACAAGACGACGTGGCAGGACGATCTTGATGTTTCACGGCGAGGGCTTCGCCTAAGCTTCGCGACGGTATGACCGAGGTGGAATATGGTCGAGGGGGCACCGACACGGCTAAGGAACGATCCGTAGATCAAACTTGTGTGTTCATGGGGTGCCCCCCCCGTGATATAAAGGAACAAGGGGAGGGCTGGCGGCCAAGCCCTTGGCGCGCCAGGAGTCCTACTCCCTCCGGGAGTAGGATTCTCCCCCAATCCTAGTTGGACTAGGACTTGTCAAGGGAAAGAGGGGAAGAGGAGAGAGGGGGGCCACCTCTCCTAGTCCTAATAGGACTAGGGAAGAGGGAGGCGGCCAGCCCTAGGGCAGCCCCTTTCTCCTTTTTCCCTAAGGCCCACTATGGCCCATTAAGTTCCGGGGGTTCGGTAACCTCCGGTACTTGATAAATTTCGATTTCACTCGGAACCATTCCGAACTCCAAATATAGGCTTCAATATATCAATCTTTATGTCTCGACCATTTCGAGACTCCTCGTCATGTCCGTGATCACATCCGGGACTCGAACTTCTTCGGTACATCAAAATACATAAACTCATAATAAGCATCATCGAAACCTTAAGCGTGCACGGACCCTACGGTTCGAGAACAATGTAGACATGACCTAGAACTATTCTTGGTCAATAACCAACAGCGGGACCTGGATGCCCATATTGGTTCCTACATATTCTACGAAGATCTTTATCGGTCGAGACCGCATAACAACATACGTTGTTCCCTTTGTCATCGGTATGTTACTTGCCCGAGATTCGATCGTCGGTATCCAATACCTAGTTCAATCTCGTTATCGCAAGTCTCTTTACTCGTTCAGTAAAACATCATCTCACAACTAACTCATTAGTTGTAATGCTTGCAAGGCTTGATGATGTGCATTACCGAGAGGGCCCAGAGATACCTCTCCGACAATCGGAGTGACACAACCTAATCTCGAAATACGCCAACCCAACATCGCCTTTGGAGACACCTGTAGTACTCCTTTATAATCACCCGATTCACGTTGTGACGTTTGGTAGCACCAAAGTGTTCCTCCCGTAAACGGAGTTGCATAATCTCATAGTTATAGGAACATGTATAAGTCATGAAGGAAGCAATAGCAACATACTAAGCGATCGTGTGCTAAGCTAACGGAATGGGTCATGTCAATCAGATCATTCAACTAATGATGTGACCTTGTTAATCAAATAACAACTCCTTGTTCATGGTTAGGAAACATAACCATCTTTGATTAACAAGCTAGTCAAGTAGAGGCATACTAGTGACACTGTTTGTCTATATATTCACACATGTATTATGTTTCTGTTAATACAATTCTAGCATGAATAATAAACATTTATCATGATATGAGGAAATATATAATAACTTTATTATTGCCTCTAGGGCATATTTCCTTGATCTCCCACTTGCACTAGAGTCAATAATCTAGATCACATCACCATGTGATTAACATCGATAGTTCACATCATCATGTGATTAACACCCATAGTTCACATCGCCATGTGACCAACACCCAAAGGGTTTACTAGATTCAGTAATCTAGTTCACATCGCTATGTGATTAACACCCAAAGAGTACTAAGGTGTGATCATGTTTTGCTTGTGAGAGAGTCTTAGTCAACGGGTCTTTTACATTCAGATCCGTTATGTATTTTGCAATTTTTCTATGTCTACAATGCTCGCGCCTGGCTACTCTAGCTAATTGCTCCCACTTTCAATATGTATCTAGATCGAGACTTAGAGTCATCGGATCGGTGTCAAAACTTGCATCGATGTAACCCTTTACGACAAAACTTTTGTCACTTCCATAATCGAGAAACATATCCTTATTCCACTAAGGATAATTTTGACCGCTGTCGATGATCTACTCCTAGATCACTATTGTACTCCTTGCCAAACTCAAGGCAGGGTATACAATAGATCGGTACACAGCATGGCATACTTTGTAGAACCTATGGCCAAGGCATAGGGAATGACTTTCATTCTCTTTCTATCTTCTGCCGTGGTCGGGTTTTGAGTCTCACTCAATTTCACACCTTGTAACACAGGCAAGAACTCTTTCTTTGACTGTTCCATTTTGAACTACTTCAAAATCTTGTCAAGGTATGTACTCATTGAAAAAACTCATCAAGCGTCTTGATCTATCTCTATAGATCTTAATGCTCAATATGTAAGCAGCTTCACCGAGGTCTTTCTTTGAAAAACTCCTTTTAAACACTCCTTTATGCTTTGCAGAATAATTCTACATTATTTCCGATCAACAATATGTTATTCACATATACTTATCGAAATCTTGTAGTGCTCCCACTCACTTTCTTGTAAATACAGGCTTCTTCGCAAGTCTCAGATAAACTATATGCTTTGATTAACTTATCAAAGCGTATATTCCAACTCCGAGATGCTTGCACCAGTCCATAGATGGATCGCTGGAGCTTGCACACTTTGTTAGCTTCCTTTGGATCGATAAAACCTTCTGGTTGCATCACATACAACTCTTCCTCCAGAAACTCATTCAGGAATGCAGTTTTTACATCCATTTGCCAAATTTCATAATCATAAAATGCGGCAATTGCTAACATGATTCGGACAGACTTAAGCATCGCTACGGGTGAGAAGGTCTCATCGTAGTCAACCCCTTGAACTTGTCGAAAACCTTTTATGCAACAAGTCGAGCTTTGTAGATAGTAACACTACTATCAACGTTCGTCTTCCTCTTGAAGATCCATTTAATCTCAATGGCTTGCCGATCATCGGGCAAGTCAACCAAAGTCCATACTTTGTTCTCATATATGGATCCCATCTCAGATTTCATGGCCTCAAACCATTTTGTGGAATCTGGGCTCACCATCGCTTCTTCATAGTTCGTAGGTTCATCATGATCTAGTAGCATGATTTCCAGAAAAGGATTGCCGTACCACTCTGGTGCGGATCTTACTCTGGTTGATCTACGAGGTTCTGTAGTAACTTGATCTGAAGTTTCATGATCAACATCATCAACTTCCTCACTACTTGGTGTAGGTGTCTCAGAAACCGGTTTCTGCGACAAACTACTTTCAAGTAAGGGAGAAGGTACAATTACCTCATCAAGTTCTACTTTCCTCCCACTCACTTCTTTCGAGAGAAACTCCTTCTCTAGAAAGGATCCATTCTTAGCAACGAATGTCTTGCCTTCGGATCTGTGATAGAAGGTGTACCCAACTGTCTCCTTTGGGTATCCTATGAAGACGCACTTCTCCGATTTGGGTTTGAGCTTATCAGGATGAAACTTTTTCACATAAGCATCGTAGCCCCAAACTTTAAGAAACGACAACTTTGGTTTCTTGCTAAACCACAGTTCGTATAGTGTCGTCTCAACGGATTTAGATGGTGCCCTATTTAATGTGAATGCAGCTGTCTCTAATGCATGATCCCAAAACGATATTGGTAAATCGGTAAGAAACATCATAGATTGTACTATATCCAATAAAGTACGGTTATGACGTTCGGACTCACCATTACATTGTGGTGTTCCAGGTGGCGTGAGTTTGTGAAACTATTCCACATTGTTTTAATTGAAGACCAAACTCGTAACTCAAATATTCATCTCCACGATCAGATCGCAGAAACTTTATTTTCTTGTTACGATGATTTTCCACTTCACTCTGAAATTCTTTGAACCTTTCAACTATTTCAGACTTATGTTTCATCAAGTAGATATACCCATATCTGCTCAAATCATCTGTGAAGGTTAGAAAATAATGATACTTGCCACGAGCCTTCATACTCATTGGTCTGTATACATCGGTATGTATTATTTCCAATAAGTTGGTAGCTCGTTCCATTGGTCCGAAGAACGAAGTTTTAGTCATCTTGCCCAAAAGGCACGGTTCACAAGCATCAAATGATTCATAACCAAGTGATTCCGAAAATCCATCTTTATGAAGTTTCTTCATGCGCTTTACACCGATATGACCCAAACGGCAGTGCCACAAATAAGTTGCACTATCATTATTGACTTTGCATCTTTTGGCCTCAATATTATGAATATGTGTATCACTACAATCGAGATCCAACAAACTATTTTCATTGGGTGTATGACCATAAAAGGTTTTATTCATAAAAACAGAACAACAATTATTCTCTAACTTACATGAATAACCGTATTGCAATAAATATGATCAAATCATATTCATGCTCAACGCAAACACCAAATAACACTTATTTAGGTTCAACACTAATCCCGAAAGTATAGGGAGTGTGCGATGATGATCATATCAATCTTGGAACTATTTCCAACACACATCGTCACTTCACCCTTAACTAGTCTCTGTTTATTCTGTAACTCCTATTTCGAGTTACTAATCTTAGCAACCGAACAAGTATCAAATACTCAGGGGCTACTATAAACACTAGTAAGGCACACATCAATAATATGTATATCAAATATACCCTTGTTCACTTTGCCATCCTTCTTATCCACCAAATATATTCAGGGCATTTCCGCTTCCAGTGACCATTTCCTTTGCAGTGTAAACACTCAGTTTAAGGCTATGGTCCAGCTTTGGGCTTCTTTGCAGGAGTGACAACTTGCTTGTCTTTCCACTTGAAGTTCCTTTTATTTCCCTTTGCCCTTCTCTTGAAACTAGTGGTCTTGTCAATCATCAACACTTGATGGTCTTTTCTTGATTTCTACCTTCGTCGATTTCAACATCACGAAGAGCTCGGGAATCGTTTTTGTCATCCCTTGCATACTATAGTTCATCACGAAGTTCTAGTAACTTAGTGATGGTGACTAGAGAATTCTGTCAATCACTATCTTAGCTGGAAGATTAACTCCCACTTGATTCAAGCGATTGAAGTACCTAGACAATCTGAGCACATGCTCACTAGTTGAGCGATTCTCCTCCATCTTTTAGCTTTAGAACTTGTTGGAGACTTCATATCTCTCAACTCGGGTATTTGCTTGAAATATCAACTTCAATTTCTGGAACATCTCATATGGTCCATGACGTTGAAAACGTCTTTGAAGTCCCGATTCTAAGCCGTTAAGCATGGTGCACTAAACTATCAAGTAGTCATCATATTGAGCTAGCCAAATGTTCATAACGTCTGCATCTGCTCCTGCAATAGGTTTGTCACCTAGCGGTGCATCAAGGACATAATTCTTCTGTGCAGCAATGAGGATAAACCTCAGATCACGGATCCAATCTGCATCATTGCTACTAACATTTTTCAACACAGTTTTCTCTAGGAACATATCAAAATAAACATATGAAAGCAACAATGCAAGCTATTGATCTACAACATAGTTTGCAAAATACTACCAGGACTAAGTTCATGACAAATTTAAGTTCAATTAATCATATTACTTAAGAACTCCCACTTAGACAGACATCTCTCTAGTCATCTAAGTGATCACGTGAGCCAAATCAACTAAACCATGTCCGATCATCACGTGAGATGGAGTAGTTTCAATGGTGAACATCTCTATGTTGATCATATCTACTATATGATTCACGCTCGACCTTTCGGTCTCCGTGTTCCGAGGCCATATCTGTATATGCTAGGCTCGTCAAGTATAACTGAGTATTCGCGTGTGCAACTGTTTTGCACCAGTTGTATTTGAACGTAGAGCCTATCACACCCGATCATCACGTGCTGTCTCGGCACGAAGAACTTTCACAACGGTGCATACTCAGGGAGAACACTTCTTGATAATTAGTGAGAGATCATCTTAAAATGCTACCGTCAATCAAAGCAAGATAAGATGCATAAAGGATAAACATCACATGCAATCAATATAAGTGATATGATATGGCCATCATCATCTTGTGCTTGTGATCTCCATCTCGAAGCACCGTCGTGATCACCATCGTCACCGGTAGCGACACCTTGATCTCCATCGTAGCATCGTTGTCGTTTCGCCTCTATTGCTTCTCGACTATCGCTACCGCTTAGTGATAAAGTAAAGCAATTATGTATGCGTTGCATTTCATACAATAAGCGACAACCATATGGCTCCAGCCGATTGCCGATAACCGGTTACAAAACATGATCATCTCATACAATATAGCATCACGTCTTGACCATATCACATCACAACATGCCCTGCAAAAACAAGTTAGGCGTCCTCTACTTTGTTGTTGCAAATTTTACGTGGCTGCTACGGGCTTAGCAAGAACCGTTCTTACCACGCATCAAAACCACAGCGATAGTTTGTCAAATAGACTCGTTTTAACCTTCACAAGGACGGGCGTAGCCACACTCGGTTCAACTAAAGTTGAGAAACCGACACCCGCTAGTCACTGTGTGCAAAGCACGGCGGTAAAACCAGTCTCGCGTAAGCGTCTGGCGTAATGTCGGTCAGGCGCTTCATCCAACAATACCGCTGAACCAAAGTATGACATCTTTGGTAGGCGGTATGACTTATATCGTCCACAACTCATTTGTGTTCTACTTGTGCATATAACATCAATGCATAAAACCTAGGCTCGGATGCCCTTTGTTGGGGAGCGTAGTAATTTCAAAAATTTCCACGCACACGCAAGATCATGGTGATGTATAGCAACGAGAGGGGAGTGTTGTCTACATACCCTTGTAGACCCAAGCGGAAGCGATCTGGCGTAGAGGAAGTAGTCGACGTTCTCCTCGCGATCCGACCGATCCGGCGCCGTTACTCCGGCGCCCCGAGTTCTTGACACGTACAGCTCGATGGCGTCCCTCGTACTCGATCCAGCCGGGTGTCGAGGAGAGTTCCTTCAAGACGACGGCGTGGTGGCGATCTTGATGTTTCACGGCGCGAGGGCTTCGCCTAAGCTTCATGACGGTATGACCGAGGTGGAATATGGTGGAGGGGGCACCGACACGGCTAAGGAACGATCCGTAGATCAAACTTGTGTGTTCATGGGTGCCCCTGCCCCGTATATAAAGGAACAAGGGAGGGCTGGCGGCCAAGCCCTTGGCGCCAGGAGTCCTACTCTCTCGGGAGTAGGATTCCTCCCCAATCCTAGTTGGACTAGGACTTGTCAAGGGAAAGAGGGGAAGAGGGAGAGGGGGCGGCCACCTCTCCTAGTCCTAATAGGACTAGGGAAGAGGGAGGCGCTTGCCAGCCCTAGGGCAGCCCCTTTCTCCTTTTTCCCTAAGGCCCACTATGGCCCATTAAGTTCCGGGGGTTCGGTAACCTCCGGTACTTGATAAATTCGATTTCACTCGGAACCATTCCGAACTCCAAATATAGGCTTCCAATATATCAATCTTTATATCTCGACCATTTCGAGACTCCTCGTCATGTCCGTGATCACATCAGGGACTCGAACTTCTTGGTACATCAAAATACATAAACTCATAATAAGCATCATCGAAACCTTAAGCGTGCGGACCCTACGGTTCGAGAACAATGTAGACATGACCTAGAACAATTCTTGGTCAATAACCAACAGCGGGACCTGGATGCCCATATTGGTTCCTACATATTCTCGAAGATCTTTATCGGTCAGACCGCATAACAACATCGTTGTTCCTTTGTCATCGGTATGTTACTTGCCCGAGATTCGATCGTCGGTATCAATACCTAGTTCAATCTCGTTACGGCAAGTCTCTTTACTCGTTCAGTAAAACATCATCTCACAACTAACTCATTAGTTGTAATGCTTGCAAGGCTTGGTGATGTGCATTACCGAGAGGGCCCAGAGATACCTCTCCGACAATCGGAGTGACAAAACCTAATCTCGAAATCGCCAACCCAACATCGCCTTTGGAGACACTGTAGTACTCCTTTATAATCACCCGATTACGTTGTGACGTTTGGTAGCACCAAAGTGTTCCTCCGTAAGCACGGAGTTGCATAATCTCATAGTTATAGGAACATGTATAAGTCATGAAGGAAGCAACAGCAACATACTAAGCGATCGTGTGCTAAGCTAACGGAATGGGTCATGTCAATCAGATCATTCAACTAATGATGTGACCTTGTTAATCAAATAACAACTCCTTGTTCATGGTTAGGAAACATAACCATCTTTGATTAACAAGCTAGTCAAGTAGAGGCATACTAGTGACACTCTGTTTGTCTATATATTCACACATGTATTATGTTTCCTGTTAATACAATTCTAGCATGAATAATAAACATTTATCATGATATGAGGAAATATATAATAACTTTATTATTGCCTCTAGGGCATATTTCCTTCATGTGCCCATTAGTCTTAGGGTTAATTAGAGATAAGGGTCGCTTGCTTAGAGGTCAAGTAAGCCTTGCTTGGGAGTCAAGTAAACCTCTCTATATAAAGAGAGGATATGTATCAATCTAATCAAGCAAGAATTAAGAAGGAAATCCCTTCCCTCTTGCCTGGCCGTGGACAATAGGCCCCCGGCCGGCCCTCTCGCGCCCTCCTTCTAGCAGCGCCATAACAATAAACGATGTTGCAAGCTAGCAAAGATGACAACCTTAATCCAACTAAAGCTAATGCCCAAGTTGATCATGATGTTCCTATGCCAGAAGTTACAGAAAAAATTACAATTATAATCATAGACTATGATCAAGACTCTGTTAGACGTCTTCAAATTTGGCAACACCCTTCTGGAAAGCAAGATGGTGTAGGTGTTTCTATATATTCGAGGGCCCCTATCAACTAATCTTGGAAGAGTATGAATTTACTAGAACATGTGCTGACCGTCGTCGATTAAAATGAGGAACCAACGCATCACCACAAATCCTTTTTTTTCAAGAAAACTTCCAATCATTCATCTTCAATCATGGCAATACAATGAACATTGGAAATAATAAAAATTACATCAAGATCGATAGACCACCTAGCGACGACTACAAGCACTGAAGGAAGCCGAAGGCGCGCCACCATCGTCGCCCCTCCCTCGCCGGAGCCGGGCAGAACTAGTTGTAGTAGACAGTTGGGAAGTTGTCACGCTAAGGTCCCATAGGACCAGCGTAGCAGAATAGTAACTGCCAGCGATGAAGTGTAACGTAGATCAGAAGGATCCAACCTGAAGAAACACAAACATAGACGAACTACGACCAGATCCGAGCAAATCCACCAAGGATAGATTTGCCGAAGGGACACCTCCACACGCCCACCGATGATGCTAGACACACCACCGAAACGGGGACTAGGTGGGAGACCCTTATTCCACCTTCGGGGAGCCACCGCCGTCTCGTCTGAGCAGAACACAAACCCTAAAAAAAATTGAAGAAACATATAAAAACGAAGCCCTCCCGCCGGCAAGGGCCAAGATCCATCGTGCCGCCATGGGCCTAAGGCCACCGGAGACGAGGCGGACCGACGGCGGCGGCGGCAGGAGGCAAAGGAACCCGAAGCTTTTCTTGGGGAGGAGGTGTTGTTGGGGAACGTAGTAATTTCAAAAAAATTCCTACGCACACGCAAGATCATGGTGATGGCATAGCAACGAGAGGGGAGAGTGTGTCCACATACCCTCGTAGACCGTAAGCGGAAGCGTTATGACAACGCGGTTGATGTAGTCGTACGTCTTCACGATCCGACCGATCCAAGTACCGAACGTACGGCACCTCCGAGTTCAGCACACGTTCAGCTCGATGACGATCCCAGGACTCCGATCCAGCAAAGTGTCGGGGATGAGTTCCGTCAGCACGACGGCGTGGTGACGATGATGATGATGCTCTACCGGCGCAGGGCTTCATCGAAACTCCGCGACGATATGACCGAGGTGGAATATGGTGGAGGGGGGCACCGCACACGGCTAAGGAACGATCCGTAGATCAACTTGTGTGTCTTCTAGGGTGCCCCCTGCCCCCGTATATAAAGGAGCCAAGGGGGAGGGGGCGGCCGGCCAAGGAGGGTGTGCCAAGGGGGAGTCCTACTCCCACCGGGAGTAGGACTCCCTTCTTTCCTAGTTGGAGTAGGAGAAGGGGGAAGGAGGAGGACGAGGGAAGGAAAGGGGGGGGCGCCGCCCTCCTCTCCTTGTCCTATTCGGACTAGGGAGGGGAGGGGGCGCAGCCTGTCGTGGTTCTAAGTCTGACAGTAGAAGTAAGGGTAGGTTAAGGAGAGGCGATGTCCTAGCTATGGAGCGGTTGTGGTGACAAGGGATGTACGAGTTCAGGCCCTTCTCGGAGGAAGTAACAGCCCTACGTCTCGGAGCCCTGAGGCGGTCGAGTGGATTATGAGTATGAGTATTACAAGAATCTGAACCCTTCTCCCTGTGGAGGGGTGGCTTATATAAGTCGCCAGACCCCAGCCAGCCCACATAATGGAGGGATTAAAGTACATTAAACTAGGGGTTTCTTGTGCGCCCTCATAAAATGTCTTAACTATCATCAAGTCTATTCAATAGCACACCGTTACGCTGTGGAGTGCCTTTTGACCTTCTGGTGGTCGAGTGAGTCTTCACGGTCGAGCGGGTCTCCCATGGTCGAGTGCTTCCAGTCTGGTCGAGTGAATTCTTCTTTGGTCGACTGGAAGACGATCTCTTCTGTGAGTACCCTTGGGTAGGACGTTTAGGTCAGGCCTATGACCCTACCCTAGGTACATGAATCCATCATTAGCCCCGAATGGATTGAGGCTTGAGTGAAGGAGGAGTTGGCGTTGTTTCATTTGCTTTTGCATTCGGCTACATGTTGTCTTGGATCAAGATCTTCTTTGTTGGTAACAAGAAATTTTCCTTGATCGACTTGATCCATTCTTGTTCTTGATCGAGTGACTTTCTTTGCTATATTTGAGTAACGGATCGCAGGAGATCTACTTGACAGATGATGATCCGTCGTCCGCGGATCTCGCGGGATCTGAAATTTGGGGAAGCGCGAAGCGGAACAGATGCGGCGCTTGGATGGGGCGTAACGAGGGCGCCTCGATTTTCGCGCCGCTCTCTCCGCCACGTATCGCGCAATGCGGCCGCTCGGGATATGATTGGATCACTTGGGTCCACATGTCATCCACTCGGAAGGGATGCTATAAATGTAACTCCCGGAGGCTCGTGTACAGTACCTTGTTCTTTCTCCTCTGTTCTCTCCGTCTCCGCTCTCCACCTCCGCTGCTGCTCCCTTGCCGTCTCTCCCCTTGCGCATTCCGCCGGCGGCCATGGGCAAAGAGAAGACGACGATCTTTGAGCCGCGAAGAAAGCGTCGATGGCGGAGAAAGCGTCGGCGGCCGAGAAGGCGAAGGGGAGATCCACCGGTCGCGGTGGTTCTTCGTCGAGATCCAAGCTGCCGAAAGGCTGGGTCCAGGGGGACTGGATCCAGTCGACGATCAGGGAGAAGGATCTCCTTGATATGGCCAACGACGGATTGATTCCTCACAACGCCGCGAGACTTCCTGGCCGGGAATGGCAGCCTCAACCAGAAGAGGGTGAGTGCGTGCTTTTGGCCACCCATGTCGACCGAGGTTTTTCGTTGCCACCGAGTGTGTTCTTCGAGGTTTTCTGAATTTCTTGAACTCAGCTCCACCATTTCACTCAAACTCCATCGCATACCTTGCAGCGTTTGTATCTATGTGCGAGAACTTCTGGGCTGTCGACCGCCTGGGGCTTGTTCAAGTACATCTTCACATGTCGCTCTCGGATCGTGAAGAAAGCAAGTCTGGTGACGAGAAGACCCAAGTAGTCCAGATGTGTGGTGGTTTAGGAGTCAGTTGAGGAGCAAAAGCACCTTCCCAGCTATGCATTTTCTGAGTCGGTTAGGGGTTGGCGATCGACCTGGTTCTATTGCGGAATGAGGCGGCGCCGGGCGATCGACCGCCTCCCGAAATTCACCATGAGTCGAGTGAACAGGCCCTCCTCCACGAAGGTTGTTCTGAAGAAAGGGCTGAAGTGAAGATGCTTGATGGACCGAGTGGTGCAGCTGGTTAGGGACGGAGTGGTAGCATGGATCTCTGGAGGTTTTTCTTGAGGCGAATCCAGCCCCTTGGTTCGGAGTCCTTGTATGTGGTTGTATTGCGGCATCAAGGCGAGACTCGCGTCAATCTGGAAGCGGTCGGCGATGCCGTAGTGGAAAGATGGATGGCCGATCACTTTGGAAACAAGGACAATCCTCGCGGATCCCGGAGGATTTCCGCTTGATCGTGACGGCGTTCGAGATAAGGTACACTTGTCCTGTTTTTGTTGTTGTATGCATCGAGTGTGCTTCAGTAACTTGGTCGTTGAACTACGCTTTGATACTTCGAGGCCCTCACAGAGCTATACTCAATGCCCAACGGCGCTCAAATTCGGCGAGGAGGGGAAGCGGTGGAGGTGAGAGCAGGAGGAGTGGAATTCAGATGACGCAGAGAGGCGCGGCGGCGATGATGATGATGACGAGGACGGCGAGGACGGCGAGGATGAGGAGGAGGAAGTCGCACCACCGCGCTTGGAAAGGCGGTCAAAGCTTATGCCGACCTTTGGTGAGCGTGGTAAGGGAGCATGGCGCTTCGTGATCGACCAGCGCCCTCGGACCGCTTCTCCGGTGCCGATCGAGAAGGCGCGAAGCAACGAAGGTAGTTCCGCCGAGGACAACCAAGCCTCTGCCAAAGATGAAAGTGTCCATCCCCACCATCTCAGGGTAAATATCTTGTTTAAATCTTCTTGTTCTATACAAATTTTGTCTCTGATTGGTACTTTGAGTCGGTCGACTGATTCTTTGGATTTTCAGCGCTGCAACCTCCGAAACCTCAGCCAGGGCTGAAGACCATGAGATGGAGGACGCCGCCACCTCAAATCCTGGTATTATATCCTTAATTCTTGTCCTTAGTCGACTGACTCAAAATTCCTGGTCTTAACTCTTTTCTGAAGCTCCAGCCGATAATATCATCACCCTCCCTGATGACGATGATGAGGATGAGGAGCCACTGAGGGTTAGGAGGAGCAGGAAGGCGTCTACTGGCGGGGAAGCCCAAGGCGTGACGGTTCCCGAGACCGTTGTGACGGGAGGAGAGATCGGCACTCGACATACTGTATCTTTTGCGAATCCGTTGACGAGTGCCCGACCCACTTCGTCAAGTGCTGGACAACCTTCGATCTTCACCACGCACCCGCCCCGGAGGACCGGCTGATCTTTGCTAAAGGCGATCCGTCAGCGAGGATCATGATGGAGCGGTGAAGATCGCTCGAAGCGAGCGAGGCGACTTCTGACGCCGGCTCGCCCTTGAGCAATGTTGAGTTAGTCGACCACCACATTACATTAGGATATGCTATCGAAACTTTTCTTTTCGAATTCTGAAATTCATAGAAATAGCAGTCACCCACTAGGTGTGTTGGTAAAAACTTCGTGTTGGCGGGGCACGCTGAGTGTGCACCTGGGTGTAATCCCAAGGCTAAGGTCATTCTTGGCGATCGGTCTTAAACTTACTAAGTAAACGTTGATCGAGATCCGAATGGAATGAATGTGTTTACGAAACCGTGGGGGCACGCTGAGTGCACCCTTCGGTGTAATCCCGAGGCGTGGGTCGATGGCGATTGATTACGATCTGAAGAATCCTTGGTCGATCGGGTCGATTTTTTTTTTTTTTTGTTGGTCGGTCGTCGACTCTACCTTAGGCTTACTAAGAATGGAAACCGGTCGTGGTGACTCGCTGGCTTCTGGTCGATTGGTCGACTTGTCTTGAATAAGACCCGGTGGGGCACGCTGAGTGCACCCTTGGGTGTAATCCCGAGACTACGGTTGAATGCTTGCATTCATCGTAGTCTTAAACTTACAATTCCTTTTTATTCACTCGGAAGTGAATTATCTCGATATTTTTGCAATGACACTTTGTAGAAATCTTGTGATCTTGCGCACGCTATATCGAGCTGGAGCGAAGCATATTCAGCTCGAGTTGGACTTAAAACTGGTGCAGGAGAACGACAAAGGCGAAGGAGGAGACCAAAGGTATGTTTGGTGAGATTTGACGACTCTTTCCTCCTCCACTTGCTTCAATTTTGACTTTGTTGCATTTACGGGCAAGGTGAGGGAAGCTCAAAGGAAGAAGGAGCTTGAGCTGTCGAAAAGATCAAGCTGGCGATGAAAAACTGGCCTCGGTTGCCAAGCTCGAACAGGATAACGCCGATCTGAAGACTGCTCTAGCAGCTGCTAACAAGGATCTTTGGCGAATGAAGTCGACAAGAAGAACTGACCGAGAAGATCCTCCAAGCTGGCTGGGAAGAGGAGCGAGTGGAAAGCTTCTTGAGTGGTCTTGCTAAGGAATTGTTCCTTAAGCTCGAGGGTAACTTTCTTCACTCGACCAATTCTCCCCAACTGTTATGTTTCCACTCGACTATTCTCTGATTCGGGACTTTGTCTCTGCGAGTTCGCCGCAACTTTGAAGAAGAAACCAGCCGGTGAGGCGAACCTTGACCTCGCCAATTCCCGGTGAGCGATGAAACTGCTATGAACATCTTCCGACCGAGTCTCGTGTTGCCGCTGTTGTGGATTATCTCGCGATGAAGGCTGCTCGTCCCGCATCGACTCGGCGCTCGGCCCAAGGAGCGGTTGAGAATGACCTTGAATCACCGATGGCTCGTTGAATGCCGTCCCCGACCGAGTGCAAGAGTGGAAGAAATCTTCGGCTCGGTGCGGCGCATGACGTTGCCACAATGTCTGGCGCGAGTCCATTGCAAGGAAGCCGAGAAGATAAGTGGCGGCTCTCCGAGTGGCCAACACCAAAAAGTACGACTTCGGGACCTTCATGGAAACTTTCATTGCAGCTGCCACGCGGTTGCGGCGGGATTGATCTTGACGAGTTCGTTGCTCCATCCAGCCCTCCACAGGAGGGGTAAAAAACTTTCCTTGACCTTAAATTTGCCTCGGTATGCCGAGTGAAGTTGTTACCGATAAAACTTTAACAGGCTTAGTGTCTGAGCACTCTCGGTTACTTTTAGGTGTCGACCTAAATTTGGATTGGATGTTTGGCTATGGTTGCCCTTGGCTTGAATTGCTCCTTGCAGGTTAACGAAGCGCTCTGTGATCGACTTATTCCTTAGGCGAGCGGCTGCAGCTAAGCCCCGAGTGGGAGGTTTGCTCTCCGCTCGGTAGGATTTCTTTTATCTTAGGCGAGCACTGGCTGCAGCTAAGCCCCCAGTGGGAGGTTTGCTCTCCACTCGGTAGGATTTCTTTTATCTTAGGCGAGCACTGGGCTGCAGCTAAGCCCCAGTGGGAGGTTTGCTCTCCACTCGGTGGGATTTCTTTTATCTTAGGCGAGCCTTGGGCTGCAGCTAAGCCCCAGTGGGAGGTTTGCTCTCCACTTGGTAGGATTTCTTTTACCTTAGGCGAGCACTGGCTGCAGCTAAGCCCCAGTGGGAGGTTTGCTCTCCACTCGGTAGGATTTCTTTTATCTTAGGCGAGCACTGGCTGCAGCTAAGCCCCGAGTGGGAGGTTTGCTCTCCACTCGGTAGGATTTCTTTATCTTAGGCGAGCACTGGGCTGCAGCTAAGCCCCAGTGGGAGGTTTGCTCTCCACTTGGTAGGATTTCTTTTACCTTAGGCGAGCAGGGCTGCAGCTAAGCCCCAGTGGGAGGTTTGCTCTCCACTCGGTGGGATTTACATTATCTTAGGCGAGCACTGGGCTGCAGCTAAGCCCCAGTGGGAGGTTTGCTCTCCACTCGGTAGGATTTCTTTATCTTAGGCGAGCACTGGGCTGCAGCTAAGCCCCCGAGTGGGAGGTTTGCTCTCCACTCGGTGGGATTTCTGTTGTATTTGTGTCGAAGCTCGGAGAAGAGGGTCGCAGTCGACACGTTGTATTTGTGTCGAAGCTCAGAGGAGAGAGTCGCAGTCGACCTGCGCCTTGTTTTTCTTGCTAATATACTTTATACTTAGTTATACTTAGGCGAGTCCTTGGACTGCAGCTAAGCCCCCGAGTGAAAGTCTGGCTTACCACT